>JAJTUV010001289.1:0-352500 GCA_021653895.1 Mastomys natalensis
TTAGCCTTGTCAACTTGACACAAACTAGGGTCACCTGGGAGGAAAGCCTCAATTGAAGAACTGTTGACAAGTCTGTCAACACTTTTTAAAATTATGATTGATGTGGGAAGACCCAGCCCACTGTGGCGGTGCCATCCCTAGGCAGGTGGTCCTGAGTACAGTAAGAAAGCAGGCTGACGGGGAGCAAGCCAGTAAGCAGCACTTCTCCACAGCCTCTACTTCAGCTCCTGCTTCCAGTTCCTGTCTGTTCTTCCTTGATCCGAAATGTAACCTGTAAGGGAGGTAAACTCTTTACTTCTCTAAGTTGTTTTGGCCATTGTTTTATCACAGCAATGAGACCCAGAGTGCTGAGATTAAATGGGTGCCACCATTCCTAGCCACCCTTGGTTTCTTTCCTTTCCCCATTTTTCAAAGCAGGTTTCTCTGTGTAGCCCTGACTGTTCTGGAACTCACTCTGTAAAATAGGTAGTCTCAGAGATCTGCCTGCCTCTGCCTCCCAAGTGCTTGGGATTAAAGAAAGGGGTGTGTCACCACTGGCTGGCTCAGTCCTCAGTTTCTTGAGAGAACCTTGTCATCTCAAATTACCATTCTCACTTCAAAGGGAGTAAAGAATTAGTTTATATACTGAGCCCAGTATGAGTGGCTATGGCCCGGCAGCACAGGTCTGGGTTTTAAGAACAGCATGTGGAAATATTTCGTGAAGTTTTTATAGTTACAGGACAAAATGTTATAAACCCAGGTATTTACCAAGGGCATTGGTGGGAACATAAGGTTGCAGCAAGCTACTGCTATAGGTCTCAGATGCTGCTGACGTCATTCTCACTTCGTGGTGGTGGGAAATAGTGGTCTTCTGAGTATATGCTCCAAAGGTTATACCTAACAGTCAAAATGGCAGTAGCCAGATGCAGAAAGTGAGCCATGAATTAGAGATTAGAGATGGCTCAAGTAATGTGGTTCTGAATCTGCAATATCCCATCTTGGGGCAATCAGGAAGATCCAATCAGTCAATCGCCTTATAAATCGTTAACACAGTTTGGCTTTTTTCTGGAACTTTAGCTTACAGGCATCTGGGCTCTCCCTGAACTCTGGCCCTCTAGCCATGTCTCTCAGGTGAAAGGTGGAGCGTTTATATATGTATTATAAGACACTCTGGAGGGCCTCCAGGACGCAGAGAATGCTATACCGGTCCCTTGCTGTAACTAGTTTGAGTGAGTTAAACACAGTTGCTTTGATTGACTGAATGTCAATAGAACCAGAAAGCAAATCCGTGATCCAGTTCAGTAGATAATGGGCACTAGATGTCCCTTCGATCTCGCCGCAGCCCCCTTGTTCATGTCACGATTGTTGTTCTATTCTTATTTAGGAGTTAAAACCTGGAAGAAGAGTTTGTTTTAGGAAGGGAGAATCGAGGCTTAAGTAGGTAGGGTTGAGGTTCACCTGGCTGCTGTTTGGTTACTTTGTAGCCATTGGAGTATCTTAGAAACCCCAGGTGGGGCATAGCAGAACAGGGTAGGCGGCCTAAGGAGCAGTGTTCCTGTAAGCTTTGCTAAAACCCGAAACTGAAGTGGGAGGAGCTGAGGAACTGGTTTAGGGCCTGAGAGCTAGACTTGGTAGAGGAAAATAGGTAAGACTTGACTCATGATTGGTAGTCTTCCAGCATGGAGCCAGAGATGCTTTGACTGGTCAGAGTGGCCTTGGGGACACATATGCCGGGAGGGGACACGGATTTTTCATGCATTGCTCGGGGTTTGTTTCCTAAATGCTGTGATGAGCCTCCTTGAGCCAAGTGGAATTAAAATTACCTAACCAACGTCATGAAGCCATTGATGCAAATGCGAAGCAGAATTACTTGCTAGGCCTACTGTTTGGCAAGGTCACAGATCTGACCTGTGAGGACACCAGGAGGGATCCTTTATCTACCCTGTATCTAGCCAGGTTCCCTTACAGCTTGGTGATGAGGTTTGCTCTTGGGGAAGAACCTATTGGAGTGTAGTTCCGCATTCTGTTGGCTTCACCACACATATAGCTAGCTTAACAGTTGAGCATGGGCCTCAGTTTTCTTCATTTCTCTGAGCAATGACTTGGGCTCTCCTTCTTTTCCTTCTTTGTCCAGATTACCCCTTGGCGACAGCAAGCCAGGAGGCAGAAGTAGTTCGGAAGCTGACACATCTAATTGAATGCATGACAGATGCCCTGGTCTGGGTGATCGGAAGAGCGGCATTCTCGCCCCAACAGCATCAGTCCTCCTGCCAACCTTCTGATGCTTCTATCTCATGTCAGACACAACAGGTACAAACCTGAGGGACGATGCTCGTTGGGGTGTGGGCAGAGCATGTGCTCAGGGCTTTGGGGAAATATAGATAAGTTTGCATAGATATAGAAAATGTTTGAACTGGAATGGCACACCATCAGTGTATTCACCTGTGCCAAAGCTTGGTGCATAGAAGGTTGAAATGAGTGTCACATGGCACCTGATAGCATTTTGTGGCAGCTGGTGGGACCCACCTGCATGTAATTGCTAGTCTTTAGAATTTGTTTACGGAGTCGGAAAATGGCACTTGCCTCTCTAAAAATGAGTCGCCACCTTCCTTAGACCACGGCCTGAGCTATTTCATAAGGATGCTAAGCCTTGGCTCTCCTGGTTGTCCTTTGGTTGAGGACTGGGATGTGTACCAAGTGTCCTTTGGTTTCTGTGGCATCAGGGTACCAAGGATGAGACCATAAGAGCACATTCCCACAGGCCAGGAAGCAAGCTGTGATGGAACACAGTCCAGCTCAGCTATTGCACAGTGTGTGCATTGATGAAGGTAGTGATTGAAATGGCTATGTTGGACAGTGACGTTCAGGTGGCTGGTGTTCGCCCAGGAGGAGATGAAGACAGAAAGTAGTGCTCCCATAGGAAGCTATAAGAGCCGTGGGAGGAACAGTGTTTGAATCAAGCATTTAACAAGGAAGGAAGAGAGAAGAAAGATTTCTTCTTCCTGTTTTTTCTTTAATGAACACTTGGCCCATGACCTTTTGCAGAACAGAGATCAGCCTATCCTTATGTGTAGTTCACCTAATTGCTTATTTGGGAGTTTTTATTTCATAACTCCCAAATCAGTACATAGGACTCTTTTTATAAAGGTCAAGCCAAGAGTGGCAAAACATTTTCAGTGTCTTGACATGTACCTTCCCAGCTGAGTCGGTCAATGGCGCTAAGTGCTTCAGGTCTCCCAGTTGAAGAACCTACTTACAGTTACACTCTTTAGAGCCATGGTTTTTATGCTTTTTGTGCTTCAAATGAATGAGCTCATGGTGCAGTATTTGGGTGGTGAGCCAGAGGTGAGAGTGACATCACTTTTGCCCTTGAATGATAAAACTATTGACGGAGCTGATTCGGAGCTAAAAAATGATGGGTGGGAAAGGTACGGTGGGCAGGGTGGGATGGCTTTGTGCAGGAGCCTTGGGGACTATTTCAACATTCTCTTTGGCTATCCTAGAGGGAAGCATTCCCGATGCCTTTCCCCTCCCCCATAGTAACAAGGGCATGGAACATCTGCTCACATGAAGTGCAAAAATGTGTGTCCCAGTGTATGACCTGCTGCTGGAGATGCGAATTGCTCACACGCTTCGAGGGTAACAAGTCCTCAATCTCGGGGTCTGAGTACAGCTCAACAGAGACATAAGTAAGCAAAGAGGGCTCCCAGAAACCTACAAGTCACAGTGATGGGCCAGGGCCCCTGAGGTGGGACAGACTACAGACAAGTCAAAAGTGGAACATGTACCCTTCTGGGCATCTGGGCTTCATCTTAGGGCTGCCTTGGGTCATGTACCCCTTACCCAACATTGTAACTTCCCAGAGTCAGGGTGGTTGGGGTGTAGTGCTCCTTGTACCAGGATGTACCGTTGAATGCCGAGTTCTATCTAGTCGAAACCTCAGAAGGCTCTCTGTGTACTTTCCATCTCTTTCCCACTTGGAAAACATCTTAAAAGTTCTGAAATAAAGGTCAAAGTCTGACTTGGAAGGATGGCCTTAGGAAAAAGAGAGTGACATTGTGACACATCGTTAAGAAATGAACTATAGAATAGGTGATGGCCATGAAAATCAACTTCGAATGGTGTCTTCTAGACCACTGATTGTTGGGATTGAAAACTACATTGAAAAATCAAACCTTCAATTTCAAATTCCTACCTCACAGGCCTGTAGGACTCATGACATGTTATGGGTTATTCTCTCAAAGACCAAAAGATAATGGTCAAGTTAGATGTAACCTTGTTCCTCCTCCAGATCCCCTTGCTGTCTATGTGCAGATTCATTCTGCTTGGGTTACATTCCTAGAGCCTGCTTATTTGGGTCTGGCTTTAGTGAGGGTCCCTGTCACAGATTAAGATTTAAATCTCTTTCTAATATTGACTTCCTTGAAGCTATATTGATGTTTCTTTTTGTCTCTGTCTCTCTCTGTCTCATACACACAACACACACAACACCACCACACACACCACACAACAGAGCTTCAGGCCTTCATAGTGTGTCTTCCATTGCTGTGAAGAGACACCCATGACCAAGCAACTCCTTTTTTTTTTTTAAAGACTTATTTATTTATGTATGTAAGTGCACTGTTGCTGTCTTCAGACACACCAAAAAGGCATCAATCTCATTTCAGATGGTTGTGAAGTCACCGTGTGGTTTCTGGGAATTTATCTCAGGACCTCTGGCAAGAGCATCAGTGCCCCTTAACTGCTAGAGAATGTCTCTAGCCCCAAGGCACTCTTACAAAGAACAACGTTTAATTGGGGCTGGCTTATGGTTTCAGAGGTTCAGTCCCCTTATCATTATGGCCAAAGTATGGCAGCTTACAGGAAGTCATGGTGCTGGAGAAGGAGCTGAGAGTTCTACATCTTGATCTGAAGGCAGCAGGGAGAAGACTGGCTCTGTCTTCCTTGGGCAGCCAGGAGAAAGCTCTCAAAAGACCACCCACAGAGTGACACACTTCCTCCAACAAGGCCACACCTCCTAATATGGGCCAAGCATATTCAAACCACCACACACTTGAACAATCTTTTTTTTTTTTTTTCTCTTCTTCAAAAAGAGTTATAGGTGATTATCACAAAAATTTCTTCTCTAACCTATAAGTCTCTTAAAATATTTTATCAGAATATTCATGAGGTGGGCTGTGTGAGCTAGAAACTTGATAAACACATTAGTTCTTTCTAGTGGAATAATGGGAGCCAAGAAGAAAGCCCTTCTGAAATGGCAATTGTAATGCATATTTTAGAAACTGGAGTTTGCAGACACATTTATAGGAACATGGCAAATTCACAAAGTGTGTAGCAGCTCAGCTTTGGAAGTAAGCAATTAAATGATCATGCCGATGGATGTTTTTAAAATAAAACCTGGAGATACAGTATTAAGTATATTTTCCTTTGAAAATAGAGGTTTTTTGTTTTTTTTTTTTGGTCAGTTACATCCTGATTTACTGAGTCATTCATTAGGAAGATTACACTTAACGAGAGAGAACTTGAATATGTCTTAATTTTGATATTGATATGCAGTTTGCTAAAGCTGACTTTGGCAGCTGTCTCAGACACACAGGCATAGGGAACACACAGGTGCTGGCGGTTCAGAGGCATTTGAAACTATTAGCAGTTCAGTACTGTAGCCCGAGTGCATCCATGCAGAAAGCATTCCACTATAGACAGAGGTCAAGGGTTGAAGGGCAGAAAGGGGGATGCAAAGGCAGCCTTGAAAATTTTTGCTTTTTTTTTTTTTTTTAAGATTAGAAATGACAGATTTATTAAGCACTTTGGGACTATCATGTTACAAATAGTTATTTGAAAACATTAGACAACAGGGTGTAAGTATAGAAAGAATATCCTGGGGACAGACACTGACAGAGCCCATCTACTGTACATTCTTGTTTACAGACGTTTCAGAGAGAGGTAAAGTTATAAAGCGAACAAGCTATAACCTAGTTAGTACAGTAACTATACACTGATCATTACTTGTTTCCTCTGGATAGAGCAGCAAAATTAAGTTAGAGTATATTCCATCTTTGTGACTTGTTTAGAAAAAGAAGACTGGTTTAGATTTCTGGGTAAGAAGCGATAGCTAGCAATTCCACAATGATTTTTATTATTTCTTGCCATCCAAATATATCCTTGATCACCAAAGCGAAGGCCCCAACTGTTTTTCACAAGCCAGTAGTCTTTCCCATCAAGAGTCCCAAAGCCAGCCACGAGAGCACCATGATTCACGTTCTCAGTACAGGAGGCTCATCATAGACATCATCCACAGCTCGAGCTGCCACGTGTTCAAGGTACCCTGAGCTCCCCTTCAGGGACGAAGAGGCCCTGAAGGAAGCAGCCACTAAAGGGTCTGTCTTTTGTGGGCATTGATGCCAGTCAATCCTCCTTCCTCTTCTACAAACATGGTGTCTATGATGACCCTCCTGTACTGAGAACGTGAATCATGGTGCTCTCGTGGGTTGCTTTGGGACTCTTGATGGGAAAGACTACTGGCTTGTGAAAAACAGTTGGGGCCTTCACTTTGGTGATCAAGATATATTTGGATGGCAAGAAATAATAAAAATCATTGTGGAATTGCTAGCTATCGCTCTTACTCAGAAATCTAAACCAGTTCTTTTTCTAACAAGTCACAAAGATAGAATATACTCTAACTTAATTTTGCCTGCTCTATCCAGAGGAACACAAGTGTGTAATGATCAATGGTAGTTACTGTGCTAACTAGGTTATAGCTTGTTCGCTTTATAACTTTACCTCTCCTGAAACGTCTGTAAACAAGAATGTGGGCAGGAGTCCTCATGGTTACTCTTAGGTGTGGTGCTCTCTCCAAAAATGTCCCAGGCTGTCGCTGCCCTCACCCAACCAGCAGAATTCAGACTCCCTTATACAGCAAGCTTGCTCCTCTTCTTCTCTTCTTCTTCCTCTCTCCCTCTCCCAATTTTTGTTTTTTTAAAGACATGAATAACAAAACAACCTGAATTAGCTCCAAGCTATTGTCTAGTTAGTACACAGTGATGGTTCTTGGTTGAATTTGGATAGCTAAGGAAGGTATCAGTTTGAACTCAGGTGGTCAAGTACCCTTCTATGCCAAAGTCCTGTGTGTACTTAAGTACGTGCATGTTCCAATGGTCATTTGTTAGCCTTGAATTCTTAATCCTCCTGCATCAGCCTGGTGGGATTCAGACATGTTCCACCATGCCCGGCCAATTAGCTATTTAACACCAATTCTGCCTGCCTGCTTCTAAAGGCTGAACATTTCATGTGTTTGGTTCGGCGGAGGAGGACATAACATTCTAGGTCAATCTTCTTGCCTTGCATCTCACCTGAGTCTGGTAGGGACACAGGTTAGACCTGCCTGATACTTCTCAGTACAGGGCTGTTTTTTGGACTGGTTCTGGGACAAGTGGGTGGTTGAGACATAATCTGTGCTCTAAAGACTATTGGTTGTTTTTGAGTAACCTAGTTTTTCCCTTTCATCTGAAGTGCTAATATCTCAAGTGTTCCCTATAGGCTGTCTAAGGAGACATGGTTTTCAATGTATTGGGAAATGTTCAATGTCCATTTTAAAGATGGGTCATTTCTCTTTAATGTGTGATAGCTTCTGGGAAAAGTTTCCCTTCCTTTGGGACAGCTTATGAGTTGTGCTCATAGCTAAGCACGAGTCTCCAATGTTCAAGTTTCTTTTAAAGGACGCATAGGACCTGGCACCTGTGAGCATAGGTTAGATTACTGAACAATCCCTGTCCATGACTCTGCCATGAAACCACAACAGCAGTAGACTCCTCAGCTCTGCCTTAAACTGGAAGAGCAGGATGCTTCTGTTTTAATCTGCAAGGAACCACCTGAGAAACTTACCTGTGGATGAGTGGGCTTCGCCTAACCCCCAAATCACAAGTTTGAACAGAACCTATCACATGCAATACTCTTAACACACAGATACTTGGGTATGAGCTAGCCCTGAAGAGGACTGTGTGGTATGAGCTAGCCCTAGTAAAGGACTGTGTGGACAATCCCAGCTTCTACTTTTCCTGCTTGTCACTGGGAGAGGGATTAACTCCAAAAATAATCCGAAAGAGTTTTTTCCCCCCTTGAGAAATTCAGGTGAGACCATAAGACAAGTAATACACTTAGGGAATTTTAAGCATTTAAAAACAAAACAGTGTAACAGCAACTGCCCCCGCCCCCAACAAGACAGCCCTAATCTGAATGACATTTCCTGCTAGCTCATCTGCAAAGCCAGTGCTTTTAGAGTTTTGCAAGCAAAAAGGGTTACTTACCAGTTCTCAGCACTGCCTCATGTGCAGAGACAAGTAAACTAGGTTGAGCCTAGTATATGAAGGGGTTGGTTCCTATTTGCATTAGCTTGCATATGTTGATAACTTCTCAAAACTCAAGGTGGTCCCGGGCTTCTAGCTCTATTTTGAAACAAAGTACTTTTGTTTAGTATGACTTGATACATGTTTTTAAGCTGCTTTTTAAAAAAGATACTGTAAATGGTACACAAGTAACAAAAACATACCATCTGGTATGTAAAATGGTATTTGTGGAACACGGTGTGCCAGACACAGCTTTCACATTTAATCTTTATAATCTATTACTGTGACTCTATTTTAATTGTCAGGATATGGAAGCTAGAAGGCCAAGCAGACTTACTCAAGGTCACACAGAACAAATGCTGGACGGGACATCCTGCAGTTCCAGGCTGGTGCTGACTGGTTACACAGTTCACCTAGTTAGACAGGGGGGGTGTCCTCAGTAGAGCTTAATGCTAGAGGTCTTGCCTTGCATGTACAAGGCTGTGGGCATTATCCCAAGCACTGCAAAAAATAATTTCAAAAAATGTATAGTTTTTGCTTCTACCATTGTGCTACATCCCCAGCCTCCCCTTCTCCCAAATCTTTTCTAAACTACAGAATTTATCAAGCAGGGTTACTGAGGCTTAAGTGAGATCTACCTATGAAACTCCACATGCCTGACACCCCGACACCCCTGGGAACAGCCACAAACAGCTTAGAAATTTCTGACATAAGAATTCAAGTCTATATTTTACCGTGTCCAAATTAAAGCTCCAAGAGGGCAATTGACTTGCTCAAGGTCTTTGCAACTTCTTGTAGCCAAGGCTGGATTGGGATTCCAGCCTCCTCTTCACTGGCTGCTTTCTCTGGCTCCAAGATGCTACTGTGGAGCAGTAGTTGTGAGACAGTTGGTGAAGGTGGGGACTTCTTCTGTCCCCTATCATTTTACCTTCTCAGCTTAGAGTGGATCTACTTGAGCCTGGCATAGCAGCGACAGCGATAGGCAGGAGAACGCTGGCCTGTTACTCCTGTCCTGCCATCTTGGGTTCTTAAGCCAGAACCCAAGCGTCACTGCCAGGTACTTCCTTTCCTCCAGTGCATCTGAGCTTCCCACATGCCTTGAAAGGATACCAGTATGAATGGCGCATCTCCCAGACACCAGTGCCTCCCTGTGGGGCTGAGTACACTACATATTGGTTTTTCCCCCCCCCCGTAGCTCTCAAACTTCATGGAATTTAAATCTGGCTGTAAATTGTGAGCTGTCTCAGCATACATGATTTAAAAATACCAAGGATCATCTTCTCTTGTAGGCCAGCCTTGATGGTGGGCTTTCTCTTTGTGAAGGTAAAGGTTTTTAGCCCAAAATCTAGTTCCCAGTAACTGAACTGTCAGTGCTGTACATTTATTTGCCTTGTGAGCCTGGACCTATAACTTTATTGGGCACTGGCCATGTGTCCTTCTGAGCCTGTTGGTTGACTATAATTTGTCATGTTTGCAGACAGATGCTGTGTATCATCAGACTAACATGTTGGTCACAAACCCGTGACCGTTTGAGTTGCATGTGGTGGCTTATTCCCAGGAGCCCAAACACTGGGGAGGCTTGCTATGGATTTAAGGCTAACCTGGGCTACAGAGTGAGACTCTTAATCTCAAAAAGCTGAATAAACAAAAAGACTGTGATGCTTTTAAGACTGACTGTCCATTTGTCTGGGAGTCTTTTGTCGTTACCACGTCTCTTTGATATCTATGGAGCCGCTGTAGAGAGAAGTTTAATGTGACATAAAGTGGTTTTCATAATTTGGGTTTTAAAAATGTATTTGTTGGGAGCTGAATGTAAAAACTTACAATTGCTGGGCTAAGCAGTGTCTGGTTTTCCTCCATGAATTCTCTGTTGGGGTTGTATTGTGAAAATTGTGGTCATTCTTCCTAGGAGAGGGACCATTAGTGTGGATGCTTGTCTACCATCTGAAGACTTACTAATCCTCTTCCCTAGGTTTCCTAAACAGGAACAATTTAACTTACAGTCACTACTCACTTGTGACGTGTGACCATCGGCACTGTGTATGCATATAAATGTCCAGGATGCAGAGAACCCATTCATTTTTCAATTTATTATTCAATTTATTTGAGTAGAATTTCTGTAATTATATATAAAATATTCATTTATTATTCAATTTATTTGGATAGATTTTCTGTACTTTGGCTAGCTGAGTCAACTAGTACTATACCCTTGAGAGACAGGGTGAAGGCATTCATTCACACTGAAGTTATTTTTGTGCCTATGGTCATTTGAAGATTTCTCTCTCCAAGTAGGGAAGGAAAGATGTGAATAATTTGCATAAGACTGACAGTGAAACAGGAATCATGCCTTAGGGTGTTTGGGGGGATACTGCAAGCTCTGCATGAAGGAAGGCAGAAGAGGCTTCCCTGGTAGGAGGTTGGCAGAGAGGGAGTGTATGTGTTTTGTGTGTTGAGTGCGTGCTCGGTGTGTGCACATGCGTGCGTATGGGGGGTAGTGGTAGTGGTAGTGGTGAGGGGAAACTTAAAACAGCGTTCTTTAGGATGAAAAATGTCTCTATCAGTAGCCTTTAAGATACAAACCACCCTTGGACACACCCCAGCGTGCCTTCCTGAGGGCAGTGAAGGCCTGTGGAACACTTTCTTGGGAGCACAAGACGGGAAGGAACTTCTGCTAAACTTTTCTGCTTGCCTCAGAGCAGGGAACCTTAATTCAGTGGCTCAAGAAAAAAGTTGTAACATTTAGATTTTTTTTCTTCTACCTTCTGCCTTACCCCCAGACTACTATAAACCACACACAGTTATGGTGGGAGAGAAAGCCTACCTTTTTTCTCTATCCATTTAATAACTTGAAATGCTGATTTTTAAAAAATGCTCCCCTCCCCCCCACGGAAAAGTGCTGGGGAACTGAGAGGGTGGCTCGAGTATCTGAAGAGCGCAGGGTCCTGGTGGGAGCACATGTTGACAGGCCTCACTGCCTAACTCCAGGTAGGAGTTCTGCCCGGTCATTCCTGACTCGTGTGCTATGCAGGGAAAGAACTAGGTTAGCAACCTTCAATCACGGATGTGGGATTTTCACAGTGGGAGGCAGGGGCTTCATCTCTATTGTTAGACAGCCTACTACCTGTCAGAGGTTGAACAGTAACCTCTTTCTCTTTTGGAGACAGGCTCTGTCTGTGTAGGCCTGGTTGTCCTCTTGTAGACTGGGTTGGTCTCAAACTCACAGAGATCCATCTGCCTCCACCTCTCAAGTACTAGGACTTAAAGGCATGCGCTACCACACCTAACTCAGACAGACCATTCCTTCATTTAAAGATGCAAAACTTTTTTTTTTTAAATCGCATATAGAGTCTCACTATAGCCTAAATTGACCTCTCAATCCCCCAAACGTTGAGGGATCAAATGACATCACAACTGGAAAGTTTTGTACTTTCTTTCATGCACAAAATCATACAATCAAAAAATATTGTATAAGGTTACCTGCAGTATATATGGCTTAGGTATATGTGAAATATAGTCCTATCCCTAGGTATCTTGTTATAGTTACATAAATTTTCCAAAAATTATGCAAAAATATCTTCAATTCAAAGTACTTCTAGTTCTAAGCATCTGGTAGATATAAGCTACCTGTAGTTCATTTCAGAAAACTGGCAATGGAGAGATCTGGGCCAAGTGACTCTTGTCATCAATAGATGCTTTCCCCCCAGCAATGAGTGGTCAGGGTGGGACCTTTTACATATTATAATGGTTATTGTCAACTGGACGAACTCTTCATTGCTGTGGGAGCAAACCTAGGAGGGAGGACCCACCTAACTGTGGGCCACAGGACTCCATGGGCTGGTGTCCCTGGCTGAGGGAAGAGAAGCTAGTAGAACACGGACTGTTTGTATGCCTCCACGTTCTGACTGAGGTATTTCCTTACCGTGACAAGATGCACACATGAAGGAAGGGTCTCGCTCCAGACAGGTTGTGGGTCTTGAAGTCTCAGTCTTTCATAAAGATAATATAAGTGGAACAGAAAGTTTAGAGGCTAAAGTCTTCCAAAAATTTTTCAAAATAATTTTTGGGGGCTCAGTGATTGAGAACACTGTTCTTGCAGAGGACCTGAGTTAGCTATGAGTACTCGCATCAGGTGGCTTCCAACTGCCTGTAACTGCAGTTCCAGGGGTTTGACAACCTCTTCTGGCCTTCGCAGATACCTCTACTCATGTGCAAGCATATATACAAGTATACATTTAAGAAAAAAATTAAGATTTTTTTCCTTAACCATTTTGATCCTATTTGCTCCTTCTTCTATCCCCTCTTCCTTACCCACCCAACTCTGCTTTTTTTTTTTTTTTTTTAAAACAAGTACAATTTGTGCTACCCAGATATTCTTAGATGTGTGGCCTTCACTGGAGCCACCAAGGGCCACACCCTTAAAGAAAATAGACTCTTTTTCTCCCAAACACTATCAACTTTCAATAGTTCCTAAGGCAGGAACTGTTAGCATCCACCTCCCCTCTCCATGCTGAAATTCTGTCTGGCCTGAGCCAGCACTGGTTTTGTGCATGTGTCTCTCTCAATTGCTGTGAATTCATATGCGCAGCCGTCCTGTGTCTAGAAGGGACTGTTGTCATCCTTACAGTCTCCCACAATGAACCCTGAGCCTTTGGAGGAAGGGGGTATGACACAGATACAGGGCTGAGCCTTCTAACATTTCTTACTCTCTGCGTCTTGATCAGTTGCAGGTTTTCTGTATGAATTACCATCTACTGGAAAAAGCCTTTTACGAAGGTTGATGGATACACTAATCTATGGCTATAACAGTAACCCATTAGGAGTTAGTTTAATACATTAATAGATCCTCCCCTTAGGGCATATAAATCTGTCCAGACACAGGTCCTTGGTCCCAATAAGAAAAGAAGACGGGCAGATAATCCTGTGACATTGACACCACTATTCTAGCAGTGGGCATGTCTTGCCAGGTTGGCTGTTGTTACAGTTTTTCAGGGCTCATAGCTGGGCAGGATTGGTGACTTCCAGTCAGGAGTGGTGGCCTTTAACCCTGGTACTCTGGAGGCAAAGGCAGGTAGGTAGATACCTGAGTTCAAGGCTTGCCTGGTCTACATAGTTGAGTTCTAGGCCAGCTAGGGCTACACAGTGAGACTCTGTCTCAAAAAAAAAAAAAAAAAAAAATTTGTTTCTGTCTCTGGTAGCACACATAACACCTTCAAGCACGGGGAAAGCTAGCCATGAGGATGAAGACGCTTCCATGCGAGTAGCAGCTTGATTTCTCTTGTTTTGTGACTCAAGTGTGTTCTGTCTTTAGTACTAGGTTTTCCTGTGACGTTCTAGAGTGTAACCAAGAACATCGGTAACGGCCTAGAATGTTTCAAATTATTATTCTGTATATGTGTGGGCAGGTCTCATCACTATATAACCTTAGCTGGCCTGGAATTTAGAGATCTTTGCCTGTTTCCCCGGGGATTCTGGGATTAAAGGCATGTGACATCATGTGAGGCCCTCCTTCAATTTTAATAGATGGGTTTGCTGGGTATAACAGGCTCTTTCAGAATTTGGAGTACAGCTTTTCAGGCCCTTTAAAGGTTTGTTGACTAATCAGCTGTTATTTGTAATTGACATGGCTTTGTAAGTGACTTGACTTTCCTCCCTTGGAGATCTATAGACCCTTTTTTATATTTTGCATTTTTAATATTTTAGCTATATAATATGTTGTGGAGAATTTCTTTTCTGGTCTTATCTATTTAGGTCCTCAGGAATCTTTTTCTCTAGTTTGGGAGATTTTCTTCTATGATATCTGTGGACAAGTTTTCTAGGCTTTCACTATGCTTTTTTCCTTTCATGCTCAAAATTAGATTATTTCTTTTTATGGTGTTCCAAAATTTCTCCATGCTCCATTTGTTATTGTTATTATTATTTAAATTTCTCTTGTTCTTTACTGAATGATCCAATTCCTTTGTCTTCCATCCCTGTCTGTTTTTGACACAATGTAGTCTGTTGCTCAGGCTTTCCCCTGAGACTTTTAATTGGTTTGTTGAAATTTTCATTTCTAACATTTCCATTTGAATTGTCTTTAAAAAAAAAACCTCAAAACTATTTAGACCAGCTCCCTTTATTTTGCTCTGTCTTGAGTTGTCTGACCATAGTTACAATCATTCTTTGAATTAAGTCCTTCTATCCCATTTTCATTAGGGACCTTAACTGTAGGCTTTGTACGTCTGGAATTTGTTGGATGAGGGTTGTTTTTTAAAGGTATATTTATTTTTATGTATATGAGTGCTCCATCTGAATGTACATCTGCATATCAGAAGCGGGCATTGGATCCCATTACAGATGGTGGTGAGCTGGGATGTAGGTACTGGGAACTGAACTTAGGCCCATTGGAAGAGCAGGCAGTGCTCTTAACCACTGAGCCATCTCTCCAGGCTGGTTGAGGACTTTCTTTTATTCAAGTCTCCATCTTTCAGCAGAGGTATTTAGCGTTCAGGATGCGACTTCACAGCAGCACTGGGAATCTAATCTCCTGTTTGTCGGTAAATGGAGACACAGCCTCTCGCCAGGTCTTCTGCTTCTCTGCTACAGTCTGGCGGTGTTTCAGTTCTAGAACAAGTCTCACCTGGCAGTAGGAACGACTGGTCCTGGGACCCAAGCTGGATAGGACGGCTGGCAGAACTCTGGACAGTGGGGTACATAGGTGGTGACTGAATGATCCTTGGTGGCTATTGTGTTAGGAACTGGTGAGTCCTGGAGGGAAGGGAGACAGGCTAAGAGCTCCTGACAAGCAGCCAGAGGACTTGGGTGACTCAAATGGAGGCTAGGAAGGAAAGTTCAGGTTGCCTGTGGGTCCACACCAACATGTGGTGGCTACAGCCTTACTGAGATTAGCTGAGTCTCAGGGAGACAGAGAAGGGGGTAGTCTGGGGGAGGCGAGCACAGTGCCACAGGTGGAGGTTGCAGGGTCCATGGTGGGATCAGTGGGTGGGATCAGGTGAGTCTAAGATAATATTTGTTGTATTTGGAAGACCAAGGCGCCACTGATCTGCTTTCTAACAGAATATCCAATACACAATTCTTTTTTTTTTTTTTTTTTAATGAGAAACATCTGAGTTGTACATATCACAAATAGTTCCAAGTTTCTTTACCAACCCCTGGTGGCCAAACAGCTCAACCAGACCTGAAGTGTCTTTTTTAAACATGAAAAGTCTTAAAAAATTAAATTATAAAAACATCCCTATCAAGACTGTAGTTTGGCATTTACTGTACATTAGTCAAAAGCTCAGGCTAAAATCTTTTGTTTTTTTAAAATCAAAGTTTACATTATACATACAGATTCAGCGCTGTTAAAAAATATGCACAAATAACGACATCCATGCAATAAAATTTCTTTAGAAAATTTTTAAAGCAATGTAAATGAGCTGACCTGGGTACTGAATGGGGGATTTTGGTTTATAACCTGGAAGTACAGACTACTAGCTGATTGGAAGAAAACTGATTCTAAATATTTAAAATGTATTTGAATCAACCAATCAGCTCAGTGCACAGAAATTTCCGAACCGTTACTAAGGTAGGGACCTACGAGCTTCTTGGATATAGTTCATTTATGTGCTGAGCATTGTTGTTCATGGGCCTTATGAGCTGTGCTATAATAACAGTGTTTTCCAGAGTCTGTGGCTCTTCCGGAGTTCTCTGAACCCATCTTGTAACTTTATCTGAATGCCAGGTCCTGCCGTACTTGACTCTCTGTCCCAGCAGAAGGACATCTTGTCTGAGCTGTCCTGGGCTCCCAGAGTCCACTTGGACAAGAGGAGGGAGGTGTCTGCAGCAAATCCCTGGCTAAGAGTCACTCCCGGATTGGTCTGATACCACGAGCTGAGCACCTGTGGCCAACAGGCTATCGGCACGGCACCACAGCTGGCAGAATCCTCTAGGTGGGAGGTGGCCCGTTGGTGTACCGCAGCATGGGGTAGAAGGAGCGGGCGAAGTTTTGGCCTGGGTGCAGCTGTAGTCATCTTCAGAGGCAGGCAGCAGGCACGCCAGGAGCAGCAGCAGCAGGAGCAGTAGCTGCAGTGGGAGCGCTGCCCTGATCACCCTTGAGAGGAAGGACCGCCTTGGCTGTGAGCCCCTGGCTGTTGAGGTGGGGCGTCCTGCCAACAGAGGTGGGGGCACTCATCAGGATGGTTCATAAGGCACACCTCACCATGTGTTTATGGAAAAAAATCAGGGCTCTGGGATGTGAGGCTCAAATAAGCTGACAGCTGAGGTGGTGGCTGGTTAACATGTAAATTGCCAAGGTATAGAATCATACAGGAGATAAGCCTTTCGGTGCGTCGGTGAGGGATTTTCTAGATTAGGTTAACTGCTCTAGGAGTGGGAGGCACTGCTCCACAGGCTGGGGCTCTGGCTGCTTCCTGACTGTGGGTACACTGTGACCAGCCACCTCAAGCTCCTGCTATCAAGAGTTCCCTGCCACGATGGACTGACTGCACCCTTGGCACTCTGAGCCACAATAAACGTCTTTACTTCCATGGCTTTGTCAGCGTGTTTTGTTGCAGCGATAGAAAAGTAACTCAGGCAGCTGAGGGGGCACTTCTGGAAGAGAAGCTTGGGCCTCTCCACAGGAACCCATGGGGAGTCACCATGGGAAGTGTAACCCCATTACCTGCTGTCTGTCTCCTCTTCCTCGTCCTCTTCTGCTCCAAACTGCTGGAACAAAGAAGCCCATAATGCAACATGTCCTCCCTTAGGTTAGCTACCCTTCCCCACCCTCTTAAGGTCTAGAGTCACACCACATGTGATTCAACTTGATGATCTAGGGAGTGAGGCCTGTTAAGCCATCAAGATTTTCATATTTCA
The DNA here is from genome assembly GCA_021653895.1 of Mastomys natalensis. Taxonomy (NCBI): domain Eukaryota; kingdom Metazoa; phylum Chordata; class Mammalia; order Rodentia; family Muridae; genus Mastomys; species Mastomys natalensis. The sequence continues at coordinate 17,175 of JAJTUV010001289.1, forward strand.
GTCTACTGATCTGATTTACTGGAGACATGAGGGAATCCCTCAATAGAGGCCCTCACCTACAATCTACTATGACCTCAAAAAGTAACTCACCAGGAGAGAGCCTTTGAGTCAAGTCTTTTAAAAAAAAATCATTTTTTAAAAATCATTTTAAAGGGCCAGAGAGAGAGAGCTCAGCAAGTAAAGACACTTTCTGCCGAGCCTGTGGCCCAAGTGATGGAAGGAGAGACCCGGGTCCTACAACTTGTTCTCTGACCTCCATATGCAGACAGTAGCATGTCTGTATATACACGCTCAAAAATAACTGTTATTAAAAATATTAGAATTTCTTTTGGCAACAAGATTGGTTGAAATAGATTCGTGCTATCACAAAAGGCCCTTGGACCCTCAAGATTCCGCCATCTTTGTGATTGAGGGCCAGGCTGGGTATGTTTTAAGGAAGGAAGGGCACTGACCTTTGCAAAGGCTGCCGGAAGCTGTTCGCCTGAGTCCACTTCATCAAAGCTGGTCAAAGAATCGTCTGGATTCTGAAAGCCACACCCCGTTGTTCAGTTTAGGGCATAACAAAGTAGTAGGCAGCCTCCTGCACTGTGCTTTACGAACCCTTAAAAGAGTAGTCTGTTCCCATCCTAGCTGACAGCCTTCTAAGAGCTCTCTCCTCCCATGGAAAAGACAGACTTTCAGACAAAAGGCCAGAGCACTGGAAACCCGCAATCCCAATTGGCTGTGAGTCTCCATCCATCCCTGATGGACTCTGTGACTGCTCCAGCCGGGGGAGGCCACTGTCTGGTATGCTCATTGGGTTATAGCACATTTTCAAGAGAACTGAAGCTCAACAGATAATTAGGAAGGAGACCAGGTCAGTCCAGAGAGAAAGCGAAGGCTTGTATCCAGCATGAAGGTAGAAAACATGGCGGGACCCATCTTGCCTATTCCTACTGAGAGATGTGATGGTTATCTGCCCTTTTCCAAATGACAGAACATTTGCACTGGGCTTATGCAACTAAAGCTGCACAGCCAGGAAGGGGCTGGAACCGTCACACCGACTGCCTCTCCCACAGTGAGGCGGCAGCCTGCCACCCCACCTGCCTCTTCTGAGGTATCTTGGCCACTTGGTAAGTGGACTGACTCACCAGGCTTCCCTGCAAGGACATCAGATCGTGAGCCACTTGCTCTCGAAGCTGTTTGAGTTTCTTCTCGATGACGTGGACCTTCTCTTCGGCCTCAATGTAGTCTTCTCCGTGCCCCTTCACCAGAAGGCTGGAGGAAATCTCTTGCAAGGAGTTGACTTGAGGCTGACGGTCTAGCAACTCCTTCTCCAGTTGCTGAAAGCAAAATGGTGTAAGACAGTTGTCGGAGGGGAGGATGGCGCAGCTTTCTGTGTTCTGGGATGAATGCTAGGTACGGCTCCATTCCACGACTTTCTTTGGTTCATTGATACCAAATGCTTCGCACTATTCAGAGAGCAGCTGAATAGGTTGTACCCAACCCCTGTTCGAATTCCTTTGAACTCTAAAGATACTTTGATGTTGAGAAATGAGGGGAGAAGCGAAGGAGTGTGCTATGAAAAGCCCAGGCCCTTACACACTAGGGCAGGGAAACTGAAGCCAGTACACCAAGAGCTATTAGATTGAGCACACCACTTAGCTACATGGAGGGCTCCGGGCCAGTCACTCAAGGGCTATCTTCCTGCTATGCAGCTACCTCCATTCAAATTAAAAGGAAGAAAATCGGTTTCAATCACTTTCCAATCCCTTGGTAGCCATCTGAGGTACAGAGGCAGGAGATACCCACTCACGTACAAAATTCTCTTGGACACTGTTATGTAGGGAGTAAAACTCTACAGAGATTTTAGTATAGAATTTTTTTAAAGCAATGCCCAGCAATTTTAAATATAAGATACTGAAAATTAAGCTACATGTAAGCTGGTAGGTAAAAACAAGTCTCTTTGAGACATGGGAGAATGTACAGGTCTCACCTTGGCTTATTAGTGAAAAATAATCTATAAAGACACAGTTACCTCCAGAAAGCAGGACATTTCTACTATGAATATAGAGAACACATGCAGCTCGTCTTGGGTAATATCCTTCCCCTCCCAGGCAAACAGGACAGTCTGCCCTCTGTGCCCGAGGGTCCTGCACCCATAGTCTATCAGCCATGGATCAAATCACATAGCAAAGAATTACCGCTGTTCTGAGTATGTGAATGCTTTCCTTGTTATTATCCTCAAGTGTGGCATAACAGATATGTATATAGCATTTACACAACTCATTATATTAAGGATTGTAAGTAATCAAGAGAGGACTCAAGACCTATGGCAGGATTTGTATGCAAACATATGCAAAATATGCATAATATTTAAATTTACATAGACAAACATTTTACCTGTCGGACTCAAGTACCCTCAAATCTGGGTATGTGTAGGAGCGTAAGACCACTGGATGTCCAAGGGTGGATATATTAATAATGGAAAAGACAGGCTTCAGTTGGCCTTGACTTCCAGAAAGTACCGTTAGTACACTGATGTCCCTTATTCCCAAGAATCTTAAAAGCATCTGGCTCTGGCTCCTCAGCTCTCTGCATGAACTCATGAGTCACAGCCACCAACGGTGCCCAGAGCAGCACTGGATGAAGCTGCCAAGGACTCTGACCCATGGAGGTATTCAGTGGCCGGTGGGCCTGTGGAGGAAACTTACCATCAGCTCTTTCTGACACTCCAGGAGGACCTGGCGGTCGGCCTCTGGGCTGGTGACATGCGCCTTCTGCCTTCGGCTCTCTGCACTCGCTAGCCACAGGAGCAAGTCTTGACTCAGTTGGTGAAAGTCCTTCAGAAACAACACTTGTGAGCGCCCCGTTCTTGGTGGGGGCAGAGGGAGGAAGCGTCTAGAAGGAGCTGCTCATTCATCTCCATTAGTCAGTAAGCAAAGGGCCAGATTTCAGTGACAGGCCAGGGACTCAACCAAGGAAAGAAAAAAAGCCAGGAGGAAGCGTGTACACCTGGCTGAGCCCTGGGAGGCATCAAATAGAAACTGATACCAGCAGCGGGGGTGGGGTGAGGTGGAGTGGGGGGTGGGCGGGTATTCTGGGTACTGATTTAAATGTGAAGACCACATATGTTATTTAGCCCACTTTCCAGATACAATGGTTGCGGGATCCCACCCCACATGACAGGCTGTGATGGATTCATGTTCCTAAAGACAGCCGCAGAGCTAACCGATGGTGGAGAGCTAACACACGCTCAACACTCATGTGGGTTGGGTAGCAGGCCAGCATTACACACATCACATTGTTCAGTTCTTTAAAAAAAAAAGAACCCTAGAGTCAGGCTCAGGTCTCAGAGGGAAACACTGAGGTCTGGGAGTTCCAGGGAACTGAAGTATCAAACGGCTCCCGTATTCAGGGCCAGGTCTATGATTCTCTCTGACAAGGGACAGAGAGAGGCCGTTTCCTCAACCAGGTAGCATGCTTGCTGTGACCCTTACTCCCAGAGTGGACATGGGCAACAGACCTGGAATGCTAGGTCAACACAGGGTCATTTTAATGGCACTGGGGGGAGGGGAACTTCCTAGCTCAAGCCAACCTGGGGATGGTAAAAATATCTGCAGCTCCTAGCGTATGGGCCAGGCTGCTGCCGGGAGGGACAGGGCCCTGGGCTGAGTCAACATACCTGGCACTGCATGAGTGACTGTCGTAAGTCTGTTCGCCAGCTGTCCATCACACCCTGGACCTCGTCCCAGGACAGGCTCAGCTGATGGAGCCTATTTTGGAGTTCTGTGGATTCGGGGCTCTGGCTTGGCAGATATTCCTTGTGGCTCACATGGACGGAGACCATTAAAGCCTTGTAGGTATCGAAGGCTTTTAATATCTCCTAGGGAAGAGATCAGGTTAGGGTTCGGACAACAGGGAAGAGGGGCTCCTTCTGAATACCTGTAAGGGGCAGACCTCCTCCACACTTCTCCGAGCAGTGGGCACCAAGACGAAGAGAGAGCTCGCCTGTGAGTGGCTGGGAAGCATCAGCTGAGGGAGCTGCCTTACAAGGTTTGTGAGCTTGGCTGGCCAGCAGGGTTGGGGAACCAGAGGCCTGCCTCTGACAGGCTTGACCGGAAGCATGAAGAGACAGACCTCACTGACCTCCACAGTCCCTTCTCTGTCACTGGCTTAGGGACAGTCCTAGGTAAGACTAAAAGTTTTCCAGATAAAGACTATGTAGCTACTTTGCACTTGCGCCTAGGGACCCCAGAACCATCACTCCTTTTGGAGAAATGGTAACCTCTGTATCGGCAATGGGAAACACAGGTGTGAAAAAATGAGACCCTCAACCTGTCTTGGGCTTCAGGACCTCAGACTTATCTGCTCAGGGCACCCCCAAACTGCAGGGCTCAAGCTGCCCCTGCCCTGTACCCTGGGCTGGTGCTCTTGAGGCCTTGAGCTGATGATATGAGTAATAAATCTTAACTACATCACATCATAGTCACAGGAGTCAGGCCGCAGGACTCCTTAGCCAGTGAGCTGATCTGAACCCTTCCCAGGAAGGCTCCACTGCTAGCCTTGTGTAGAACTACCACACACAGGTCAGAAGGCTGGCTTTACACTGCCTGATGCTGGCTACCAGCACTCGAATCTACAATCCACATCTTTCCAGCCTTGAGGACTCGAGTCATATCTCTGCTGTGCTCTTCTAGGTTTGGGGATTTTCTGTAGACACTTCTCATGTGAAAAGAGAAACCTGTGTCTTGGTCCTTACTGAGGTAAATAAAAGCCACTAACGTCCGCACATGCTACCCATATGCTACCAGCCACTCCAAGCCCAGGTCTCCCCTTCACCCACGGCTCCACTCACTTGCAGTCTCTTCACCCTGAGTGCCATTTCCTGGATATTGGAGGGAGGCTTGCCAACTTCAGAGCTTCCAGCTCTGCTCCAGTTTTTTCAAGCCAAGCAGTGATGCTGCCGATATCAGAATTCAGCTGCTGCATGTTCTGTTTTAATCTGAGCTTGCTGTGAAGCTCCTGCGCTTGAATCAGCTCCCACCTGTCGAAGGCACCTGGAATCCAAAGCTGCCGATTAAAGCAAGCAATAATACAAGCAGATCTTCTCAGCTCAAAAAAGGCGAGTCAAGGATGCTCCCTGGAGGAGGGCCAGAGTCCCTCACATCTGGAATCTCCAAGTTCTGATCCAAGGCTCATCCCTTCCACTCCCACAAAGGCTAGAAGGAAGTAGGGACCAAGGGTGAGGAAACACCAACCTGTGCCCACTAGTCTTCTGGCCTTGGCTCAGTGTTTTAGATAGCGTTGTTGTTTTGATTTACAACTATCAGCACGATGTGACAGTTATACTTTTGCACCTAGCTCAGCAATGACCTTGGTAATTACTGGACTAGCTTATTATGCACTGGAGACAATGGCAAATCACCACCTTCCATCTTGTTTTTCCTTACATGGCAAGTCATTAAAACATGCATTTCATAACCAGGTGGTGGTGGCACACACCTTTAATTCCAGCACTAATGAGGCAGAGGCAGGCGAATCTCTGAATCTGAGGCCAGCCTGGTCTACAGAGCAAGTTCCAAGACAGCCAGGGCTACACAAAGAAACCCTGTCTCAAAAAAAAAAAAAACATGCATTTCATCTTATGGGGATCTTTGTCACTCATTGTGTAAAGAACAGTTTCCAAAAGGCCAGGACACAGCTGTGTAGGATACATGTCTACCAAGCCTAGCCCCAGCGCTAAAGAAAAAAAAAAATCCAATTTAAAATGAGATGGCTAGGGGACTCATTCATAAAACAAATGGCTCATTTCAAACTAACTGAGGCTGTTGTGGGGTAGGTTCAGTCTTGGTAAATCACGTCATTGCTTGATCCCTAGTTAATGTTCTATCAAGTGATAGCTGAAGCGAACACCTAAGCCCAGACACCAAGCTCCACATCTCCTAAGGGCTTCCCGTTTTTTGGTACCTGGCTGCTGTCCCATTAAAGTGGCCAGCTGCTCATCTTCCTGCTGGGCGCTGTCCTTTGAGCCTTCTTTGCTGTCATCCTTGTCTTGACCTAATAGCAGCTTTACCTGGAACGAGCCAATCTTTAGTTATTTCTGTAAAATCCTAAAGAGATCTAAAGAACGTCTGGGTTGTGGTCAGTTCCCACCAATATGTGACCAATGATTGACAGGTTCATCATTGCACTGGTCAAGACTGGTAAGGAAGGAGGCTGAAGGCAGAAAGCCAGCAACAGCCAAGGAAACGAGATGACGGGAGTTAAGTGGCCTGTTTCTGTATCTTCCTAAGGGTCTCCACACAAACAATGGGAAAAGTCAGAGATGACCCCTGATCTTATGAGACAGCTCCTGTGGTAGCACTTTTCATTCCTGCATTGTTTTACAGTGTCCCCACCACTCTGCATCACCCTGCTGAGGTGTTCAGCATTCTCCCTCACTGTGAATGGAAACACAGGGTCCTTCACCTCTCTGGTCATTCAGTATCAAACATCAATGTACACAGTGACTCTTTTGCTCCCACAAAACAAACTGGCCTATTACATCAGAACTTTCCAAAACCAAATGGTTCCCTCTTAGAAAAGCTGCACTTTCTCTGGATCTTGTCCACCGGCTTCTTTGTGTGGAATGCAGGAAATGACACTTTGCATCTCTGGTGACACGTGTGGTTCCACAGCCAGTAGAAAAGCTGAGCTGTTGAACTTGGGCAGGTGAGGAACACAAGCCTAATGCCTGGGAGAAGCCGAACCACAGGGTAGGGAGAGGGTTCCAGGGCTGGGTGAGGTTTCCTTCCACAGTCTTGGGCTGCAGCACCGATGGAGATAGTAAAAGCGGTAGCTATCAGCTAAGCGAGAGGAGGAAGAGTGGGCACAGCCACAGCTGTATCAGATTTGACCAGTTAAAGGCAAACTGTCCCAATTACATAGTAACAGTCACCCCAGACACAGAAGCAACTTTGGCTAAACCCACTGGTCCCCACCTCCACTTGTATTGCCTACTCCGAAAGATGCCTGTGTCACTACACTGCAAATGACATTTTTACCTCAAGTCCCTCGTTGTGAATGCTCTGAGCTAACACCTATCTCTAGTGGCTATTCATTAGAGCACTCCAGGAACTCCTGCAGCCAAGACGTGCAGGGGTAGTTGTTATAATAAGCACCCCAATACAGTATTAGTAGGGACACCCTGAGGGCCTCCTCCCTGTACACACATCAGTCTTAATGTACGAGGCAGGTTCCTAATCTGGAGAGGAAGGCTTACAGAGTACTGTATGCTTCACTGTCCTGGCTTGGGGACCAAATCCAGGTCTCATCGCCACCAATTCAGATTATGATGAAGTCCGATTTTGTTTTCTGACGTGCAGTCAGAAGGCAAATATAGCACAGATTTGAGAGGCGAGAGGCGGCTCAGGAAGGCTCTGTTATTTATATGGATGACTGCCGTTAACAGAAATAGTTCTCTCGTTATCACTGCTCATCACCTCGCTTTCAGCACACACAAATTTTGGGGCTGGAAACCTTCCTTTCAATCTAGTCTATTTGCTGGGATTCTGCCGAAGCAGGGATACCTGAGCAGAGGGACTTGTTCTTTGGGTGGTGCTGGGATTTGAACTCAGGTCGTGCTAGGCAAGCTCTACCACTAAGTGACATCCTTTCCCTGAAGTCCCCTCAGAAGAGATCCCATCACTGTATGAGCAAAACAGATCCAGAGAGACTGGAAATACCCGCATGCACCTGGGCTACGTTCCCAAGGGGTCAGGACTTACATAGGCTGGTTTGTAAGGAGTGCTGGCATCTGCGGGGACCGGTGCCACAGTCCTGTCACCGTCCATATGTTTGTAGTGATGTTTGGAATGGGAAGGGCTGTCGGGAACATGCCATGGGTGGCCCTCAGAAATGGATTTACCTAAAACAAAGCGTCACCCCGAGTTAGGGTCTACTCTCCAACCAAAGGATTTCTACTTAGTGACATAAGCATGGTCACGGGTGACATGGCGTCAGGTTATAATACCAAAATGAGTTCTGCAGCTTTCCTTGCAAAGCATGCAATGTTTGCAAAACGTCAGTATGTCTTGGGAGGGAATGAAATGAGTCATGCAACTGAACAACACGGCATCTTCACGAGGTGGGACCACAGCGGAGCACAACGGACACATATGTGATTGGCTGCGGGATGAGCGGCGTTCTGGATGGAGCTGGTGTCTGGAGTTATGGGGATGTTAGGCAGGAAGGTCAAGAGGATAGGAGGCCTCCGAGTGGGGAGCGGGAGGGGGACTGTGACTGTGTGAAGATGGACTTAGGGACCAAACAGCTGCTGATAGCTCTCCACTGCCACTGAAGAGAGGGACGGGGTCTGTGTAGGACTAAAGTGGCAAATTGAAGAAAGGTTTCCTCTGCTGTGGCAAAGGCAATGGTCCTTTCTAACCCCAGCTGTCCATCTTAGGAAATCACCAGAAGCAAGGAAATAGTCTGAAACCAAGCCACCGTGAAGAAAGCTTGGCCCATGCTGAAGGGGAAAAATAACTAAAGGCACCAGGACAGCAGTTCTTTCTGCCGGCCTGGAAGTGGGTGTGTGGCGGAGGGCGTCGAGAGCACTCTGGTATGTAGGGAGCACGCAGGTAAGGGTAAGTACAGCAGTGTAAATACACCATGACAGGAAGACCAAGGCGCATGGTGTCCACAGAGGCACAGGTCAGACATGACACGGGAGCAAGGTTTAGGATGCGGTGTGTGCCATGGGATGCGGCCATGTTGAGACACATGCACGGGCGGGGGCCTACCAGAAGATGCTTTCAAAGATTTTGTGGTCATTTTAAGATAAGCCTCAGGATTTTCAGGGATTTCTACATCTGAAAAAGAATAATGTCATGTCCTCACTGGAGGTGCCCGCGGAGTAATGCCCAGGTAGTAAGTCGGCACAGCAGAGACACTGCCAAGTGGGGGAAGGAAGTTAACTACTCCCTATCTTCTCAGTAAAAGAACTTTAAAAACCAAAAGGACTCCCCCCCAAACACACCCCCAGTCAATTCCTGTTCATTGTACTGCTGGGTTAGGGGCACATGTGGTAAGAAGGGCCACACTCAATGTATAGGTAAGCTTTGATAAATGCTGCAAAAAATCAATTGAGGAGCCTCCCATTGGCTAGACTCATCAGCGAACGGCCCTAAAGTCAGAGTGTGAATGTCATCCCACCTATAACGGTAGCAAGCTAATTCTCAGGTGAGGCAAAAGGTAGGCAGGACAGAAGCCGGAAAGCCACAGGCCTGCACCAGCCATAAGCTGGACTCTGAATCACAGAGAACTTTATGTGTCTCTATGGTGCTAGAAATACAGCCAAATGGGTCAAGTTCACAGGCCCCGGGAAGCCGCCTTTACCTGACAGTGCGCTGTAGAATGGGCCTTCCTCGTCGTCTTCGTGAGAAGATGATCCCCCCACATCACCTGTGTGATCCCACTCCAGGGGGATAGAGTCCACACTGACAGGGGTCTCACAGCCAGACCGCTCGTGTCCCAGAGCCGGGGGCACAAGGTGACACAGTGACTGGGAAGATGCAGGTTCCTCGCTCTCTCTCCTCTTACGCCAGGAGTCAGCCGGGATCTCCCTTGGGTCTTCTATGTCCGTTTCATTCTCAGATGCCTCCTTCTCATCATCTAAGCCCTAAATGGGAGGACCCCGGTGTTAGGGTGAGTTAGGGTCTGCAGTAGCAAAGAGCTTTGGAAGTTTGCCTGTCTAGTAGCCGGCATTGACATTTCTAAAGCATTTTTAGGAACTGGGGGTATGTGTGGGGAGATGGCTGCCGGGTAAGTGGGGAGCCTTTCCTACACATTCATGAGGACCTGAAGCCGAATCCTCAGAAGCCAAGTGGAAACCGGGCATAGTATTCTGAGTGGCTCAAATCTCAGCACTCCTATTAGAGGCAGGATTCCTGTGCAGTCATTGGCCAGCTAGCCTGGTATCTATAGTATATGATGTACACAGCAGGGAACATGTTGGAAGGTGAGGATCAGCAACTGCAGATGCCCTGGGAACTACACACACACACACACACACACACACACACACACACACTCTGTATTTTAAAAGTTCTCAGGTCTTACGTATGGTTATTCAACTTTGAACAATCCACAGTGGGATTTGGAATTTGTATTTTAAAAGAACTATAGCTTTTTTTCTTAGCAGAAAATAAAAAAATATTGAGTAAAGCTGAGCATCTAACAGAATCATGTCCTCTAGTTTATTCTGTGTGTGTCTGTGTGGACATCTGTTGTGTGTGTGTACATCTATGCATGTATACATCTGTGTGTATGTGTGGTGTACATCTGTATGCAGGTGTGTGGGCATCTCTGTGGTGTGTATGTACATCATGCGTGTATACATCTGTGTGTATGTGTGTGTGTGTTCATCTGTATGCAGTGTGTGGACATCTGTGTGTGTGTAGTACATCTATGCGTGTATACATCTGTGTGTATGGTGTGTGTGTACACTTATGCAGGTGTGTGGACATCTCTGTGTGTGTGTATGTACATCTATTCGTGTATACAGGTGTATGTGTGTAAGGAGGCTGCAGGTTGGCAGTAGGTATTGTGATAGTTACTTTTGATTCTCGACTTGGTGAGATTTAGATCCACCACAGAAGCACATCTCTGAGCATGCCAGTGACGAGCGAGTTTGTGGATTAGGGTAACAGGGGTGGGAAGACCTACGCCAAATGTGGGTTGATATGGATCCATGGGTCCCAGATAGAGAGGAAAAAGTTAGCCAAGTGCCAGCATTTGTCACTTCCTGCTTCCTGACCAGTTGCGAGGTGACTAGCTGCCTCAAGTTACTGCCACCGTGCCCTCCTTCTCTGCCATGACGGGCTGTACCCTTGTGAGCTAAAATAAACCTTTCCCCCGACATTGTTTTTGTCAGGTATTTTGTGTCTGCAACAAGCTAAGTTAATTAACACAGAAGTCTTCCTCAAATGCATTGTGTCTCCAACTGAACTGAGAGCTGACTGTTTCGGATTCAGCGGGACTGGCTAGCCAGGAAGCTCCAGCATCTGTCTTGTCCCTCCAGAGAGTGACAGGCGCTAATGCTGTGCCAAGCTTTGTACATGGACGCCAGGGATCCAAACTCTGGTCCTCACACCTAATACAGAAAGCACTTTACTAAGTTGTCTCTGCAGGTCTCACTCACGCCTTTTTAAATTTTCTAATTTCATAGTGTAGTGTCTCTGCAGCTTGTATTATCGTGCTCTGCAGAGAAAAACGACTGTAAGCAAATACCTTTAAAAATGAGGACTTCTTGGAGACTCTCTGAGGCTGCACTGACGAAAAACAACTGCATTCAAAGTTGTCCAAGTTGGACCACACAGAAAAGAAACCATTCAGCCAATCATGGTGGCCAAGAAGTAACTGTTCTGGCCCAGTAAGATGGGGACAGAGAATGAGGACCTTGGCTCTATGTGGAGCCCCCCAACCACCTTGAATTTGGGGAAACATCAAGGTTCCTTGGAAAGCTGGTACATTTGACACTTAAACGTGAGAACAGCACCAGACAACGACATTGAAAGCTTCCAGGCATGAGGGGAGAGGGCAAATTACATCCCCGAGCAGCTATATAATGTATAGAATCCGAACTAGACAGTTTTCAGTGTACCAGGGACCACTGACACTGACCAGAAAAACCCTGTCCTAAGGATTATGGGAGCAGAGAGGGGAGTACAACTCCCAGGCACTACCCTTCCACTGCTAAGTAACTGTAGCTCTAAGTCACTAAGAGTGAAAATAGAAGAACTCCCCTGCCCCTGCCACCATTTTGGTTCCTGTTACTGTTGTACTTTTTTGGCACAATTTTTTTCAAATTAGTTTCTCAACCAATCACATCTTGAAAGAGAACATTCTAGAGTACAGCTCTGAAAAGCACGGCTGCTGCTATGTATCATTAAGGCACATATGAGGTACTTCTCCTTCAGAGGTAGGATACCACACTGCCCTACACTGTAACACTAGAGCATACATTTTAGAAGCATTACTGAGACTTGATCACTCTTCCAGCAGAGGGCCAGGAGGCCTGCATGACACAGTGCTGTAGAGAAATGCACGCTTAAGGTTTCCTTTTCATTAGCCAAACAGTTCAAAATTAGATAATCTACTTTCTTCATGAACAATTAAAAACTATTATACACTAAGGAAAGAAAGAAAAGAGAAATACAAAGGAAAACAAATCCCTGGGGGCGGAGAGATGGCTTAGTGGTTAACAGTACATACTGCGTTTGTAGAGGACCTGGCCCAGCTCCTAGCAGCCACACCAGGAGGCTCACAACTGTCTGTAATTCTAGCACCAAGGGATCTGACACCTTATCCTAGATTGAAATATCCATCCTGTAGGGAAGCTTTTTAAACCGAAGGTACACTACTCAAAATAGCTTCAGGAAGTTCCTGAAACTGAGCAGATTCACTAGGCCCCTCCCTTTCAGAGTAAGCAATAAAATCTGAGTCCTCCCCACCCCCCAGAAGGAAGAAAGCTGAGCTGCAAAGAAGACTCAGAAAAGCCAAGCTGTAAAGAAGGTTCTTGAGGCTAGAGCAACTGTCTGGAGGAAGCAGAATAAGCTGCCTGGAAGAGGTTTAGACTAGAGTCACTTGAAAAGAAATTTTTCAACCTGGGAGCTGCCTTCAGGCTGTGCAGTTGTGGTCCAGGTTCCCAGCTTTTGTGAGCTGTCACCTTACTGGGGTGGGGCTTTGGGGATGCAGCTGTCTTTGAATCATTTCTGCTCCCCTAAAAACCCCTCACCTATATTCCTATTAGTAACCCTATAAAGCTCATTGGTTCACCAAGTTGGACTTTGATGGTATCTGTACTGTGGGCTCCCTGTGTAAGGTGAGTAGACATGTGTGGCTCAGGAAAAGTTTTGTCACACACACAGAGGCACCTGCACTCATGTGCACACCCACACAAAGAAGCACAGAACTAAAATAAAATATAAAAAACAAACAAAACTAAATCCTTAAAACATAACTCCACAGCCATTGGGTTCACACAAAGATGGCTGAACAGGGTGGGGGTGGCGGCAACCAAGACTCATTATCAAACTAGCACATTGTCAAGTCTGCCATGATTGGATGGGGAGCCCTGGTTGGTGGGTTACTGGGGTGTGGGTCCTTACCGGGGTGTGGGAGGTCAGGCGGCGGTGGAAGCGAGACACTCTGCCGAACACCTCCTGACAGTAGCGTGCAGCTCCTCCAGCTCGTCCTCGATCAGGACGGCGTCCAGGGGCTCGCTCTTCTGAATGAGCTGCTCCCCAAACACGATGAGCTGGTCGATCTTGTTGGTGTTCAGTGTGATCTCCTGTTGGAAGCCCTGTTTGGAAGGTGAGATAGAGACTCTTTCCTGTGTCTAGTGTTTGTTCCATATGACAGGACCATATGGGGGGTCGGGGGTGGCATTAGATATCATTACAGTCTTGTCTCTTTCCCCTTTTTGATTTGTAATTGGTACAGTAGCATCTGCTTTTCAGGAATTGACAGTGGCAATCAATTTTTTTTTTCTTGTTGTTTTGTTTTTTGTTTTTCGAGACAGGGTTTCTCTGTGTAGCCCTGGCTGTCCTGGAACTCACTCTGTAGACCAGGCTGGCCTTGAACTCAGAAATCCGCCTGTCCTCTGCCTCCCAAGTGATGGAGGCAGTCAATTTAAATAAAACAAGACTATACTTTTTCTTTCCAATTTAAAAAATTGTAAATTTGACCCAGATGGATATTACGGGGGAGAGAATTCATCTTCTTGACACTTGGTGAGAACGGAATATTTCCCCAGATAAGCCACTGAGGGCATCTGCCCTGTGGACACAGTAACAACAGTAAGTGCCTGTTGTATTAAGAGGCAGGGGGTTTTCATTTGTTGATGTTTTCTAAACAAGGAGAGAAAGACTGAGGGAAGACTGTAGTGTGAGGCTGAACACATGGCACATGCCTATAATCTCATCACCAGGGAGGGTAAGGCATGACAGCCATGTGTTGAGGTCAACCTGGCTACATAGCAAGACACCGTCTCAAAAACAACAACCAAAAAAACCCCCAAAACTCCCAAACTGACTATTATAAACAGACATCTATACCAGTGAGAGCAGAGATGTGTTTATCTTGGCCCAACCAGCGACACTGAGCCGGCCCTGCATGGACTCAGGTACCAGAGAAATGGCAGCATAGAAAGTTTAGACTGGAACCTAAAATGAGCTTTGTCCTCGGAATGAGCTGTCTACTAAAAGGCCCAGTGTCCCCAAGTAAGCAATATAAGTATATAGGTAAAGTGTAGCCTGTTGCCTGGAGAATTCTGGAAGTTCTCTGAGTACCAGCTAAAACTGGCACTTGGCTGGCTCTCTTCTACAGAGGTAGCTTTTCACAGATGCTAGGAAGCTGCACTCACTTCAGTTGGCGCATCTTGTCCTCAGCATCACTCTCTGAGAATGCTCTACGTTGGTCAGCTGCAGGTCCATCTCTGTGAGCCAAACCAGAATGCTTTCCTGGTGCCCTCAAATTCTTCCCTCTGGTTGGTGAAGTACTGTGAAGGAAGGAAGAAAGACCATGCTGGCACCGCACCGTCTAAGAACTATCAGACAGAACCCTGTCTCTGGGGTATCCCAGAAGTCTCAGCACTGCATTTGGAGCCTGGGGTCTTGTCTTGGCTGTGTGGTACCCCAGACCCACAAATACTCTGGTCCTTGGCTTCGAGAGCTTGGTAATATGCAACATATTTGCTTAGATCCATTAAGGAATTTGAAATTCTAGGTTTTCTAGTCTAAATCAGTAGATCTCCTTGTTTACAGAGGGTGGGGACAGGTTGCCCAGGGGCCTTTCTTATTGGTCTGCAGTTTCTTTCCCATGAAAGAAAGTTGAGCAGCTTCAAGCTAGGAAGGTGTTCATCCAGGCAGGAATGGTGGGTGGCACACGCTTGTAATCCTAGCAGCTAGGAGATGGAGGCGGGAGGGTTATGAGTTCTAGGCCAGTCTGGATTACATGGTGTGTCTTTTAACAAGACACATGATCTTTTAAAGGGGACACATGGGGCTTAGGTGTGACTGCCCCATTTACTCTTCAGTAACTATGAACTTGTAAAACAGATTCATTCTCTCCAGTGAAAGAGGTCTCCCAAGTTACCACCTCCTTTGAGGAGGGCTATAAAAATAAAAGCAAAAGTAAGGTTCTCATCTTCCTAGACCACTTTGAGGTTAATCAGTGTGCTCTAAACCTCAGACAGTTACTGTACTAACACCCCACACAACAGACTAGGTACATACTCTGTGTTTTATCCATATTTCTGATGCAGGGCTGATAAAAACACATGGGCAGGCCAAGGCTCTTGTGGACGTGCATGTGTGCTTGCCCTGGCCCAGGAAAGCAGTGCCCCAGACTCTGTGGGCCATCCCTGTGCCAACACCTACACCATTGGATTACAGACGTTGTAAAGAGAGATGTGTTTTACTAGCACAGCTCACACAAGCAGGCTCTGCCTCAGAAGCCCTATTCAAATCCCTCTTTAAAAATGAACGTTGGCAGCCACGGACTCCTTTGTGTGGGAAGAATGTTACGAAAACTCAGGCTTTCAGTGAAGTCTACCTGCTGCCGTGTTGCCAGCCTGCCACAGCATATCACATATCACCTCTCTCTAAATACCTCCTGCAGCACCCCGGGACCCACAGGCAGGTTACCCTGAGTCTCCGTAGGATGGCTGTGACCCGCTTCTGCAGATTGTCCCAACGCTGGTTGCCCTCGTGCACCATCTGCTTCAGCTTGCTGGCCGTGTCGGTGCGGTTCTCACGAGCCAGCCGCCGGTACTGTTTGTTGATGAGCTCTAGCTGTGTCAGTCTTTCATGAATCTGCCGCTGAAAGGCCTGTGGCACGAAGTGGAGGTCAGCAGCAGATAGGCAAAGGGCTGGGAAGCCCCTTCTTTGTCAACCCCAAGGGGCTTGCTTCACACAGCAGCTGCCCAGGCCGTAAGAACACCATATTCCAGGTCTGTAAGACTGGCTAAGCACAGGTGCTGCTGTACATGATGTTTCTGGCCAAGCCGTCCTAGCAGCTGGTGACAGTGACTGTGTCGGGAGCATCTGGCCATGCAAAGTCACTTAGCAGCTTCCGAGCTACAGCAGGCTTGGCTTGTAGTGGGGAATGGGAGGGGAAAGGCTCACCTCGAACCGCTTCAGTTCCTCTTTGGCGTTGGTGTACAACACCTCGGAGGAATTTGGGCAGGCCGCTGTCTTCTCGGCAGACTTGAGCCAGTCCTCGAAGCGGGAATAGTCATCTAAAAACTTCTGCCACAGTCGCCAGGTCTCCTCGATTCTGCCAGGAGCAGAGGACAGGACGTTAGCACAACTGCCCATGTCCACTCTTAGCATTGTCTACCCATTTTGGAGTTCTAAGTGTCCCCTGACAGGGCCCATTTCCCAGTCTTGAACTGTGTAGGGAGATACCCTACCATCCCTTTCCAGAAATAGCTAAGAATGTAATTGCTCTTCGCCTAAATTCAATTCTTCTGAAGGACGCAGCACCATTCCAGAGCTTGGGCAAGAGTTGGGGCTACCTGCCCATGGTTTCCTTGCTTACCCTACTAGGCCTTCTCTAGCAATTCTTAGTTTTTTCTTTCTTTTAAAGACTAGGACTCTTGTAGCCCAGGCTGGCCCTGAACTCTCTATCGTGCCTCCACCTCCTAAGGGCTGAGATGACACGTACACTGTGTTGGGATTTGAACTCAGAGCCTCGTCTATGCAAGGCAGATACTCTACCGACTGAGCTGCTTCTTGGTAGATTTCTAAGTGGCCTGAACAGAGCATAGTTCCTGTGGCTGCAGCGTGTGTGAAAGGCTGCTTACTTCATGCGCCGCTCCATCGACATGGCGCAGATGTTCCTCCAGCGCCTGTCCAGGCTCCTGGTGGTCTGCTGGATTGAGTCACACTCCGTTTCATTGGCACAGGCGTCAGAGTCATGCAGTAGGACGTCACAGATATTGAACACAGACTCCACTCCCGCACTGTGTTGTTCGATATCTCGCTGCAGATCCTACAGTTACAAGATAGCACAAAAGCACTTGAGATTCCAGCAGTGGAGGGAGGGCTGAAGTCAAAGGATCCCTGCCCGTCATTCCCTCCCCACTCCTAAGCTAGGGGCACAAGCGTCTGGGGATTCAAGTAGACGGAGTCTGTTATCTTCATGTAGCCCTGTGCTACAGACACCTGGCCAACCTACATCTATTGGCAACTGCGCAATTATGCTAGCGTACTGAATTAGTGTACTGGGAAGGGAGGGAGTGCCCACCATATGCTGACAGATGGCACTGCTGGCTGGGATGCTACTGCCCACCAGCTTTGGGTATACACGGGGCTTAATCCAAACCATCCAATTCCAGAGGTCCCCAGTAACGACTCGATTTGTGGGAAATCTTTGGAAAATAGTCTTGTTTAGAAGGAACGCAAAGTGACAGACTTTTGACCTTTGGTGAGTCACATGACTCTCATATCTATAAAGACTCTTACGCTGAGCCTACACAGCCCTGCAGCTGCAGGCACAGGCGTGGATGGCCTTCTCATGAGCCCATCTGATGAGGACTTCATAAACCCCAGGGGAAAATGTTGAGGCTTCTAACCCATGGGGTACAGCTGAGGCTGTGGCTTAGGGAGTGGGGAAGGCCTCTGGAGTCTTGTCCCATGATAGCAACAGTCATGGTACTTCCTTGATTAGATAAAATAAATAAAATAAATACATATAAAGGGATAGTTCATGGCCATAGGAGAAAGATAGACCATTGGATTTTGCTGTCCCCTCCTCATTTATAAAGCCCAAGAAGACTGCCTTGAACTTCTGGTCCTCTGTCTCTCAGAAGGGTCATCCCTGCTCCCGGTAAGTGCTAGAATGATAGGCATGTGACAACAGACCCAGTCTGGAAATTTTCTTTAAAAATAAACATAGCTTTTGCATTATCAAAAGACTCCTCTCCACCCTATATATTGTAGGTGGGCTGGGGGTGGGGGGAGAGGGAGAGAGAGAGAGGAGAGAGACTGAGAAGTCTTCCCTATCATCCCTGTGATAAGTGATGTGAGGCTGACCCATGAGTCCTGGTATCTAACTCACACCACGAAGGAGCAAAGACAAAGTCCAATTCTATGTTAATTGTTTCATTAATATGTCTGTTTCTGAAAATTTACATTTTACATGAACCACTGTTAAGTACACTGAGGCTATGAATCAGGCCACAAGATTATTATTTTTTTAACAGTAGCCACTGTCCACAGTAAGGCAGTAAGGGCCATTCTAGGTCACTTGAATACTGCTACTTTGTGGCTACTGCATGGGCCTAGTATTTCTTACATCTCTTCTGATGAATAAGCCTGGGCATTCTGTGTTCAGGTAGCAAAGAGAACAGATGCTCACACCCATTCTCGCTCAATTCTCCACCAGGCAGTCCCTGCCTCAGATCCAGAGTCGGGACACTGCATATTTATATGAGAAATGCTCTCCTGCTTGGCCCTGGGAGGCGAGAGCAGGAAGTTCTTGAGTTCGGGTGAAGGCCTACAGTACTGCAGGGGCAGGGGCTCTCTGCATTCTTACTGGCTCACAGGATGGTCTCTAGGTTTTCAGATACTCACTGGTATTGATGCATCTTCTCTTTAGCTACGAAAGCAATAAATCAGCACTCCAAAGAGCGGGACTGAATCAGTGTAGGGAAACTTTTCATTGAAAGTGTCCAGGATGCCATTTGGTTCTAGTCAGCTAGGATAGTTTGGAAAGGTGCAGAGAAATTCTAGCCTACGTAATCATGAGTGTGATATACTTTAAGAATCATTTCAATGAGCCGGGTGGTGGTGGGGCACGCCTTTAATCCCAGCACTTGGGAGGCAGAGGCAGGCGGATTTCTGAGTTCGAGGCCAGCCTGGTCTACAGAGTGAGTTCCAGGACAGCCAGGGCTACACAGAGAAACCCTGTTTTGAAAAACCAAACCAAACCAAAAACAAACAAACAAACAAATAAATAAATAAATAAAAAGGTCCAAGGTTTTAACAACAACCTTCACTAAAGATTCCATATCTTCTTTCAAACACTGTAGGAGAGCTGAGGGGTGATACAGTATGAACTAGTACCTTGTACAATATAAAAGAAAGTGGACTGTATCTTCTTCTTTTTTTTTTTCTTTTTTTTTTTTTTTCGACACAGGGTTTCTCTGTGTAGCCCGGGCTGTCCTGGAACTCACTCTGTAGACCAGGCTGGCCTCGAACTCAGAAATCCGCCTGCCTCTGCCTCCCAAGTGTTGGGACTAAAGGCGTGCGCCACCACTGCCCGGCTAAGTGGACTTAAAATGTAATCCATATAAGTGCTGGCCCAGTGACATTCTGCAAAGTCATCATTATCATCAACATCATCATCATCAACATCTCAGTAATACCCACCAGGGCACAAGTCTGAA
This sequence comes from Mastomys natalensis, assembly GCA_021653895.1. Classification (NCBI taxonomy): domain Eukaryota; kingdom Metazoa; phylum Chordata; class Mammalia; order Rodentia; family Muridae; genus Mastomys; species Mastomys natalensis. The sequence goes on from JAJTUV010001289.1 coordinate 36,589, forward strand.
GTATTACTTTTCAGAAACTGTCTGAACTCTGAGAAACAGCATAAACCAACAAGAAGGCATTTCCCCCATCAAAAGGAGTACCTGACAGGACTCAATATTCTGAGTTGAAATGCAAATGTCTGATATGTGACCTTAAAGGGGTCGAGACCCACAGGTTGAGAACCATTGTCCTAAACCCTTCTTCCACCACCTCCCTAGGGTTGTCTCAGTAAGAGGCCTGAGGGACGGCAGGGACCGGAACAGCTTTAAAAGCTAAGGACTTCTAAGAAAGACAGGATTAAGTGATCTCAACTTTTTTAGGTCTTATTTTGGGTCAAACAACTTTGGGGAACTACCTGTGATTAAAACATGAGCAACGTTTTTAGAATTGGCCCATCCATACTTCCTGTCTCCAGTGTTTCAGAAAGATTGGGCTCCGTGTAACAGACACACAGCAACACTCATTTCAGTAAAACCACTAGTGCCTTAGTGCAGGAGATGGAGTAAGACCTTTTCTGCCCTCAAGAATGTCCAGATCCTAGTCCCAGAACCAGGAGCTATGTTAGGTTACATGGTATGATGGTTTGAATGAGAATGGCCACCATAGGCTCATATATTTAATTAAATACTTAGTCACCAGGGACTGGCAGGCACTATTTGAAAGGATTGGAAGGATTAGGAGGTGTGGCCTCATCAGAGGATGTGTGTCACTAGGAGTGGGCTTTGAGGTTTCAGACGCTCATACCAGGCAGCCTGGATGTATATGTGAGTTCTCTCTCTCTCTCTCTCTCTCTCTCTCTCTCTCTCTCTCTCTCTGTATGTGTGTGTGTTTTATCTATCAGGATTTAGCTCTGAGCTACTACCTCTCCAGTATCATACCTTCCTACTGCCATGGTCTCTGCTAAGCATCTTAATTAAAGCATCTTAATTAAAGCATCCCCAATTAAATGTTTTCTTTTATAAGAGCTGCCTTGGTCATGGAATTTCTTCATAGTAACAGAACAGTGACTAAGGTACATGGTAAAGGAGATTGACTATTTTAAAACAGCCAACCATGTGACCTTAGAGTATGAACATTCTCCTGAATGTCTGGGTGAGGCCAGTGTAATACCCACTCAAGAGTGGATGAGTTATTGAAAGGACACACCCAAGGAGAATGGTCCATGGAAACAAAGACTGCACCCCGGATGGATCAGTGGTTCTCAACCTGTGGGTCGTGACCCCTTGGGGGGGTGTGTCTTTCAGATATTTACATTACAATTCATAACATTAGCAAAATTACAGTTATAAAGTAGCAATGAAATAACTTTATGGTTGGGGGTCACCACAACATGAGGAACTGTATGAAAGGGTCTGAGCATTAGGAAGGTTGAAACCACTGTTCTACAGCCTCCAGAAAAGGTGGCAGCCTCCTTGATGCCTTGTTAGAACTATGAGATAACAAGTCATAAAGGACAAAAATTCTACTTGTGGTGACCTTAAACTCTACAAAGAGGAAGCTTGCAAATTGGCCAGATTGAAATTACATACCACTTCAGCATGGGGACAAAGGAGGCCGAGAGAGTGGCAGGTTCAGATTTTATAGCTTGAGGAGTAAACTCTCTTGCCATTTAGTGTTTTGTCCCTCTTTGGATCTATGACACTTGAAGACAGTTTTCAGGCCCAGACAAATCTAGCCTCATTCTTTAAGAGTAAAGAGATTGCCAGCATCCATATTCACTTGAATTAATCCACCATCCAGTGGACAGGTATTTACAAGGCCTTGTCTATTGAGAGACTGCCCAAAGAAATGCATGCTAGAAAGTCAAATGGCAAATAAAGCTGAATGGTCCCACCGTCGTGACTCCACTGAGACGCACGTTCAGATCTCTACAATACCCTCTGAAATGACACGATGCACAGGGCTGTCTTTTATCCACCGAAGCAAAGACAGAATCTTGAGCAGTGGTTCTCAACCTTCCTAATGCTGCGACCCTTTAATACAGTTCTTCACGTTGTGGTGTCCCCAATCATACAATTATTTTTATTGCTACTTCATACCTGTAATTTTGCTACTGTTATGAATCATAGTGTAAATATCTGATATTAAATATAGGAGGTCTAATATCCCTGTGACCCCTGTGAAAGAGTCATTTGACCCCCAAAGGGGTCTTGACCTACAGGTTGAGAACAACTGATTTAGATAATCTCGATAAAAAGAGATGTTTAGCTGGGTACATTGGTGCATGCCTTCAGTCCTAGCCCCTGGGAGGTAGAAGGAGGTGGATCTTTGTGAGCTGGAGGTCAGCCTAGTCTACATAGTGAGTTCTAGGCCAGGTAGTTATACAGAGAGATTTGGCTTAAAAAAAAAAAAAAAAAAAAAGAAGGGATTCAGTACCTCTGATCTTTTGTACACCTACACTCCTCATGGGCACATAGTAATACATAATTAAAATAATAAAAAAAAAAAAAACCTTTAAAAATGGCTTCAGGTGCATTTTTTACAAAAAAAGTTGTAAAGGTCAAATACTTATTCCATTTAAGGTCTCCCCAAAATGTGACTTTTAAATCAAAAAAAGGTCAGGTAGTAGTGGCACATACTTTTAATTCCAGCACTCAGGCAGAGGCAGGCGGATCTCTGTGAGTTTGAAGCCAGCCTTGGTCTACATAGTAAATTCTAGGACAGCCAGGGCTACACAACACAAGGAAACCTTGTCTTGAAAAGCAAAAAGCAAACAAAGCAATTAAACCAATAAAAAGATAGACCTGACTCAAGATAATTTATCATTAAAGGGTGTCTTTTGAGAAAAGCATCGTGGCACACACCTACAAATCCCAGCACACAGGAGGTAGTAGAAGGGACAGAAGTTCAAGGTCACCTCCAGCTATATAACTAGTTTGAGGACAGCCTGGGTAAAATGAGATCTACCTCTCTCTTTTTACCCCTCCCTCCTCCCTCCAAGACACATGTGACACACACACACACACACACACACACACATAAATAAAACTGGGGTGTTCCCTTCTGGTCTTGATTGAGCACTTGCCTAACATACGAAAGACACTGGGTTTCCTCCCAGGAGACCAGGAGAGGGGCAGGTTTGAGGCTACCTGGATCTTTAGAGGCTACTTTTTGGAGGCAATTCTCAGGGTATCAAGTACAATGGAAGGCTGAGAGTTTCAAGTCAGTCTGGGTTATATCTCAATTCAAAAGAGAAAATACACCCCAAACTCATTCCCTTCTGCAGGGAATGACCCTACTGACCATTGAAGTTAAGGCTTCCGTCCTCAGCAGTACTTGAACTAATTCCAAAAGGGCTATGTAAAAGGGAAGGGGCGTTCAGAGATGGATGCCTCCTTCTCTGGCGAAAATAACGGCCTGAGTGTGCTGGACGATGAGGACCAGCCTGTCTTGGCTGCCCATGGTGGCACCCTTCCTCCCAGCACTCCTTCCTGGTACTTACCTGCTGCTCAGCAAGCCTCTTCTGGATCTCCTGGTTATCACAGACGTCGTAGACAACAGGCTTGGAGAGCTCGGACTCGATTCGAGCCAACCAGGTGCGAAGGTTGCTCATGTTTTTGTCCAGCTGCTGAATGAAAGCAAACGTCTCCTTCAGCTTCTTCACCCTAATGCGGCGGAGGAGAGAAGCAGGCATTAGCGGTGAGAAGCATGGGCCGGGATGGATGCTGGTGAGCAGGAGAGCACTGCTTTAATTCACAGCGGGAACAGTTTACGAGTTCCAGGTAGGCATGTTCAGGGTAGGAGGCTCTGCAATACTGTCCGCATGATTTTTCACAGCGACTCAGTCCTGACAAAGCCATATGGACTCTTCCTAACACCCTGACTAGTTTTCTGGGGCTCCACACTGGAGATAAGAGGCCATTTTCCTCTCTCCAAACTACCTCTTCTGGATACTTTGGTCCAGTTCCTGTCAATGATGTGCCCAAGACAACAGCAGTCAGTGGTCCTCCCTGGAAGGCTAACGATGTCTCCTAACCTAGTTCATTCAGCACTTACTTGGCTCATGATTCCCTTCATGGACCTGAACAAGGACAGAACACACAGCAACCCTGCCCCTTCAGTGTGAGGGCTCGTGCTACGCTGAGTCTGCCTTGTGGGCTTGTTATGGGGCATCTCTGAGTCAGAAGGAAAACACCACTCACGTACAGCTCTGCTTCTGTATCTCTGACAACCTCCGGTCCCTTCCAGCCTGATGTGGCATGCTGGAGGTTTGAGGACAAATGCAGCTTGTGCTTACTGGCATTTCATGCTAATGCTTGCAAGGGCAATTTTGAGCCACTGAAGCAAAACCTGTCTTTGTTGATCTGAGACAGGGTCTCACTAAACAGCCCACACTGGCCCAAAACTCACAGACCCTCCTGCCTCTGCTGGGTTTACAGGTATGCTGGGATTACAGGTATGAACCACCTCACTTGGCTAGCCATCATTCTCCACACAGAGACTGAAGTGAAATGCTTCAATCGGTGGCTTTTGTGAGAGTCCTAAAGTAGAAGAGTGAACGCCTGCACTGTTGTTCTTAGGGATGGAGGTTATCCCAGAGATCTGAAGTAATGGTTACAGTTCAAAGTCCCTACTTACCAATCCCCGTGCTGGCAGATGCCGGCAGTGGCAGAACTGTATCCCCAGCCGACAGCAATAGAAAGAGAAACTGAGATGCTAGCCTCAACTCACAGGAAGCACACCGTCTGCTGCACCTCCACCAAGGCTTAGTTAACCAAACAACTTCCTCTGGCCTCCGTGCCCTCCTACTCACCACCTTTGGTTCCATTTCTGAAGACACGTCTGATTCATGCTTGGAACCTTTCAACAGTCTGCTCTCTCTCTACCCTGACAAACCAGTTTAATCGCATAATCTGTTTAACACCTTGAGCAATTTGCAGTGACCTCTTTGGCCTCTCACTGAAAGTCTTCCTCACTTCCTTGGAAACACTTCTTCTATAACCGCCCCCTACCCAACCCCCAGGCTCCTGGAGCACTAGGGCAAGCAAACAGCACTGTGGGAGACAGTCCCACTCTTCAGAAAAGAAAGGTAGCTAGGCAGTACCTCCCTCAAGGCTGTGCACTGACTGTAAACAAACACTTGTTAAACGAATAAACATGTCCAGTCATTCCCGTGGGCTCTTTTATTTTCAGATAGGGTCTTTGGTAGCTCAGGCAGACCTTGATCCTACGTGTTGCCAAGGTTGCTCTTGAACTTCTGATCCTCCTGCCTTCACCCTTTTATGTTGGGACTAGATATGTTGGCACTAGATCTATACAGGACCGTTCCTGGCTTATATAGAGCTGAGAACAGAATCCAGGGCTTAGTTCATGCTAGGTAAGCTACTGTTCCCTACTTCCAGGCTATAGTTTAAGTGGGCCAAAGAGTGTGTTTTATCTCACAATCAACCAAGACATCCCTGGGGACAGCCTTCTAGTTCTGTGTCTGTTAGCAGTGACTGTATGAATTTGGGAGAGCCTTTTACCTCAGCCCCGATACCTGTAAGCTTTTGAGGTCTCCCAAACCTCAGCAGTAAGAGTGATGGGAGCAGACCAGGGTTAAAGTCTCATCCCCACAACCTAACTACAAGCTCTAGCAAGATACTTGACTCAGACCCCAAGTGTCTTAAAAAAAAAAAAAAAAAAGATTTATTTATTTATTTTATGTATGTGAGTACACTGTAGCTGTTTTTAAACACACCAGAAGAGGGCATCAGATCCCATTACAGATGGTTAGTGAGCCACCATGTGGTTGCTGGGATTGAACTCAGGACCTCTGGAAGAGCAATTAGTACCTTAACCATTGAGCCATCTTTCTAGACCCAAGTGTCTTTATTATTTATAAAATTAAACATTTTGCAGGTGACGTGGGACCAAGGTATGACCACTGGAATATAATTCATAATTCATGTTATGCTGAGGAGGACACTTGATGCTACAACTCCATATCTAGCTGGCCTGGACTTCACAACGGTGTCTGTCGAGTGTTTTACTCTCAGTAGCTCCATATGTGGGAAGGCTTGCGGGCAGGCTGTCAAGGCTTGGGGTTTGAGTTCTGGCTTCATTAACCTCATGTAGAAAATGGGGCTAACAGGATACCCTCCTTCCTGGGTTGGCTGGGAGGCGGGAAGGAGGTGTGTATCAAAGGCATCTGGGACACTCTCTGATGAGGACAAGTCCCAGGAATCATGGGCACGATCAGTTTCAAGGAAGTATATTTTCCAAATTGTACTCTTGCGGCAGACAAAAAGTCTCCTTCAAAGCCACTCGATGATTTATTGAAAAGGCAGTAACAGAATCCGGGCGAGGCCTGGATACAGCTATAACCTAGATCGGGCTCTCATCTCCGTGGCTTAGCACTGTGCCCTTCTTACCCCATGTCACCACCCTGACTGTGCACGGAGCCCACGCAGCTATGAGGGCTGCTCTAGGCCTGGCCATGGCCACTTCCTGTGGGTAGAGACCAGGGTTCGGGCTCAGTTATCAGCTTCCTCCCTCCCGTTGCTCGTCTGTCTCAGGATGGCAGCTCACTATGCTTCCACCAAGCACCCAAGCCCAGGCCACTGTGAGAATCACAGCTTTTTCTTATTTCAACAAAAGAGGTCTGGGGAGGCCACCTTCTATAGGAGGGAGCTACTACACAACAGCCTACGCATAACCATACTCACGTTTGCCAACCAGAGGTTAGGGATGTTAGAACTCCTGGAGAAGAGAACAATTTGCTTGCTTTCCTGGGACTGTTGTATTCAAAATGGAGTGCTCCAGGCAGACCAGTGAGGGGATGGGAATAAAACAGATGGATCATCCCTAATCTAAATATCGTAATGTTCAAAATCTAAAACTTTTGAGGGCGGTCATCACATTACAAGTGAAAAATTTCACATCAGACCTCATATGATTGCTATAGCGCGAAGGCACACTAACAACCTTAGCTATCTATATGAGAAATACCAGTGAATTCCCAAGAGGCCTCAATATGCAAATATCTCAAAATAGAAAAATAAATCCAAAGTATCTCTGTTCACAAGTGTTTGGTATAAAAGGATACTTAGCTATACCAACCTTTTCGTGTGTAATCCATTCCTTTAAAATATCTACATTGGATATACTTTGTAACTTATAAATAAGCCATAGTACTAAGTTACATAGTTACATCTATGTAACCTGCTAAGATTTATCTCATACTAACATGTGTCAGCCTGCTCTGTCTCATATGCTAGTGACTCACTTCATCATCTCAATGATGCTGGCACACAGGTGTCATGGCACGTGACTGTGTCATCTGATGTGGACAAATGCCGTGACGTGTCACCCTAATGTGGCACACACATGGACTGTGACTGCTGTCATCCCTGATGCTGGCACACATGGCACTGTGACCGCTGTCATCCCTGATGTGGCACACACATGGTTCTGTGACTGCTGTCACCCCTGATGCTGTCACAGCATGGCACTGTGAACGCTGTCATCCCTGATGTGGCACACACATGGCACTGTGACCGCTGTCACCCCTGATGTGGCACACAGGTGCTATGGTACTAGCACCACTGCTGTCCTCCCCACTGGACAACTGAGGAAATGAAGGCTCATGGGTTAAATAACCAGCTCAGTCACCTGGACCATTAGCAGAGGCAGGATTCTAACTTCTGGCAGTCTGGCCTCTGTGGCTTGTCACATACCTTGCACACACAGGTGCACATAGATTGGGGGTAGAAGATGGGTTTAGCTGCTGTCGAGGAGCATGATTCAGACACAGGAGTCAATACTCCTCTTTGCTCACATCCAGTGAATGGAAGAAGCTCGAAGCTGCAGATATGCTTGCCCATGTTTCTCTTCCAATATACATTTAAACCGTTTGCTTTGTTCTGGGTCCTATGCACACTGTGAGGATTCAGTAACTCAAAGCTGGGCCATAAGTCCTACCAAGCTTATGCCTCTGCCACTTAGGCATCGAGATACAGAATCAGAAGGACTTAGAAATACCCACTGGGGGAGGAAGCGACAGCCACCAGTTTGTCTTTTCCATCCAAACGATGACAATGCCATATGTTAAAGACAAGAGGATAGCACAGTACTTTACCCACGAAGCAACTTACTGTCCTCCTATGAGTAGCAGGCAACCTACTGATAACAAGTAAGCTTAAAGGCCAAGTGGAGCAAGGGAAGGCAGAGGAAGAGGGGGAGGGGGAGGGGGAGGGAGGAGAAAGGGAGAAGAGGGAGGGAGAGGGGGAGGGGGAGAGAAGAAGGAAAAGGGGAAGGAAGAGGGGGAAGGAAGAGAGGGGGAGGGAAGGAGAGGGAAGAGAGGGGAGGGGGAGGAGAGGGAGAGGAAGGGAGAGGGAGGGAGGGAGGAGGAGGGGAGAGGGAGAAGGGGAGGGAGAAGGAGAGGGGGAGGAGGGGGGGGAGGGAGGAAGAGGGAGAGGGGAGGGAAGGGGAGGGGAGGGAGAGAGGAGAGAGGAGGAGGGAAGAGAGGGGGAGGGAAGAGAGGGAGGGGAGGGGAGGAGAGGGGGAGAGGGGAGGAGAGAGAGAGAGAGAGAGAGACTAATTGCCCAGTGAGTCTAACCTGCTCTGTGGCTAACCTCTGTCTGGAGTCCTGACACGCTCATTGGAATCAGAATGTTTCTCCAGCAATCACCTGAGAATTTATCCCAAGAACAACCAACAAACTGTTGAAGTTTAACCAGTTCTGCTCCTCACACTCTAACTCAGCTGTCACCTTCCCTGGGCCGGGGAGCATGTGCCCTTTGCTGATCCCAATGGCTGACCCCACTCATGCATGGCCTCACTCACATGGTTCTCAAAACACTCAGATCTTCAGTTAGCATCAGGAAACCAGGAAACCTATCCAAAGGCCAGCCTGCTGGCACGGCGTGGCATGACATCAGCCACGTAGGCAGTTCATGTGGTTCCCACCTCTTGCCCATGGTCATCCAGGTAATATTTCACATGTGTTACACCTCTGAACATATGACATACACCCAGAAGAAAAGAAGCCAGGTCTCCTGATCTGAATTCCAGGACTGATGACCAAAACACGTATTGTTGGGTGCAAAAAAAGAAGCCATCCATCCCAAAAGACATTTTTTTTGCTATGAAACCAAACAAAATTAGGATCTTGCCTAAGAGCAGGTATAGAATAGAAGAGTCCTATCACAGGAATTGTGGGTAGAGACATGGGGCAGGATCAAGGTGAATAAAGTTTTTCTTTCATCTTAACTAGAGGTGGCTCGGAATATAACACCGAAGAACACAGCTCTCCTTCAGGAAGATTTAAAATGAAGGTGAATCAGTAATCAGTGCATACAGCCAGCAGAAGTCTCACTATGTATATGACAGGCTTTAAATAGCAAACACTTATTTATCTGGAATAATCCATGTTCATGCACATGGAGTGATATACCTTTCAGCCCTGTTCTAATGGTAAACAGTATACAGTATGCAAATTATAAAAGCTCAGGTAGGTGTAAGATGCCCCTGTCAACGTGGACAGCGTAAGAAATTAGTAAGGAGAGCTGAAATGGTCAAAAGTATCCGAATCTGGACCCAGGAAATACTCAGACCAATAGGCAGCTGTCAGTTGCTGAACACCATGTACCAAGCTTGTACAATTTTATCCTTTTAAAGGGCTAAATATCTTTATAGTAAAATCATTAATTTCCACGCCCTGATTTGAGGGCACAGACAGTATAGTACATTTTGGAGCCAATTGCTTCTTTGTAGCATTTTTGATGCTGGGAGATTTCTATTTTCCACACAGCATAATCGCATCTCTGCCCGGCTTGTCAGAGGTAGGCTGCGGACGGACACCACAAGCATGCTGACGCCAGGAGAGAACCCATCCCCCGATGGCTGAGTGCTCACACTCCGCAGCCACCATCTCATCGGTGATCTCTATTGTAACCAAAACAAGTGAGCCAGACAGCAGCAAGACACACAGAGATTGCAGGGCCACCGGTCACGGGTGCGGCAGCCGCTGAAATGGCACTTACTGTTTATGAGAAAAAACCATTCCTTAGGTTTCAGCGGACGCTCCAAGTTCCCGGCTGCACCTCCACCTCCTGGCCAGGCGGCCCCTCCCCCTGCCCAGCCTGCTCTCTTCATTCACTGGCTCAGCATCTTCCAACCAGGCCCTCCCCAAGGCTCCTCATCGGCCGTGGCGGCCACCACCCCGGTAGGCTCCTGGGCACAGGGCGATGCCGGCGAGAAAGGAAGACACCTTTTCTATGCTCGCAATTTTTAATCTGTTTTCCCCCTTGCAATAAAGAAACCATCTCTCTCCAGCTCTATGCTCACACACACACACAGCCTTTGTTCTGACGCTACAGGATTGCAAGGCTGAGAGGAGAAAGTCCCAGCGTTATCTTGGCACCGTGTTATTTATGAAGTGCTATAAAGCCAGGGAGGAAACATTTAGATTGGGAACATGGGGAAAAGAGATTTCTGGTTTATAATTTCTCTGTGTCACGTTTACAAGCAGCAGTGAAACCTGAAGCCTAAGCCATGGGGTGGGGGTTGAGGGTGCCTTCCACTGGCCCTGAAGGAGACGTTTCCCTAAGGAGCTTTCCTCTTAGAGTTGGAGTCCTGCCTGAGAGGGCCAGAGTTCATCTACACTATTCCACTGACTGTTGCGCAGCCAGGGACTCCACCTTGCAGAACAAATGGCCTCAAGATAGAAGGAGATTTCAGCTTCTCCCTCGTGGGTTTTCCAAGATGTAGGAACATGGAGATCCTTCTTTCTCCTATGGCAATTCTCGGCTTGTTTCTTTCCCTCTTTTGAGACTTGAGCTCCTCCTGTGTTCCTACAACCCACCACTTAGCCATTACTGTATTTCCCACCAGGGAGACAAAGTAACCTTCTCTACCAGTGGAACAAGGTATGCAGTTTTGGCAACATTTTCCCTAAAATGTGCTACCTGCTTTGCTCGTTGTCACAAGCTGGGCTGCTCCTGTGACCTCCTAAGTGGGAGACTCTGGTGCTGATTCCCTGACCACGGACATCCAGGCAGTTGCTTCCCATCTGTTGGCTGCTCTCCCCTTGGGGAAGCCCTAGACTCCCAGAAGACACTTCTGCTCCAGAGGTGGAATGGTTGGGTTGAGGGGAAGGAAAGTGGAACTGTGCAGGATCACCTACAGCTGGCCCTTCTCTATACCCAGTGACCTCCATAGCCTTCCCTGCACCTGTAGTGACTGGAGAAAGACAGCCTCCTGACTGGAAGCACTGTTTGGCCTCTCACAGTGACCTTGAGAAGTTACAGCTAGAAAGAGGGCCATGAAAAGGGTTAGCTCATTCTACATGGGATGAAAAACACCCATAACCCATGGTTGCTAGGGTGAAAACTGCTCAACTTAGATAACATTTCACTCACTATGAGCATACACAAGATGGGCTTCTCACAATGGTAGGGGAAATGTGAAAAGTATGTTTAATTTCTTTCACTGTCTTTCCAGGGGCGTGATACCTCTGAAAGCAAAAGAGCCATCCAGTGTCAACAGGAAGGGACTACCTTTGGTTCATCTACCCTCTGAGTTGAAGTCTCTCCTTCATATGCTAGCATAGGATATTAAGCCCACCCACAATGGTACCATTGAGGAGGCACTAAAGCCAACAGTAGTGTTTTCCTTAGAAACTGTAGATAAACGAAATGAAATTGATCACTAATGATCCTCTCGAAAGAGAGATTGCCAGTGTAAATCTTCCAAGGGAGCTCTTTCAGAGACTAGAAATGTCCATCGGAACATTCACCCACATTGCTAGAAATAGTCTTTAAAAATGGTCCCACCCTAGGGCTGAGGAGATGGCTCAGTTGGTAACGTGTGTCACACAAGTATGAATGAGGACCTGTGTTCAGATCCCCAGCACCTACAGAAGAGCTGAGCAGGGTGTTATACTAGAAACCCTAGCTTGAAGGTGAGGGGTGTGGAGGCAAGAAGACAGGTACGTGCAAGATCTCGCTGGCTAGCCATCTCATGAACTTGGGGCTCAGCGAGAGACTTTGCCTCAAAATATAAGGTGGAGATCTATCAAGGAAAGACACCTGAGGCCTACCATGGGTTCCCTTCATCCCAGATCTTAGGAAACAGCTCAGCTAAGACATCGTAATACACACACGTACGCACACACAACTGACTAAACATTAAGACACAGGGTGACCCGTGTTCAAGCCTCCCCCGCCTTATTTCCAATGATATCTGGTTGGGAAGGCCCTCTCAGAGACACGGTCCCTGTTGGCTGTCCATCTCCCTGTTTCATGTAACTCCACTTCCGCTTAGAGGACTGTGCACATGGATGGCTCTGAAAACAAACTTCTAAGAACTCAGTTGCCCCTCCTGTATTAGGTTTTGCCAAGTCACTTTTTATATACAACATCTAAGAAATATAAGGAAGAGGGGCTGATTGACTACGGCTAACAAAGTGTATTCTTCATTTAATCTCTTGAGTGAATCGAAGAAGTATGTGACTAATATCCTTGTCATCGAGTCTGACTAGAGTCTAGATAACTATAGCCCAGGGCCTATGTAATCTTACGTGAAGGCATCTTGGGCTTCCCAGCCCTTGTCAAGGTTAACTCAAGAGATATATCCTGCAGCTTCTTTGCTTTAAGGGTGTTGCTGATGCTGAAGACTTTCTAAGTGGAGAAGACAGTGGTTCAAGGCTAAGCCCTCTCTTCCTGTTGAGGTTATCAGACATCCTTGCTAGATGCCATGGCGGCAGATGTGTGTGGATGGACCCTTGGCGGTCCACTGTCTCACCTGGATCTCTTGTGCCCTGCTAGGGAGGCAGGAAGCAGGGCTGGTGCATGGTCCTTCAGCATGGAGACTGAGGCTCAAGACTCATTCACAAATCTCTGACTTACTTCACCCCACTGCCCATGTGTTTCTCACATGGTCTTCCCATCAAGAGTACCACACCTGGGCACGTGTCAGACCTGTGGCTGAGCAGCCCTAGACGTGGGACACCAGGGCAAAGATATGATGCTTGCTGAAGTGTGAGAACCACTGTCTTCCAGTACACAGTACCTGACATCGAGTTCTAGGTTTCAGAAAAATTTTCATATAGTGCCTTGGAAAGCCAGTGTCAAACAGGAGCCAGACATATTCTGAAGATGCTCTGTGCAGTGAGATAGACAGACGGACTCTAGCTCCTGTTGCAGCCCTGAGAAGAAGTTCTAGAGAGATCCCCTGCCCTTTCTCTGAAGGTGCAGTTTCCCTCTCTGAAAAGGAAGGCTCAGACTGACTGTGCAGTATTGTTTTCTTTTTTTTTCTTTTTTTTTTTTTGGTTTTTCGAGACAGGGTTCTCTGTGTAGCCGGCTGTCCTGGAACTCACTCTGTAGACAGGCGGCTCGACTCAGAGATCGCCTGCCTCGCCTCCCAATGCTGGATTAAAGGCCGTGCGCCACCACGCCGCTCAGTATTGTTTTCAAGAGCCAAACCCACTGATGTAAGAGCCTGGCTTGCTCCCACCTCCCGCCAGTAGCCTTGCTGTCTGAAACGATCAGATGAAATGTAGCTTTAAAAAATCCATTGTGGCCGGGCAGTGGTGGTGCATGTCTTTAATCCAGCACTTGGAGGCAGAGGCAGGCGGATTTCTGAGTTCAAGGCCAGCCTGGTCTACAGAGTGAGTTCCAGGACAGCCAGGGCTACACAGAGAAACCCTGTCTTGAAAAAACCAAAAAAAAAAAAAAAGAAAGAAAGGAAGAAAGAAATCCATTGTGGGGGCTGGAGAGATGGCTCAGTGGTTAAGTGCACTGACTGCTCTTCCAGAGGTCCTGAGTTCAATTCCAAGCAACCACATGGTGGCTCACAACCATCTGTAATGAGATCTGATGCCTTCACATACATAAAATAAAGAAATTAATCTTAAAAAGAAAAGAAAGAAAAGAAACCTGTTGTAATGTTGCAGTAATTATTTTAAATTTGTTGAGAATAAACCCAGAGTAATAGTTTTATTTTCTTCTTTTCTCTTTCATTTTCTTTTCTTTTTAACCAGTGAATGAGACCTGGCTTTGTGGGTTTTAGAGTTCTGAACACCAGGCCAAACCTTCAACTTTAAGTTAGGCTTATGGTGAAGATCTCATAGGGCTCTACTCACTGTGTGTTTCCAACTAGAAGGGTCTATGGTGGCAGGAGAGTGGCAGCTGCCTGAGTTGAGATCCTGGTTGCATTCTGAGTTGTCTCTATTAGTCGGGCAAGTTATTTAACTTCAGTCCTCAGTTTCTCTTATCTATAAAATGGGATGATGGTACCAACCTTTCAGAATTACATTAAAAATTAAGTGAGTGCTGGAGAGATGGCTTGGCAAGGTAGTTCTTGCCAAATCTAATGACTTGGATTCTATCCCTGCCATCCACGTGATAGAAGGAGACTCCCACAGGTTGTCGCGTACCCCATACATATGACGCAGCAGTCATTTCTCGCACTCTCTCCTCCCCATAATAATTGTACTACAAAAGTGAAGTGACATCATACAAAGCATGAACTCAATTGGTAGCCAAGATATCTGCTGCTGTTGTTAATTGCTATGTCCAAGAAGGCTGATGCATTTTCAGCTGCTGTTTTATCTCTTTTTCTACCAAGGAACTGGCCAGAGATGGACAGCCAGTGAGACGCCAACAGCCTGCTAACATCTGCACAGTGATCTAACTGAAGATCGGATGCTACCACCCTTCAGAAAGTATAAGCTAGGTCTTACACCTGAATGATCCATGATTAGGTGTGATGTCATCATGCCCTTGATTAGCGTCAAGGACCCAAGCTGACTTAGAACCTAAAGAGGATGACAGCGAAGCCACAGTTTACCCAATAAAAAGGATCTTATTTTCATCTGTCAGAATACGTATTCATTCAACAAACACATGTGACAGTGTTCTCAGCCCTGGGAATTATTATTTAAATTTTATTAGTAGTATGTGATGTGTGTGTAGAGGGGGGGGGGGAGAGAGAGAGAGAGAGAGAGGAGAGAGGAGAGAGAGAAGAGCAGGCACACATATGTCATACCATTAATGTAAAGATCAGAGGACAAATTAGTGGTATCAATTCTGTCCTTCTACCTCTGGTTGGCTTCTGGGGATCAAGCTCAGATCCTCATGCTCGAATGGCAGGTGTTTTAGCCAGTGAGCCACCCTGCCTGTCCAGCCGTGGGAATAATTTGATCAAATCCCTGACTGCATGGAGGAAGGACCATGCTTTCCTTGATAATCTCCTTCTAATTCACAATGAAAACCATACTAGTTCACAAACTAGTTCACAAACGGGCTTCTACTTCCTTTTCTGGCCCCGTGTCAAGTGAGTAACACCTGTCATGTATCTGAATGATGTGTGGCAGCATTGGATCTGCTGCTGAACACATCTGGAAGACTTGAAAACTGGCTTAGAAAAGTAAAAATCACATACTCAACTTTTACAATGAATAAAAGGGAAAGCTGGGAAAGGCTCAAAACTTAAACCTTGCTTCTGTCCTAAGTTTCTGTATGTTTCTTTTTCAAATGCTTATTGAGAGAAGCTGCCTTCAGCCCAGTCTCTTCCTCTAGCCAGTTCCCCTGGATCTCTCTTCAGGAACTTTGTCACCACTAAGAGACCATGGTGGACTCAGGCTTTACCCTAGGAGGCCAAGTCTGTGGGTGACATTCAAGGCTCCGATCTCTCCTAGTGTCATTTCTTATGCTTGAGCCAATGGGGCTACTTGTCCCTTTCTGGGTGGCTTTTCTCTTTTCTCCTGGTCTATGTCATACTTGTTTTTATGAGACAGGGTCTCTCCCACTGCCTGCAGCAGCCATCAGGAATTCCAAACCTTCACTCAAGGCCATCTGGGTGGCAGGTCTTTCCTTGTCTCCACCCTCCACCCTCAGAAGACAAGATCTGGACTCTACTTGGCTCTTCTGCTGCCAGACCTGCACTCCCATTAATGGAACCAGCTCCTCTTACTTCCTGCCTGCTGTGCTCGCACCACCTGGCCATTGCCTCTGCTGACTGAATCAGGTTTACTTACGGTTTCCAGTGGTCAGTGAGGTAAAGGACACGCCACGTCATGAGTCATTAACACCATTCTATTCTTATCTCCAAATCTTAACAGTCTCTCCTCTAGACTGCAGAAAATACTCACGTTCACACCTGAGCACACGGTCCTGTGAAACGTGCTGGGCCACTGGCAGACAATGTTACACGAGTGATTGTGATCCCAAAGCAGCCTTCTCGGAAAACCAGGTTGCAATAGGAAAACATGTGGGCCGGGGAGGAGGGTGCTGCCTTTCTTGACAAGATTTGAAATCAGAAGCCATCTACAAACTTTGGGCGTTACCACTGTTTGATGGGAGACAATATTCCTAGCTCTCTTTAGGACAAAACTGCACTGGAGAACAGAGCTTTGTGGTCACACCTGAGGATATATGCTGACCAGTACTCAAAGTCATATTCTCCAGTAGACCAGGTACGCATCAAGGACCTGGTTACAAAGGACTTGGCATGGACCCCTGCTGTGGGGACAGTCAAGGGCTCCCAGCTGTTACTACACAGAGTGAGGCAGGAATAGGCAGGCAGAATTTCATGGGACACATAAATTCTAGCACAGGTTGATGGTTTCTGAAGGAGAACTCCCCTTTAGGGTCTCTTTCGAACTGAGTTTCCAACTCTTGTTTAAAACAAATCCATGTAGGCACAGTGGCAAGTGCTTGTAGCTCTCACTACTTGGGAGGCAGAGGATGGAAGACTAGTTCAAGGCAAGCCTGGGGAACTTAGCCAGATCCCACGCTCTCAACAATAACAATAGCAATAACAGCAGCAGCAGTAGCAGCAGCAGCAATCAAACAGTAACTCGGCGGTAGAATACTTGTCTAGCATGTGAGGCCCAGTTTAATCCTTTGCATTACAAACAATATACACAAGTCGGCAGTGGTGGTACACGCCTTTAATCCAAGTACTTGGGAGGCAGAGGCAGTAGATCTCTGAGTTCGAAGCCAGCCTGGTCTACAGTGTGAGTTCCAGGACAGCCAGGGCTACACAGAGAAACCCTGTCTCGAAAAACAAAACAACAAACACCACCACCAACACACCCCACACACCACACACACACACACACACACACACACACCCTAATTCATGTCAACTTTTGCTCAAATATCATTTCCATTTATTGTTCAAAGTAGAATTCCTTCTCATCTCCGCCAACTGCAAATCTGTATGCTTATAACCTGCCGGGTTACCACACAGGAAGACTAGACTCAGTTCACCAGCTCTGTGAGGAAATCTCTAGGGGTAAATTATCTTAGCCAATCCTTACCGTGATCCAATGACGTCAAAAGATGCTGCCAGCGGTCGTTGATCTTGAGGAGCTTCTCCTCCATCTCGGCTGCCTTGGCCTTGCTGCTGGCCTTGATCAGCTGCTCGCCCATCTGCTTCAGCTGCAGCTTGTTTTCTGTGAACAAGCTGATTTCTTCCATACAGTCCTGATGGGCACCAAAGCACAAGGCCAGAGCCATCACCACCAGGCCGGTCCCTCGACAGCCAAGGGCACAGTTCTCTCTTAACACAGCTTTCTGTTTTGTTTTTATTTTCTCAGACGGGGTCTTACACTGTTGTCTAGGCTGATACTGAACTCCAGGTAATACACCTGCCTCAGGCACTCTGGTAATGGATTGCAAACAGGTACTACCATGTTGCCTACATTAGCTCATTATTTATTTTATTTTAGGTACATTGGTGTTTTTCCAATGTGAGAGGGTGTCAGATCTCCTAGAACAGGAGTTACAGACAGTTGTGAGCTGCCATGTGAGTCCTGGGAATTCAACCTGGGTCCTTTGGAAGAACAGCAAGTACTCTTAACCACTGAATCATCTTTCAAGCCCTGGCTACATTAATTATAATTGGAAAACAAAACAAACAAAAACCTGCATACTTGTCAGTATACAGTTCTTCCAGCTGGGTGACTACGAAGTGTTTATTGCAGTAATGACGTTCTCTGACTCCGTAGCCCAGGCCTCACAATGCTCCTGTCTCAGCCTCCTGAGTGCTGGGGTACACATGTGTTTCCATGCCTGGCTGTAGGTATGTTCTTGGTCTTTATCCTTACAGTACCGAGGATTGAACTCGGGGCTTTATGCATGCAGGCCAAGAACTCTACTGCCTGGGCTATATCCCAGCCCCCTCAGGTTCTTTCTTAATGATCAACCCTTCGGTTGCACATCACAATTGTGGAGCTGAGGCTAGACAGATCTGACTGAAGTAGCCTGAGGTCCGTTTTGCCAGGGTTTTTGGAGAGGTGTTTTGGGTGACTATCCAGCGATGCTCGACTGACCTCTGTGAGCCTCATTGCTGCAGGCATTAGCTCTGACTCAGGTTCTACTAAACTCTCACTAGATCCCATCACTGGCTGACTCCCAACTGAGGGAAAGCAGCTCCGCCTCAGCACTGTATCCATCTATGACAGGCTCACCTTTCTATCTCCGCCAGCTCCTCCTTCAGAAAAATCAACAGTCCCTTGAAACACGTGCACTGCCGTTAGAACTACCAGTGACACTGTAGGTCCTGGAGTCCCCCGGAAGCCCATAGGCATCCTCCATGGCATCCACAGGGCACCCCGCCGGCACTCATGGCAGGCCTCCATCCATCCCCACCCCCACTCACCTTCTGTAACTTTTCAATCATTTCCTCAATGCTGACATCCGCTGTCTGTAGAACTTTGTTTTCCATCTGGACCAGCCAAGCACACAGTTCTTTATTTTTTTCATTGAACACGATCCATGAATTGAGCCTGTCTTCAATCTCCTGCTTTCGGATAGCCACCTAGGTATGACATGCATTGGGCAGCTGAGGATATCAGGGAAGGAAAATCCCTTGGCTCTCCAAACCCATGAGCACCCCCACTCTAGGCCTCCCTCCCCCCTCACACACCTTTCATACACACAAATGAACACAAGGCCATTAACTTTTGTCAGTATCCCTAAAACCTGTTTCCTTTCCAGACTTAGCATTAACAAAAGTTTTTTCCACCCGTGATGACTTGATGATGGCTGTAAAAACTGACAAAGGACAAAATGACGAGCTTTGCGCTCTGTATTGACCGCCATCAGGCCTAAGCCAGAGAGGTTAAGGTGAATACAGAATCAGTCATGGCTCCGCTTCCGTTTGTGTTTCCCTTGTTCTTTCAATATTTACATTTACTGTTCCCTCCGAGATAACTTCTAACTTCTGTGGCCCAAAGCTCCCTTCCGAAACTCATCAAGTCTTTATATCCAGAAGGCAGTGTCCTGCTTACTTATTTTAAAGATTAACTTCTTTAAATCCAGATATAAGATTAAAAAAAAAACCAAACCACCCAGTCATTCATTAGTAATGCAAATGACCCGGAAACCTCAAAAGTTGTAAAACCAGGTTTTTTTTTTTTTTTTTTTTGAGTATTTAAACAAAACAAAATAACAAAAACACCAAATTCCAAAACAATTCATTTAATTTATCTTGTCATTACACACTGTAGTTTTTGTCTGAAAACCATGAAAATGTCACCAAAAATTGGTCTGGAGCAAGCAAGCTGACCCCATATGCCCAGTGTTCTATTATGCTAACATCAGGCAAAGGGCTTCCCTCCCTCCTTAGAGGGCTACTGTTTAGCAATCAAACTTACATCTAGATAATTCAAACCAGTCTTTCTAAATGTACATCTATTCTCAGTTTTTGAAAAGATCATTGAAATCTTAAACGGGTAGTGTAAAATGGGGTAGCTAAGAGTTCTTCCAGAGTTTTATTTAGCACTCCACTTTATAGAAAGGGGACGAGACGGCAGCACTCTCCTGAGGTTTTTTTTTTTTTTTTTTTTTCTCACCACGTACAAAAGAACTTCTGCTCTTCCCAGAGTGAGGTCAAGATACCAAATGCTCCTGTGTCCCGCCCAGCCAAATGTATTTAAAAGGCCTGAAAAATCTATCCTTAGAAAAACAAGCATTTTGCTCCCATTTTTCCAGAAATCTGTTTATTTTAGCTTTTAAAACTCCTGGTATTGTGTGCCAGCATTGAGTCCACTGAGGTAACCACAGAGGGACCATCTGGGTGTACTCTTTGAGTCCTCCCTAACTCTCACAAGACTTTTCAGGATTCTGAGTATTTTCTTTGACTGCAAACAGGACTTAGAACAATCTGAAAGACACTTAGAGTACATTGTAGCTACTAAGAATCAGGGTTTTGTAAAGTATACTATTTACTTCAAAATATAATTAAAAGTGTCTTTAGAACACAGGTATTTACAGATGCCAAAATTCATCAATACAAAAAAAATAATGAGATTAAGGAATTAACTTTTCCTGAGAATTATATATCCTTAAAACAAGGGTCTTTAAGATTAACTGAACCCTTTAATTCCACCTTGATATCCTGTCATAGACTTGAACTGTGCAAGACGCTATACACAATTCCATTCTTATCCAGTACAAGCGGTCTGCTGAGGTTGTTAGGCTGTAATCACTTCAGAGTGTAAAAGGCTCTTAGGACTAAATATCCGAATGCAGCGGAAGGAAGCCTGGTTTTCAGATAACTGCTTCCATGCCTGTGGGCATCAAAGCTCCGGTGTTTAGCAGAGGAGAGATACACAAGGGGTCTGAGAGATCTCTCCTAACATGCAGATTGGTACTTCTCTAAGCAAGCCAAGGAGTACAATTCTCACAAGCATGGCCCTTGATTCCATCCCAGCTTAAGGTGATCTTAAAAAGACAAAATCAACCAACCAATCAAACAAAACCAACTCAGAGGAAGTGTTCAAAGTTGCACAGTGAACTCTGTTAAAACAAAGAGGTCAATCTGTTAAAAAGAGCTGCTGCCTCCTAAAGGAACCAGCTGAGGCTCAGGGGTCCCAGAGCCAAAGGGCCCCTGCTTCAGCCAAGCCAGGACCCCTTCCTTTGGCCTTGGGACGTTTCTATCAACCTCCCACAGCCCGGAAGGCAAGCTGACTGACTTACTCTCAGACAGAGGTCCTCCCATTGTCTGTGCAAAAGCTCGATCTGCTCCTTCAGAACCGTCACGTCCTCCGGCAGGATGTGCTGGCTCAAGTCGGCCTTCATAGTTTGAAGTTCTTTCAAGTTGTTCGTACAGTTAGCCAGGGACGTCTCTACTTCCTGCATTTAAATACGAGGAGAAAGGGGAAAATGCCTTCAACTCCAGCTGCTGTTGTTTCCAAACCTGTTGGCTAATCCTTTGATTAGACTCTGGGGGAGGGGAGCCTGGGAAGGGGAGGGACCTTCGGAATGAGAAACAGCCGCTCCCGCAGCCCTGCCTGGCTGCCTCCAGTCACCTTTCTCTCAAGGGGACAGTCTTTGCTCCCTTTCAGCTCATTCCCTCAGGTAGCTGGAGTTTAATGAAGTCTCTCTGTTGGAAACCCATCCAGGCCCTTTACCATTCCTTAGAGAGCACAGCATATGTAATACAGAAAAGGAAACTGTCCACATTTCTGGATTAAGACCCAGAAACGAGCCGGGCGGCGGTGGTGGTGCACGCCTTTAATCCCAGCACTTGGGAGGCAGAGGCAGGCGGATTTCTGAGTTCGAGGCCAGCCTGGTCTACAGAGTGAGTTCCAGGACAGCCAGGGCTACACAGAGAAACCCTCTCTCGAAAAACCAAAAAAAAAAAAAGACCCAGAAACGATGTTAAGAAGTCATATAAAGTGCGATCTCTCACTTTCAAAATGCTTGGGTATACCACTAACACTGTGGCTGGCCATCATTAAATGACAACTTTTGTTTGGAAGGAGTTGTTTTTGATTTTCTAAATAAATGAATATAATGGAGTGGAAATTGCTCGCTGATAACTGGCAGTGATTAAATTAGCAGATAGCTTCCTATATTTATCATTCATTCATTCATTCATTCATTCATTCATGTATGTGTAGGAGATTGAACTTAGGGCCTCACATTTGCTAGGCAAAGACTATACCACTGAGCTATGTATATCAGCTTCAGTTAGTTTTCAAAATGAAATAGTTTTCATATACAATGAAATGTAGCAAGTAATAAAAACAATTTTTTCACTACAGAGGGAAGTGAAAGGGACCCCAGAGTCTATTAGGTTTTAGTTGTATTTAGGGTTCCTTAGGTATGGTTCATTTTCCAGGCCTCTGTTCCTGCCTTCAGATGAAATCTGAAAGAAGACACTGTATCATTTACACCAGAGATCAGTCTGTAGGGCGGCTACAGTAACGAGGCACTAATTCCCACTGATATTTTTTTTCAGCGTTCTAAAAGCTAGAGTGATGTGATTTCTTAACTTGCTAAACTCTCTGTGTTTCATAAAATGGTCCAGAGGAAACTTTCAAAGTTTGCATAACAATGGCCAGGTACAGTCATACACACCTTTAATTCCAAGCATTCAACCACAAAGGTTAGGGAGCTAGGACCCCAGTCTGGGACCTCTGCTTTATGGACTCACTCTTCCTCTCTTTTCTCTCTGCAGTGCATGCATTCACACACGCTCGTGCAAAAACACACACACACACAACCCATACACATGCATACAATGTAGCTATGTGGTTAGCATGTATCTCTCCAACAGACTGTACTGACAGAATGCAGGGACCAGGACAACAATGCTTCTGAAATACACCCTTTTCTTGTCAAGTTGCTTTGTGCCATGGTGTTTTCTCATAGCACCTGTCACATACTGGTGCATACTGAATTATTAGATATCAAAATGTAGGAGTGAAAGGAAAGCAGTTTGTCAGTTTGTACCAATAACGTTTTTTTGTTGTTATCTGTCTCTTAGGTTTTGTAGTAATGGGGACTGGACTCAGGACTTCATGCAAGTTGGGCAAATGACAGGGTCTTACTATGCAGTACTGAATAGCCTGGTACTCCCTATGTAGCTTAGGCTGGGTTCCAACTTGTAGTCCTGCCTCAGCTTCCTAAACTGGGATTAGAGGTTTTATATAACCACACAGGGCTAAGAGCTTTAAAATGTTCTTAAGCGTTAAGAGAAAGACAAACAAAGGAATCAAATACTCCGCAAGGAGGTCTAGTATGTGAGCTAACTACAGCCAATGATCACTTCTGTAGAAACACTCCAGAAACCACGTCTCAGATCTGGGAGTGTATCTTAGTGGCAGAGTACTTCCCTAGCACGCAATGGTTTCTGGGTTCCTGCCCTTGGAAAAACCATCCATCCATACAACCAAAGAATGCTACTTATTGCCTTTAAGTTAAAATGCTCCAGATTTGCTAGAAAATGATGGCAAAAGAGAATAAGTCAGCCAGATTAATTTCCTTTATCTTTAGTCTGATAAGTGGTCTGATTGCAAAATTACCTGTAAGACTCCAGATACCCATATAGAGCATGATGTAAAACTTCAAGTTGTTTGTATATAGCAGCATACAACCAGGCTTTAGCTGGATTCCCTACAGCAACAGGGCAGCATAAGCCTTTTCCTGTGCTATTAGTTCATAGTGAGATTGTTAAGTTCCGTTTTTCTGCACTACCATTTGACCTAAAGGGGATGGGTAGATGCTTGGGAAACGCTTGGATCCTCAACCGTCATGTGAAAAAAGCCAGGCATGGTGGCGCAAGCCTCCCAACACCAGGAAGGTAAAGTCAGGAGGATCCCTGGGCCTGCCACCAGCAAGCCCAGCTAGATCAGTGAGCTTCAGGGTCAATGAAAGCTCCTGTCTCAAGCAAATCAAGTGGAGAGCAATTGAAGATAACACCCAACACTGACCTACAAGCACATGCATGTCAGGGCATGCACACATACACGGATGTATATACATACATGCACAGAAAGGGAGCAAAAGATGAATACATGTGCATGTGCTTGTACACGGGCAGAATATCTTATCTTGGGAAGAATATTCAACAAATTAGCCACGTCAATTCCTGTGGTAAGGAATGAATAGGAGAAAAATTTTAATATATATCTTAGGAACATTCTGAATTTAACCATGTGACTATATTATTCGAAGCTTATTTTAAAATTAGAACCGTTCCAATGAATTAATCTTTTAACAAGTCTCAGATATTGACTGTAGCAATTTTCATAATAGTATAAGGATCAGTGGCTCTCAACCTTCCTAATGCTGTGACCTTTTAATACAGTTCCTCATGTTGTGGTGACCCACAGCCAAAAATTATCATCTTTGCTACTTCATAACTATAATTTTGCTACTGTTACGAATTGTAATGTAAATTTCTGTGTTTTTCAGTGGTCTTAGGCAACACCAGTGAAAGGGTCAGTCAACCCTAAAGAGGTCACAACCCACACATTTAGAACCACTGATATAGATGAGTCTATGCTAGTCAGGAATCTGTGAAAGCCTTATATTAGAGACATTGCATGTCGGCTGACCATATCTCATTCGAAATGCTTGGAACTAGAAGTGCTTTATATTTCAGAGTTTGGGGGATTTTTGAAGTAGGGATGCTCAGCTTGTGTGTTTATGGTGAGAGTGTGCATCGTGTGTGTGTGTGTGTGTGTGTGTGTGTGTGGTATGTGTGTATCATGTGTCTGTGTGCTGTTATTCCCAAATGCACTTGCTTATAACGGGACGTAGCTCTATGAGAAAGAAAGGCTCAGACAGGTGGGACGGGTCACACACTCTTCTGGGACAGTATCCACTGTGCTAGATAGTTACTTGGGATCTGTTTTGGAATCTGGTCACTGGTTGGATGAACTTGTGCATCTCTGCCATGATTGTTTCCACTGATAAATGGGGCACTTTACAGTCAGCTCCGGCTTCCGGACTTAGTGGAAGAAAATCCCAGCACTTCAACAGACAGTAACACTGGATTCTCTCACTTTGTTATCGGCATCTTGATCTAAATTTGATGTGAAGGACCCTAAGGGCTTTTACCAATCCTACACTCTGCCCCCCCAACACACCACACACACACACACACACACACACACACACACCACACACACCACACACACACACAGCTTCCCCCTCTTGCCTGGGGTCAAGGCTAGACCAAGTTCCATTCTCCACCCACGGGAACATTCTTGAGTAAACAATTTGTAGAAGGTACGGCTGATAGTCACCTGACCTTCTATAAAGACTGAGATTCAAATGCACGTCATGATCTGCCCATGCTTGCTAGCCAATAGATTTAAAGGTCAATATGCTTAGCCAATAAGTTTGAGCTGTAACCATGCTGATGTAACCTGTGCCCCTAAAAAGTATAAAAACTGCTTGTAATAGCCATTTGTGGTCGCCTTCTAGTCACTCGCCTTGAGGGATTAATGGAAGGTTGATCCAGAAGCACGGGAAAATGAAGCTCTTGCTTTGCATCAAACTGCATCTCAGTGTCTCACTGGGGGCGTCTCTAAGTAAGTACCACTGACGGAGGGTGGGGGGGTCTAACAGATATAGCCCGGTCTGGCTTTAAACTCCTATGCAGCTGACACTGGCCTTAATCCCAGATCTGTCTACTTCACCTCCCAAGCCTGTGATGCCTGCTAATAACAGTTTGATATTAAAGCCAACAAAAAGGAAAAGAAAGCCGGGCTGTGGTGGCGCACGCCTTTAATCCCAGCACTTGGGAGGCAGAGGCAGGCGGATTTCTGAGTTCGAGGCCAGCCTGGTCTACCAAGTGAGTTCCAGTATAGCCAGGGCTATACAGAGAAACCCTGTCTCGAAAAAACCAAAAAAAAACCAAAAAAAAAAAAGGAAAAGAAAACTGAGGAGCAAATCTTGTTTATATGTTAATTTGATATCTGGCATGGGTCTATTAAGCAGGCTCCAAGAAGCTACATGGCTATCTACAGGAATAATATTTTAAAATGGGGTTTCACTTAAAACACATGCAAACATTAATTCCAGAACAAATTAAGATGTGGATTTAAAAAGCAGTGCTTTTAAACACTCAACATCTAGGAGAAGATATGAAAGTGTATTCTTTTTTTTTTTTTTTTGAGACAGGGTTTCTCTGTATAGCCCTGGCTGTCCTGGAACTCACTCTGTAGACCAGGCTGGCCTCAAACTCAGAAATCTGCCTGTCTCTGCCTCCTAAGTGCTGGGATTAAAGGCGTGCACCACCAATGCCTGGCATGAAAGTGTATTCTATGAGTTACAGATAGAGACTTTCACTAGAAAAAGAGGGCACAGTTGTATAGAAAAATATTCATATATTTGCCTATATTAAAGTCACACAAAATCACTGGGTAATGATGGCAAATACTTATCAATACCAGCTCCTGAGGTAGAGGCAGAAAGATTAAGAGTTTGATAATACCAGCACGGGTACATAGCAAAATCCTTTCTCAAACACAGGTACATGCATGTACACACACACACACACACACACACACACACACACGCAAATCAAAACAAAACCATAAACCAAAACCCAAAAAACAAAACTTCTACAAATCTATTGCTTACCCAGTGACATAAAAAAAGAAAAGAAAGAAAAGAAGAATAAACTGTCTGCTAGAAGACATTCATGAGTATGTACTTAGAGAGACAGTATATTAAGAATAAATAAGCAACTTGTTCAAATGGAGGCCACAAAAGCCAAACACAAGAGTCAAGGGAAATAGCAACAGGCAGTTCCTAAGAGGGCTGACTTGATGGAGAACAGACAAACTACAGAGACACTCCCTTACACTCCAGACTAACAAAGGTTGAACAGTATCTAACAATATCAATTACTACAGAAAGATGTATCGGCTGTATTCATATGGTGCATACTAACAGCAGTGGGAAGGAAGCAGCAAGAGGAATCAACGTTGCTGAATTATGCGGGGAAACGTAGTATCATCCCATGCTATACAGTATGGGGCTGACTTAAGGAGTTTAGAAGCAGACTGCTGAGATTCTAGTATTCTACTGAGAACAAGAGAACTATGTATCAAAATAATAAATAAGCATATGAGGTGAAGGACAGCAGGGTCAGGGCTGCGGAGACCACTAGGAAGGGCAAGTACAGAGGGAATTTGAAATGTTCATTTCTTTAATTGGATGATAACTATGATAACCATTATCACGTTTTTGTTTCCTTATTGCTACTGGGGAGGAAGCTAAGTAGAGCCTTCTTTGTGCAGGCTAAGTGAGCACTGTCACTGAAGTATATAGCCTTAGCCCTCTGTCATGTTGTTAATTTTCATTAACTAGTTAATTCTGAGAGAGGGTCTCGCCTGACCTAGGCTGGCCTAGAACTTGCTATGTGGCCAAGAATGACAGTGAACTTCTGGTCTTCCTGCCTCTGCCTCCCCAGTGCTAGGATTCATTACAGGGATGGCCTTCCACGCCCAACCTTCTGCTATTTGTAATGCCTTTAAAATACAGTAGGGAATTTTTATGCCAAAGAGAAAATGTGCACAGGAAGAAAGATCCTACTTTCTGACACAGATTCCAGTACAAGACCATTTCTTTCTTTCTACTTTATTTTTTTGTTTTCAGTTCAATCCCTAGTCACTGAATGAAGAGAAAAAAATTAAAAGATCATTGCAAAAGATTTTTAAAATGTCTCTTAACCACCAAACAGATGGATAAGAAATCTACATGAGGTCAGTAGGTCAGTAATCCTAGCTCCTGTCTACAACTCAGGCCCACCTTCTGCAAAGACCTTTGATGTTCAAGATCCTCTGCTAATTAGGCAGAGCAGAGTTTAGAGGGTTTTTGTAAGCCAATATTTAATCAAAAGACCTCAACTCCTATGGGTTTCCAAAGTGAGTTTTTAAGTCACTTCAAAGGCAAGGCTATTTGGTCAGAGAATAAACAGGTTTTGTTTTTTGTTTCTGATTTTTAGTAATCTCTACGTCAGGGACACAGCTCGGTGGGTGAAAGTGCTTCCTGTGGAAGCCTCATGACCTGAGTTCAGATCCCTGGACCCACACGCAAGTCAGGTGTGGCGGCACATCCCTGTAATCCCAGCACTCCAACAGTGACATGGCAAGAATCCCAGAGAAGCTCACCGGCCAACCAGCCTGGAGTACTCAGTATGGGAACAAGAGAAATCCTGCCTCAAACAAGGTGTAGGGTAAAGACTGACACCTGAGGCTGTCCTCAGACCTACACACCACACACACACACACACACACACACACACACACACACACACACTCCAGGTCTTACATACCGAGAAGAAACAGAAAGAGAACATGGAGAAGTACCCCAAGAGCCTACAATGTACCGCTTTGCAAAAGCCCTTTCTCATCTTTACACAAGGAGCATCGATTCTAACCCCTTAAGAGACCAGAAGGATGTTAGACAGAGGACAGGGAAACATCTTCCAGCTGACTAGAACACTTATCTTGATCACAAAAACAGAGAGGTAGGTGAGCGTTTGAAGCGCCCACAAGGCAGCTGTGTGATTATCCTGACTGCTGGCTCGGATGTTGATACCTTAATCAGCTCCTTTTCTTCATGGAGTGCCTCGTGAAGTTCAGGAAGGGGATCTCTGCTCTGTGCTTTGAGAACTTGCAGCCTTTTTTTCAGCTTCTTGATTTTCTTTTTACACTGGTCCCAGGTCTATTTGGAAACAGTATTAGATTTGGTGAGTACATGGCTCTCCAGACCAAACTACACACTAGACCAGCTCATTTAGTGCACACGCACTTTCTTTTAAGCATGTTTGGATAAGCCACACAGAAAGCAGTTGCTCATCTCCTACAGACTGACCTGAAGGGCACATGGGACATCAGTACATGTCAATTACTGGTATGGATTGGTTTGGGGAGGTCTTTTTTCCTGTCCCTGTCTCCATCTCTCTATTCTGTTGGTTTTGTATACACCCACATCTGAAGGGCTACCATGAAGATTGCCTTTCGGCATCTACACCTCAAGTGTGTGTCCCAATGGCAGAGTCAGGCCTCTCCTAATGTCCGGTTCCCTTCACACTGTAGCGCCTCCCTCCACCTGCCAAGAGTTGCCAAGCTTTTACCAAGTCACTGCAGTTGTAAAGCCTTAAGACACAGAATACTGCCGACACATTTTAAAACGTGGGGCTTGGAGAATATCTGTTAGCTCACAGATGGGAAGTTAAAGACCTAGGTAAGAGACAAGCATCTTTCTTCCTATGTAACCCAGCCAATAGGTGCCTGCATTTTCATGTTTGTGGTGTTCAGATCTGATTCACTAGGGTAAATTTCTATTTCTGAACTCACTAGAAGTATATAAACATACGATAATAGATCATTCCGGTCTTTAGTACTAAGCATTATAACCTTCCTAAGGGAGGATCCCGAACAACATCTGTAGTGGGAAATTTTCCCTGAAAGTTGGGAGGAGCTAAGGTGGGAGGAGTAAGGAGAGGAAGAGGAGGAGTAAGGAAGCAGAGATGTAGGAGCCATGGATGACTGACTAGGCATGTACTGAGAACAGTCCTGGGTAACAACTTATATCTAGGTTAGTTAATTGGTTAACACTTCCAATTGTGTGGGCATCCTGTTTATTGAGCATTATCAAACTTACAAAGCCTTTGGTTAAACTTTAAACATTAGAGTCTCATTTCTACTGGGTACCGCGTGGATGGCAGGATGGTCTGGGTCCAGCCCAGCCTTGTGGAGACAGCGTGGAAGATTGGCAGAGCCATCTCCCATGCTGGTGTCTCGTGGGTGGGGGTTGGAGGGGCCCTGAGCCAAGCAGCATCGAGAACACGTCTCTGCTGCTTGTGACCTCAGGCCTAGGCTAGTCGGGAACATGGCAGCTCTGTAAACAAGCCAGAATGGGTGCTGCCGATTTAAATATTAACAGAAACAACTATCTGGAGCTCAGCTGGGACAAAGGAAAAAAGAGAAGCACCGTGCTGAGTGCAAGTCCTTCTGCCTTAATGTTCACTTATGCCGCACTCCAGCCACAGGGCTGAGGCTTAGCTGTGTCTGCTAGCTCACGAATTTCACATAGTTTGTACAAGAAAACTCAGGTACTCTTTCTGCCCCTCTGCTCGGGGACAAAATGCCAAAATGCAGGAGTAACAGGCTGCATGTCTGCCTTGCTGCTGGGAACTGGAGCACTGCCGAAATGTCGCTCAAGGAAGGCAGAAAGCTGTATAGCATAGAGGTCCCAGTCCATGTTCTTCGGGTAAGAAACAGTGAGATCTGTTACGGTTCTCAAACTCCCGCGCACCCAGGGACAACGAGGAGTTGAGAACCCAAGTCTGAGGGCCTGTAAATCTGAGGTTGGGGCAAAATCCAGTTTAGCTCTGAGTGAGTGCCAACGTACGGAGGGTCTGGAAGAGGGACCTTCTACGAGAGACCTAGGGGAGGCTCTTTACAATGAAGGCCATCGCTCCTTCCCACTGAGATCCCTGAAGAAGGAGACAGTCCTTACTTGTCCAAACTGTCTTACTCATGGTGGATGTGATTGCATACATCTCACTCAGGGTGAATCAGGGCTTTAACTACCTTTTGCAGGAAGGGGTGCCGAGGCAGGGAAGCCCATTGGCTAAATACTTGGGGCCTATCTGGATACATTATTACCATGGAGAACTCTAGGGTTTTATGCTACAGTGACCGGTTGTCATGGTCCTTTTAGTGGTTGTTGTGGTCATGTATTCCAGGACAGGTAGTCTGGTTGGGAGCTGTTCTAAGGCCTACCGTTCTCAATTATGAGATTTACCGGGGTTTTTGAATCTGCTTCGACCTTGCCAGTTCTGTCTGGTGACACGGTTCCACTTGTCCCACAATACTTTGTTCCTAGCACAGTGCTCTGACCAACTCACACAAATTACTCTTGGTTTAGAAAACTTTCCCTGAGTAGTTTGGGTATCTGTTTTTGCTGCACACAACACACTAGAGGAATGTCAGAAATAAGCACAGAAATGAATCAAAACAAACATAGCTTAGTATTCTGACAAGTGAAACAAAAATAAAAACTGCATTTGAAAAACCAAGAGCGGGCTGGAGAGATGGCTCAGTTATTTAGAACGCTGACTGCTCTTCCAAAGATCCTGAGTTCAATTCCCAGCAACCAGATGGTGGCTCACAACCATCTGTAGTGGATTCTGATGCCCTCTTCTGGTGTGTCTGAAGACAGACAGTGTACTCATATTCATAAAATAAATAAATAATAATTAAATTAAAAAAAAAAAAAAAAAGAAAACCCAAGAGTAGTGCAGTATTGGGTTGTAAGTTTAAAACAGTTTAGTCCTTGAGAATAACATGGACCAAATAAAACAAAACAAAATCAAGAATATCCTACTAATGACTCCAGTTCTTAACCACACAGTGAGCAATTCCCCATGAGACTTGTATATGTGGGAACATGTGTTCTCTGATGAGACAGAGCCTCACAGCATGCTGTGCTTATTTTCATGTGTTATACCCCAGGCAGAGCATAAGTTTTCCTATACTGAACATCCAATGGATTTCAGTGTTTCATCTTCTACAACCTCGTCTTTAACATTATTTGTTTGCTTATTCATTTAGTACGTTTGGCTGTGTGGGTACAGGTATGCCATAGCACGTGACAGAAGACATTTTGTAAGAGCTGGTTCTCTCTTTCCACTATGTGGGTTCCTGGGATTGAACTCAGGTTGCAGGCTTGGCAGCAAGTGCCTTTACCCACTGAGCCATCTCACTGACCCAAAGTAAGTATTTTCATAGCATCTCAAGTGTTTATATTTGCAATACTCAGTTTTCCCATGCAGTTATTATTTTATTAACGGTGCTAACAGGCATGACTTGTATATTAGTAGGAATTGACTTTCATTAGAAAACTCAGACTATAGGATTTTTAAAAAACCACTCCCCTGTCCCACAACCAACAAGAGACACGTGAAGAATACAGCGGTGGCGCCCACTCACCTCTGCAGTGCTCTGTAGCCGGCTGATCATCTCCCCCAGGCTGAGCTCCGTGTCCTTCCAGGCGTCCTGAAGCCTGCTGGTTTGCCTGTGGATGAATTCTCTAGTTTCCGGGTTGGGTGTGTCCTGCAACTTCTCCCCAGCTTCCAAGGCCAGTTCGTAGGTTGTTCGCCACCTCTGAATGTGGATCTCTTTGCTCTAAAAAGTAAAAAAAAAAAAAAAAAAAAGGGGTTGACTCTGGTCTGATGAAAATGTGATTGTGGATTTCTCCCAGACCTTCCCTTAAATGGTTAATTCTACATACGCTAGGCAAACCTATACAGAATGTGTGTGTGTGCGCACACACACACACACACTCACATGGAAAGTTAATGTTCAGTACTGAGGAGGTCTACCCTTCCAGATGAGGTGGTCATAGGATAACTTACAAGGATCAGTGACTGATAAAACTCTTAGTAGATTAAAAGCTTGGGGTGCTGGAGAGATGGCTCAGTGTTAAGAGCACTGACTGCTCTTCCAGAGGTCCTGAGTTCATTCCCAGCACTCTCATGACAGCTGTCTGTAATTCTAGTACTAGGGGATAGGACCCTCTTTTCTGGCCTCTGGGGGCAGCACATAGCGTGTGTATATATGTGTATGTATGTATACATATCACATTTTATACTATATATGAATATTTATATATTATATATCTATATAATCATATTAATAAGCTATTTATATGAAATAAAATTGTACAAGGCAATAGGGATCTCAGAGCATTAAGAAAACAACTAGCTGCCAGGCAGTGGTGGCTCACTCCTTTAATCCCAGCACTTGGGAGGCAGAGGCAGGCAGATTTCTGAGTTCGAGGCTAGCCTGGTCTACAGAGTGAGTTCCAGGACAGGCAGGGCTACACAGAGAAACCCTGTCTTAAAAAACAAAACAAAACAAACAAACAAACAAAAAAATAATAAAAAACAACAACAAAAAAAGAAAACAACTAGCGTCTCTGCACTGAAATAATTACATAGGATATCACCAGAGTAACTCAGAAGAGTAGAGTAAGCATAGTATAGCAAAAACGGAAAAAAAAAAAAATAGGAAAGAGAACAAATAAAAAGTTAATACCCCCAAAGCATACAATCAAATCATGGCATGTGATGATCAATACATGAAGGAACAAAGAAAGCATCTGACCTGAATATGACACTTAACGCTTGCGGCAGACTGAAACAAGCTATCTCCAATCAGAAATGAGGAGGAATCTTCTAACTGACTCACGCTTGCCAAAGGAGCAGTGTGCCACTCAACACAGCTCCTTGGACAGAGGCCTGGCTTCCTCTGCTCTTCGCTGGCTTGGTCAGTGGTACATGATTTAGCAAGATGCTCTGGACAAAACCCTTAGCATCTTTCTGACTCTTTTTTTTTCCTCTTTATGTATAACATTCAAACCACACCCCAAATCTTTGTGGAGTTGGTTCATTTCTTACTCACCTTCAGGTCCCAGTTAACATGCCACTAGCCCAGAGACCACCCAAATCTAAAGTAGCTATTAGCTCCTCTGTTAATCATATATACAAGGTGATTATAATCTGGTATTTTCTTTAATTGATTAAATTAAATTAATTAAACCTTTAGTTAATTTCCTAGATGTGTTGATGAGAGCAAAGTCTAGTCCTTACACTGTGGTGGGGACAGACACCAGGACAGACAGCGTGCTCAGTCAGTATCTGATGCCTGGGTGAGTGAGACAGGCCAGCGGAGCATTTCAGGCAGTGATATGGCAACTGTCTGCATCTCTACTGGAGAGCGATCCCCTCTAATAAAGAGGGAATGCATTCAATAACTTCCTCTAATCCTATGCTCACAAAGCAGCTTTCCTTTAATTTTTTTATATGTTGATTTACTTATAGGATGTATGTCGGGGTGGGGGGCATCTGCTACACAGTGCATATCTGGAGGTCAGAAGAAAATGTGTGGGAGTTAGTTATTTTCTTCTATCATGTGAATCCCAGAGTTTGAACTCAGGTTTTCAGGCTGGGCAACAATTGCCTTTACTCTCTGAGCCATCTTGCCAGCCCCTCTGATGCACATTCGGTTGCCTGAATTTGCTCTTGAAGAGCAAGCAGCTCTCCCATCTGTCACTACACCTGTGGGTACCTTATACATTCGCCAGTCCCCTCGTTGGCCTGCCCCTGCATAGAACACACTCGGGTAAGGACAGAAAACATTACATCTCAGGGGGCGGGAGAGATGGCTCAGAGATTGAGAGTACACGCTGCTCTTTCAGAAGACCAGAATTCAATTCTTAGCACTTAGATATCAGGTGGCTCACCACCACCTGTAATTCCAGCTCCGGAGGGGTCCTAACACCCCTGGCTGTTTTGGGTACCCACACTCACATGCACATGTCTATACATGTGATTAAAAATAAATTCAAGTAAAACGTCGGTCGAGCAAACATCTTGCACTAAAGCTCCCCCATCCCGTGTGCTTCTCACGGCCAACCCGTGCATACATACCTTCAGCTCGTGGACCAGGCGCCTGGTTTGGCAAAGACTGTGACAGTCCTGTTCCTTTACTGCAGACAGCAGGTGGTCAGTGGCAGTGAGGAGCCG
Source organism: Mastomys natalensis (assembly GCA_021653895.1). NCBI lineage: Eukaryota > Metazoa > Chordata > Mammalia > Rodentia > Muridae > Mastomys > Mastomys natalensis. Next base: position 70,847 of record JAJTUV010001289.1, read on the forward strand.
GAGCAAGTCCTCCACAGAGGTGGTAAAGAACCGCCACTGTGTCACCAGCCTACCGATGTCACATTTCCTCTGCTGAACACCCCGGGCAGCCCTCTGCCATTGGTCTGACAGTGTTGAGAATTCTGAGACAAATTCTGGTCTAGGGAAAAACCATGGTGAGAGATTCTTAACACAAACATGCAGAAGAAGGAACTGGCCAGGACGGACGGACGTTTGCATGCACAACATACACGAAACAAACAAACTTCATGAAACCTGAACCCTGTTTGCCTGAAACTCAGTGAGGGGCACAGTGCTGGGGGAGCACTCCTTTAAAAGAGCTGAGCTGTCTTAACATACATTTGCCAGGCCTTCCTGCAAATCTAGAAACTGTGATAAATGGGGAAAAAACATACATGGGCAGGAGCTTTGTAATGTTACAAATTATTGGACTAAGTACTTTTTATAACTGGTGCAACCAAGAATAAGCTGTATTGTAACTGTCCAGCTAGTTCTTTACAGATGGATATTACTGCTCATGGGAGAAATAAGGCCTTTATTTTGGATAAGTCGTATTTATCATAACGAGCAATCAAAATAGCTTATTACCCTGGGATGGGCCTGCATGTATCACTCCAGGGCTACGAAGATACAGGCTTCGTATTTCTCAGCTATGGATTGGGGCCAGGGAGAGGGTAAATGGTACCAACCAGGACACTGGTTCTGTTCAACCAGAAATGTTTGAACAACTGAGCCACCTCAGGATTCTGGCCATGTCAACCAGCTACATGAGTGGTTCCCTGAGGCTAGCCTGCCTGCTGCTGCCCACGGACTCCACTGGGGATGCCTGGGGGACATTTCTCCTCTTGTGACTATGACACAGCTTCATGCCTGGGATAAGAGCACCTTACATCATATTTTCAAATAGCAAAACCTCATGCAAGAGAAAGCAGAGAGAAGATAACACCGAAGAATCACTCAAAACTTAGTTAATATCCTCCGGGGTGGGGGCGGGGGTGAGGGTGGGGGTGGGGGTGGCTCTTCTGAGAATCCTCTGTGCTGCCAACTTCATCCACTTACAACAGGAAAAGGCATCATTAGCATATTTATGGCCATAAGGCACAACCCTGTCCTAAGGTAGAAGCAGAAGGCTGGTCCCCCTGTGAGGCTGCATGGCACAGATGTAGTCAACGTTTACATGTTGGCAGTTAGAAGGAACAGATCCTAGCATGCACCCTAAGATCTGTAGTTCAGAAAAACCTATGATGACTCTTACAAAGAGCTGGAAGAGCCCAAAGGCTCCAGACAAAGGCATTGGTAAGAGACAATTATCCTGAGTGCTTAGAATCCATTTCATTGTATCAATGGGCTCAAATGCTACCCCATAAACACACACAAAGGCTCTCACTTTGGAAGGCCTGCCCCACCAAGTGCATTCTCTCCAGACCCCCTCATGGCTTACCTCTTCTCTAGTTCTGCTATGTCCAGGAGTTGTAAGGACTGAGCCACGTAAGCATCAGCAACTGTCTGGTTTATAGAGACTTCTGCTTCTAATATCTGTTTATGAACCAAAATATAAAAGTTATCAGCTGATAGATTTCATTGTCAGGAATCAGGAACTTATGCTCCCTAGTAAGGCTCTCAGAGGACCTGTGAAGTGATTTGTTCTCAAGTTATCATAAGCCAACTGCAAAACACGTTCGACCATCATATTAATATCATCTAGGAACATAATACTGGAAAAAACAACAAACCTAGCAATAGTAGCTATTCCTAAATGCCTATGATCACTGATGACAAGGCAGGCAGGCACTCCTTGTGTTCCAGTTGGATGTCTCCTGTCCCTGTGCCTGCCTCGGGGGAAGTGGCTGAGGAGTGGCAGAGCACAGGGTTACCTCATAGGTTTTCTGTTGTTCCAGGAGGGCAGGGAGGCTGTGGGTGACATCCACTGCAAGAGATTCTTGTATCTTCTCCAGAACTTGGATCCACTTTTCACAGTAATGAAGGAACTTTTCATTTAACCCATTTCCCTGGAGTTTGCTATAAAGATTTGAAAACAAAACAAAACCGAGCCTTACAATAATGATCTTAATTCTACCTTCCCTGAAGCGGCAATAGAGAAAGGATGCTCCGACCTATAGTGGTCCAGCGCTGTGGCCGTAACCCGGATCCACTGCCGGTTCATGTTTTGTAACGTTTTTATTGTTATGTCAGTGAGGGGGAGCCTGAGGCTCTCTTCATTCAAACGTTCAATGTCAGGTGACTGGGCTGTCAGTGCCAGCACATGGTTCTGTGAGGAAAAAAAAGTATAGATAAAACGTCTAGATGATGAATGGCTTTCTTACATTAAAGATGAATAGAAATAGGGCCCACATAGGTAGTACAACGCACATATAGTCATGCAGTTAGTTAGTTAGAATTGGGCCTAAACTTAGATTTCTGAATGGTGTTTCTATTTGGGGAGACCAGCCTGCACACATGGAATGATGGTCCTCTGAGCTGTCAACTTTGAGAGGATTTAGCATCACCTAGGAGTCACATCCTCAGGAATCGCTGTGAGGTTGTCTTCAGAGATTTAACTGAGGAGGAAGGCCCATCTTGAATGTGAGTGGTACTGAACTGGCTCCATAGCCTGTAGGTACTCCCTATAAGCCGAGAGGCACAGACTGAATCAAGAGAGAAGCAAGTCAGCTGAATGGCAAGAGCTGTCTCTGCTTCCTGACTGTGCTACAATGTGTCAGGCTGCCTCTCACCTCATCCCTGTTGCCTTGCCTACCATGATGGACTGTAGGCCCTAAAACCACGAATCAAAATAGCCCTTTCTTTTTAAAACCTTTATTATTATAATGTGTGTGCATGCGAGATGTGGAGGTCAGAGGACACGGTAATGGAACTGTACTCTCCTCCTTCCATGTTTATGTGGGTTCCAGCTGTAGAGCCATCTTGCCAGTCTCCAAACCCTTCCTCAAGTTGCCTTTGCCAGAGATTTTGTCATAGCCATGAGAAAAGTAACACATGAGCAGTACCAAGAATACGGAAGGGACATGAAATTTTGTCTTTGTGCAAGACTGAGATGAGCTGTGGTCTTTTTAAAGACTACATCTGGACCTTCAAGCCTATATAATATATAATATATATAAAATATAAATATATAAATATAAAATAATAAAATATAATATATATAATTATATAATTGGCCAAAAGCTTGATCTTCAACAGGCTATACAGCATACCTATACATCAAGTGGAAATCTCATCCTTAATATGATCCTAGCTAAGTGCGGTGCTTAAACCAGACTTGACCCAGTCTACTCATATTTTCCTTGAGTGTGAAATCACAAAAGAAAAGACTTATCAAAACTTTATTTTTAAAAAACTCCCCCCAGGACAGCCTTTAGGTCAGCCCCAGGTCAACAGTATGTTAAGTGAACACCTTCCACAATACCCACTATCTCCCCAACTCTGTCGTCACATCCTAGGGCAGGGTCAACAAAACATTTTCTGCAGATGGCCAGCCAATCAGGGTTTTAGCTTTGTGGGCCATCTTGTCAGGAAAGCAACCTTTCAGCTCTGTCCTCATAGCCTAGCATCCTTCATGGGGAATGTGTAAGTGGAAGGATGGTGGGGCTTAAATAAAATTTTGTTTACAAAACTGAGTGGTGGTCTGGGATCTGGATAGCATGCTACCATTATTTGCTGACTCCTCATGGAGGTCATAAATATTGATCTTTGGGAGCTTACCGGATCCAGAATTCTTCAGTCGCTTCATTTTATATGAAACTTACTAAGGTAATTAAAAAGGAAACGTGCCCAATTTTAATTGAATATTTTCTATTTGATCTTCAAACTAACCAGGAAAAAAAAAAAAACAATTAACTACAACAGATAATTCCTTGACTATTTTGGTTCAGTGAAGTTAGTTCATAGTGATCTCAAGATAAAAACATCTATGGACAGTGCCTGTATATTAATAACATAGGTATATTAATAACTTATTATAAGATAGAGTCCCACAGTGTTCTGCGGTTTGAGACCTTAGTAAGGCAGAGCAGGGATAAATGGGAAGAGAAGACTGCTCATGAGTCGATCAGGATGAGACGTAAGGCAAGTGAACTCATAGCAGGGCATGCGCAGATTCACGCAGCAGTAATTAGCTTATGTTTTAGCCCCATGGAAACTCTAAGCCCTTAGGAAAGACACATATTGCCAATACCAGGAACAAGTCAGGAACTTCTTCTTTCTCTTCATGGTAAAGTTTATTCAAATTTTCTTCCTCGTGAGTAATAAGGTCTTTTGAATATGCCAGCCGGTCAGCAAAATCCTTAAAGTGTGCCAGAACAATCTATAAAGAGACATTTTCATTAGGAAAATTTCATGAGTGCATAAGACAGAAGTAATACATTATGGGCTGCTGACAGCTCAAGTTATTTTCTGCTCAACATCACCTCAGAGGTCTCTGTAAAGGCCCTGGAACTTCATATGGTGCCTTGGGGTCTTGTAGACCAGTTCTGTACTGAGAAGGGGGTATTCTGTTCTCTTAGACACACTACAACTCGGGAGATGAATGGAGACTCCAACAGACAGCTGCATTCCAGCAGCGTACCTGTGTCTCAATTACTCTAAATCCAGATAACCGAGACCTGAACAGGGTATGAAGCATGCTCCTTGTTAAATTACCATGTTTGATAAAGAACAGAGGGTCACTTAAGAGCGGGCCCTTGCCCACATGATTAAGCAAGACTCTGTCTGGGGTGGCTTCCCTTTACAGTTTCCCTGTGGTGCCATCCAAACAGTATAACTGCTTCAGAGGATTCAAAAGACTGAGGGTGGCCTGATCCACAGTCACCACTCAACAGAAAAGCAAGACGAACCTCAAATTCATTTGATTTCGCCAGTAGCATCTTTTCTAAATATGCAGCTGTCTGGAGGGAGTGCCTTTGTCCAGAGTGGAGCCCAGGGATGCTGTGCTCTGCTGGCTGTGGCAGCTGATCCGAGAGGGTAGAATTTTCAAGGAAGGCCTCTTTGGTCTTCCTCAGGTCACGCTGCAGCCCCTGGAGAAGGAAAAAGGATAGCAAAATGCTGACTTCTTTCTCCCCAACAGCCACCAACCCCTGCCACTGTGCTTCTGTAAACCTTTTGTTGTCACTGTTACTGTTTTATTTCAAATAGCTGAAAAAACTTAAGGTTTCTTAAAATGATGTAGCCTACCGGTGCTGCATGGAAATTTGGCAGTTTAGTGCTGAACCTTCATTGCCCAACAGAGTCGCAGCTTCTCTCATGCTTTGTGTTTCTGATTGTCTAACACTTGAGGGTTGAGCTTTCAAATCATCTCAAGAATCACTATGGACTGCCCCTTGCCGCTGACCTTCCAATAGAAATGGATTCATGTAGTCTGCAGCATCTCACTAGGCAAGCAGACCTCAGGGCACTCAATTAAATCTGTTATTCACTTTTAATCTGACCTAGAGTGTCACAAGATATAAAACACATCTTGTTACCAAGTTTCATACTATGGAATATTTGTATTCTGTATATTTCCTCCCAGTATTGGAAAACCACCATAGCTGAAACTGCCCTGTTCTTAACAGTCTAAAATCACTGAATTCCCAGGAAAGTCATATTCACGTGGCACCAAGGCCAGGATTACTATTTTGAGATATTGAGGGTATGTGTGGCTATGAGCAGGTGCGTTTGAACTGTCCACTTTATTACTTAATATTTGGGTCAGAATCTCTCCATTGGCCTAGTCTTACTGATGTGGTTAGGGTGACCCGCCAGTGAGCCCTGCTGTCTCCATGTCCACAGCAGTGGGACGTCAATCACCATTACTTAGCTTTTGACATGGTGCTGAGGATTGAATCAGGTCCTCTTGCACAACAAGTACTTTGTTAACTGAGCCATCTCTCCAGTCCCCATCATCATCACTGTATCACCGTTGTCAGCATCAGAACCACCACCATCAGCATCACCACACACCACCACCTCAGCATCAGCACCACCACCACATCAGCATCAGTACCACATCAGTACCACCACCAGCATTAAGACTTATTTTTGTTTCAAATTATGTATGTTGTGTTGGCTAGCATTCTGTCAACTTGCACATATGCTAGATACATTTGAGTAAACCTCAACTGAGAAAAGTGCCCCCGGTACACTGGTCTGTGGGCAAGCCTGCAGAGCATCTTCTTGATTAAGGACTGACAGGAGTGTGCCCAGCTCACTGCGGGTGGTGCCACCCCTTGGCTAGTCCTGAGTTAAAAAGCAAGCTATGAAGAGCAAGCTAGTGAGCCGTGTTCCTGCGTCACTACTTGCCCTGCTTTGCCTTCCTTTGTTGATGGACGTGCTGTGGAACGAGGCAGGAAACGAGTACTGGGGAAACAGTACTCGTTGATAACTGCCGAGCCATCTCTCTAGCCCCGCCCACCCAGGATTATTTTTAAAGCAAGAGATTCTTACATGATCACCAGTAACTCCAGCTCTAAGGGATCAGACACCTTCTGGCCTCTGTGAGTACCTACACACATGTATGCACACATATACAGATATACATACATGTCTTGGTTACGGTTTCTATTGCTGTGATAAAGCTCCATGACTAAGTGAGGCCCTTATGGCTTCAACTTCAGATTCTCTATGAGGCTTTTGCTGATTTAATGGCTACAACAGACGTGTAAACTTGGAAAGAGGTGGTGGCAGTAGCTCCTTGACCCATCTGCCACCTCCTTCTTCAAACCATTTGCCCTGTGCCCTGTCTGATTACTTCTTTGTCCCTCCGTGGTCCGTGGTCCCGGCTGTTTGTGGATGTGGCTGTTGTGTGGATGTGGCTGTTGTGTGGATGTGGCTGTTGTGTGGACGTGGCTGTTTGTGGACTTGCTTACTTTCTCTCTCGAGGCTTTGCACCTACCTTTATGTCCTTCAGGGCCCGTGGCAAGATGTCTGCCAGGTTGTTTGCAGACATATTGGTGTTGGCAAGCTGTTGGAACTTTGCTTCCTGCTGTTGCAGCCAGGCTCTCACTTCTGCATGAGCGTTGTGAGGAGCCTTCCAGAGCTGCAGCTGACCGCGGGCCTCCTGCAACTGGTCTGCCAGGTCTTGGTTCGCCTGGGTCCACCTGGCAGGGTAATGGTAACAACAGAACCCTCATTCTACCCTGTCCTTGTAGCAAAATTACACACACGCTCTACCAGGAAGTTAATTAAAAGTAGAGAGATCTATTTTGATTTTTTTGAGACAGGGACTCACTATGTAGCTCTGACTATCCTGGAATTCACTATGTAGACCAGGCTAGCCTCAAACTCACAAGTAAGCCTCTTGCCTCTGCCTCGAAATTGCTGGATTAATGGCTTGCGAGGCCACACCTAGTTTTTTGAATAGGTCTTATTTATATTTTGCTTGTATCAAATAAATTTACTGTGCAATTATAAAACAAACAAAATATTCTTTATTTTCAAGTTAAAATAAATGAAAAAAATTATTCCATTTATAGATTTTTATCTTGCTTTTCATTTTCTCTCTCTTTCTCTCTCTCTCTCTCTCTCTCTCTCTCTCTTTTACTTTTCTATGAAAAAAAAGAAAAAAGCTAGACAGGTGTAGGTTCCTGATTGTAACCTTATCCCTTACTTAGGAGGTTGAGTTGAGTAAGGAAGATCATCTCAAGTCTGAGGCAGGCCGGGACTACACAGTGACTTTTAGGGCAATCAACAACTCAATGAGATTCCAGCAGAGGATGAGGAGAGAGAGGAAGATGGGGAAGATGAGAAGGGAAAAGGAAGAGGGAGGAAGAAGAGGGAAGAGGCAGAAGGACGGGAGGAACAACCATTTTAAATGGCTGTACAGAACATTCTCCGAATAGAGATGAAGTTCAGTGGTAGAGCATTTGAGTAGCACTCATTAAGGCCTGCACTCAATTTGCAGCAACTCGAACAACAAAAAGAAAACACCATGAAAAGAGTGAGCTTGTATGTGCAGCAGAGAGCAGACTCCTTCAACAGTGCAGTGAGGGGTGGAAAACAAATGTGGAGTAGATACTCTACTGTCATCCCTTCCGTGAAAACTCAACGGAGACCTGAGGGTAGCCTGCCAGGGTAGGCAGCCTGCTGTCCTATACTTTACTGAACACTGGTTTGCTTTTGAAGCACAGGAGTCTTCATGCAGAAGACTCGAAGGCAACCCAACTTCTCCACATTGTCTCGGGCTTTGGGCCACTTTCTAAGAGCTGTTTTGAACACATCCATCCCATCGTATCCTACAGACTCCCCATTCCTCAGTGTTTCTGTTGCTGATTTGGGGTTCCCAGGGCAGAGCCTGACTTTTAGAGGACACACTCTGGAAGTTGCTCATCAGGGCATTTCTAGCCTGATTATCCCAGAAACTGAGACACATGGATGCTGTCATGACACTATACAGTGAACTACACCCTTCAAAGAAGAGCTACAATAACCATGAAGCCTGTCACTGTGAAGAAGAAGCTTTTAGGAGGCCTAAGGGTCAAAAGAGTGGGTCGATCTTTCAGATTGCATTTTGGGTGTACCTCGAATGAGCATCCTGGCATTTCTCTTCGATTATGCCAGCGATGGAGGGGCAGGAATCTTTGAGTCTGCCAATGGCCTCCTGCAGTTTCTCCCAGCTCTGTTCCCCGTTCTCAGCTTCATCCTGAAGGGCCTGAGGTCACAGAAAAAGGTAAAAGCAGGTGGTTTGGCCATCTCATCCCAGAAGGTGCATCAATGACCTTATAAGGATAGTGACACATAACCAAGAACAGGCGACTAACAAGGCACTCCTTCCTCAAGTTGAACTTAGAAGTATCAAGTTGCTAAACATACAACACTTGTCCACACACACAATTTCATAAACCATGAAATGAAAGACATAGAACATTCAAGATACACTTAAAACTTCCGATGGCTCATGTGACTAACTTTAAAATCCCAAGCCGTGCCTTTGATACCTCTAGTTAAAACACTGCTTTTTTGCTTCACTGCAAATAGTACAAAAGCACCTACGTTCATTATAGCACTTGCTTCAATCTTTAACTTTTACCCACAATACCTTTGGCCACACTGGCTAACTTACCTCGAGGTTCTGCACCTGGCAGTCCAAGGCCTGCAGTGATAAAACCGCAGGCTTGCTGTGCTCCATGGAATATGTGAGTTGGGTTGTCTTCATGCTGGCCTCATCGTAGAGCTTGTCACAGGCCTTCCACTCCTGCAGCACTGACTGCACAGAGGCTCTAAGCTGGTGGACCTGCAGGAAAGCGGAAACTCTGACTTAGCGTTCCTAAGACAGTCTCTCATTTTATTTCCTCTCAAGGAATCTATTATTGTATCCAATTTAGGCATTTCAAGCGAAAGTACTGGAGATCTCCACTAACTTCCTGAAGGTGGGAAGGCTAGGCTAAGGAGCATACAGATCTCAAAGAAAGCTGTTTTAACAGGACTAGTGGGAAAGAGCCCCAACATCATGAGGCTCATGACAGACACAGGGCAAGATACCAGGCAAGAAAGAGCATCTGAGCAATGGGTTCAATCACTCTGCCAACCTTCTGGCTTTGGGCAAATTATTTAACTCAGTCAATTGATTTCTTCATACACGCACACGCACATACACACACCCACACACACAACAATAGGGTTTGTGGAAAACCTCTACAAGTGTAAAGCATTGTAAGTATAAGATGCTAATGCTAAGGTGATGCCTGGGCTTAGATGTGGTTTCTGCAAAGCCATCACAAGCTGGAGAGAAGCACGCAGTGTATTCATGTTGGGCATGCACGAAGGGCAGGCATGTTTTACCCACTGGTACATTTTGGCGACAAGAGTTGAGCATTTTGCTCCTTAGTGAGAACAACCAACGAAGCTACATGTAGGTGCGTGCCTGTAACCACAACACTTGGAAGGCTGATGTAGGACAGCATATGCTGAGGCCTAAGCTACACGATGAATTCCAGGCCAGCATGAAGTATTTAAGATATAAAGAGCCATGAGATGGCCTAGCAGGTAAAAGTGCTTGCATGTAGCTCAGGCAGGCATGGGACATGGAATCCTCCTGACTCAGCCCTGCCTGCCACTGCCCCCCGCCCCCTGCTGGGATCATAGGTATGCACCACCACACCCAGCTTTGATCCCAAAAGACACCACACATAGGGTCTGAGGGAGAAGAGAAGGAATTCGCTCGGGGGAATGACTGCCGGTGGGCAGAGATAGGAAAACGTGGCAATCGTTGCTGCCAAGCTTTGGCTGCTGGAATCACAACTGTGTATCTTCATGACCAGCTTCTCTTAATGTCGGTTCTGGGGATCAAACTTGGGTCCTGATGTTTGTCCCTCACCAACTGAGCTAGCTCCCCAGTCCACCGCCTGCATTTTTAAAACTGACATTATTCTGAGATAAAATTTACCCCTCGTATAATTTAAATTTGCTTCCATTTAAAGATTAAAATCTTACAATTTCAGAACACATTCTCTACTCCAAAAAGAAACATCATATCCATTTAAAAGTCATGTGTATCCCCCAGTTACAAATTCTGTCTCCAAAGGTTTGCTTGTACTAAATATTTCATATAAATGGATTCATACATGGTCTTTTTATGAGTACTGGCTTCTACTTATCAGGTTTTAAAGTCCATGGATACAGAATACACTACTGCTTTAGACAGCTGAATAATATCCCACAGTACAGATAGACCTGTTACATGTTACTAAGACATCCATAGTTGGATAGACAACAGGTTGTTACCATTTCAGGGTTATCATGATTAGCTAGCTATAAGCATTCACCACCTAGATGAATGGCAAGTCATGTCAGGTCCATGTTTAACCTCAGGAAATGACATGTAACATTCCGATGCAGCTGGACTTTAGTGCCCACCTGCAGTGTATGAACACATCCTTGCTATAACAACAGCTACTGTCATCCGCGACATCTGTGGAGATGTCCTTTCAAGCAACCTCCCTGTTTGCTCCTCCAATTCCTGCTCTGTAACTCGTTATACAGTACATACAAGCCCCTTCGAAAAGACACAGCTTGGATTCCGCTGTTTTCTATCTTCCTTTCCTCCTGGTGATAAGTCACTTAAACAAGCAAGGTTAACAGCTGAGTGCGTGCCCTCCTCCCTGTCTCTCCCCATCCTGTAGCTTGCCTTTGCACTTCTTTGCTATGTTCTCCACAAGAACAAAGTGCTCAATTCTGATGGAGCTCAGCTCTCCTCATCCCCTCCTCTAGCTGCTTACACTTCTAGTGTCTCTAGGAAGACAGTTATGAACATTTATGTTGCCTTTTTAAAGAGTCTACAGTTTTAACTCTTATGTTTATGTCTGACTCATTTCAAGTTAAATTTTGGACGTGCACTGAGTTAGTGAGCACCATTCTTTTTCATGTTAATATCCAGGTGACCCAGTGTCATACTGTGAAAAAAAATTTCCCCTTTCCCTGTGAATTATCGTGCTATCTTTATTGAAAATCAACTGAAAATTTACTTCACTTTTGGAGCCTTCCATTTACTTGTGTGTCTCTCTTATGATCTTGTTATCTGTACCATCTTAATCTAATCCCTCTCTATTCTTTTATTCCATTATATATTCATTACATCACTCTTATCTGTTCACGTGTATTTCCCATACTGCGTGAACTCCTCGAGCTCTGGTTCCATTATTGTCTGCTTTCTCTGACTCCTGGTCATGAGCAGAGTTAATGTAAACAGATATGACTGACGAATGACTGATGGAGCTCGTCCCTATTTCCCCAGAGTCAGACGGAAGGCAGGGCTGAGGCTGCAGGCAGCCTAGGGATTTCAATTACACAGCTTATTCTCCCTCCCCACTAGGAACATGAGGTGGAAGGCAGATTTCAGTGACATACTTAACTCCCAGTGAGGATACTGGAGGAGACGCAGCAAACACATTATCACTGGCTAAGCTTCAGAGCATCCTCCCTGGGTGGGAAGCAAACACTCTTGGCATGTCTCAGCTTTCTCTCCCAGGGGCCTCCTTTTGGGGGCATCCTACACGCCCCCATCTCTCTTTCTGCCTCTGGGGTTTCCCCAATGTTGACCCTGCTCCCAGCTCCCTGAGGCTATGTGATACAGCTCCCCCACTCCCTGCTGCATCTCCTACAGGCTTGGGGGCTCTTTCCTAACTGCTGCTGTGGAGCTGACCTGGAAACAAAGCCAGATGCTCTGCTGTTCTGAGAGGAGGAGACTTTTATGCTTGCCTGAATATGTTAGATAAAACAAAGATAACCAAGCGGATTTCCTGCCTGCCAGGGCCACCACTCTGCTTCCAGTTATTTAGGACATAAAATAAGACTTGAAATCCTTCTTTTCATTTCAGGATGCCTCTCAGCAGCTCTCTGGCTTTTTAACATGGGGTAAATCTCCTCGACAAAGAACAGTCACAACGACAAATGAAGGGCCGTGTGAGGATAAACAGCAGACTGAAGGACGCCTTGTACCTGGCTGGTCACATTCTTCTCCTTCTGAAGCAGCTCATCGATTCCACACAGCATGTCTTCTAGCAGTGGCATGTCTCCCCCATCCATTGTCGGAGAACTTTGTCTCAGCTCATCCAGAGCTTTAGACTTCATGGCAAGCTGATTTTCTATATCCTAGACAACAAGACAAAGGAGTGTATAATACTACCGAACAATTAGTAAACAGGAGTTCATTCTTTTCAAGTAAAAAAAATGCCAATGGGGCATACAGATGCCAAAGGAGTTGTACAGCAGTGACGGCATGTTAACCAGTTAACTTTTTATAACCCTTGTCCCCTTCAAATTCCTAATAATGAGCTAGATAGTAATTCCTAGAGGTTCATTTAACTAGAGAGTTCTAAAAGTATTTACTCACCAGTAAGTACTGTCATATTTCCTCTACAGTGAAAGGAAAAATTTTAAAAGGACTAATTTAACTATTAGAAATCCCAACACACATGGGACACACACACACAGGCACACACACACAGGCATACACACACACACAGGCACACACACACACACACACACAGGCACACACACACACACACACACACACACACGCACAGGCATGCCAGACCACAAAACGATAGTGTGTATGATAAGCTTGCTGTTACTAGAACATGACCCCTCCCCATAACGTCTGCTCTATTTGTCCTTCTTCGACGACATGGACTGGGCCCAGGGGTCCTGTGGTCCACCCTTGCCACACTGGGCTTTCCAGCACTTTCTAAGCATGCCACCCTCCCACTGCATATTAATTATCTTCCTTTAAATTCCGATTTGCAGCATAAAACATGCACCGGAATCAAGAGACTTGCTAATTACATAGACCCATCAGAAGCTAACCTGCTTGTCTGTTGAGTTCTGTTTAAATATTTCAATCCCAGGGCTGGAGAGATGGCTCTGATGTCAACAGCATCTATCTAGTGCTCTTGCAAAGGACCCCAGTTCAACTCTCAGCACTCAGGTGGAATGGCTCAAGGCTACCTGTAACTCCAGCTCCGGGGGTATCGGATGCCATTGGCCTCCTCAGGTGCTAGCATTCATACAACCACAGACACAGATATCACAGACACACATAATTAAACATCATAAAATAAATCTTTAAAACCATGACCCAATTCCTCTGAAATGATTGCGGACTCATTTCTGTTAATAATCCTTGCTTACAGTAGAGCACCAAACTTACTTAGCCTTCCCCATTTAAGGCAACTACACATTTCTTTGGTAACTGTCCTTGCTTTTGGTGTTTATAGCTTTTTAACTCACAATACCAAGTGTTTCTACATCAGATGGTCTGGTCTGTCAGTCAGTCTGTCAATCAATCTCTCTGTCTGTCTGTCTGTGGATAGAAACCAAGGCTAGGAAAGTAGAGTACTTAAGCCATGCCCTTTAGCTCTTGTATTTGTAAAGTTACAGCTTGGTCATGAGACTGAGGAGGGCAGGTAGCTAAAATGAACCCATTTCAAGCTTGTTTGGAGGGTAGAGCCATCAGAAGGAAACTTGGCACTAAGCCTAGAGAGTCTGTGGAAGGCTTGTTTAGGTTAGGCCTATATGCAACTCTTTGCAGCTCCTTCCCCCACCCCGCCCCAGTCAAATGCTGAGCCCTAGGTGGACACTAAGGTAGAGAGGAGAGTGGGAGTTGGGACTGGAAGCGGCCGCCAGAAAGGGCCTTGTTCTTGCTGTTGTTTTTACTTTTTGATCAGCGCTGTCTGCAACCTCAGGAGAACAGGATTTTGACACACACAAGCTCCAGCAGTGGCTAGTGTGATGCTTTCATACAGAAGCAGTACGTGTGCCCTCTGTAGCCATGGCGACAGGTGATGTACAACTGGGGCATGACCAGCTATGGCCCTGCTTATCAGTACGGGTGCACACATTGGCGAAAGTTTCAAGGACTGTGTGACCCGGGCAATGGATAATGCCCTTACACCCAAGTGTGACTTAGACCAGCTCCAAGGGACAAGTGGTCCTTCTAGAACACTGTACACAACAGGTGGCAAAAAATTATCTCCTTCAGGTAAAGTGCAGGATGCAACACTAAGAACAATGGGAACATCTGAGTAACATCACCATGCGGTGCAAAGTAGTAATTAAGAAAAATACAGTCGGGAAAGCCTGGAGGCAGAAGTCCCTGAAAATATTTCTGCTCCTTAGAAGTAATTTTCAAACCTCATCAAAGGGACAATGACCACCAAAGAGCCTTCTGTCTATGATCGCTTTACAATTATTTAATACCCAGGATATTTGGCTAGTTTATATGAGAAAGTAGGTACAGTCAAGCACCACACGCATACTGACAATCCCACACTCCCTGGGTGTGTAGGAGGCAACGCCATTCTAGGTTTGTGTAAGTACAGTCTGATACAGTGTTCGCTAACCATGAATCTCTCAGACTCTTCCTCGTTACACTGCATGGTGGGTGTCACGTGTTACGTCACGTGCTGGGCGGGATGTGGCCCTTCCTCACCTGGCAGTCCAGGAGCAGCTTCTCCATGGAGACGGCACTTTCCGGTTTTTGTAGCATCTTTAGCCTTTCTTCCTGTGCCTCCAACCAGCTGTTCAAATTCTGGATTTTGTTTTCATTCTCAGTGATACTTTCCAAAAGTTGTTCCAAATGTTTTATCTATACGTGATGGAGTAAAAAAAAAAAAAAAATTACAAAGAATAATTTCTTACTTTCATCTCTCTTCTTAAAAATGTGTGACAGTTTGACTGAGAATGTCCCCCATGGGCAAGAGCATTTGAAGGCTTGGTCCCCAGTTAGCGGCGCTGTTTTGGGAGATTTGGAAGGGATGGCCTTGCGGGAGGAAGTCGTTACCGGGAGCGGGCTTTGAGAATAGATAGTCTGACTCTACATCTACTTTGCTCTCTCTGCTTTTAGCTGTTAAAGAGGGGACAGTCCTTCAGCTTCCTGCTCAGAGCACCATGCCTTCCTGCCACGCCAGACTCTTAGCTCTCTGGAACAACAAGCCCAGATAAATTCTTCCTTCTGTTCACTGCTTTGGGCATTGTGTTTTATATCCTGCAACAGAAAAGTAACTAATACAGAATGTAAATAGCATCACGTGTTTTGTTTTTTTTTTTTAATATTTATCTATTGGTTTATCCTTGCTACAGAATCTGTATCTTTTTGAAATTAAAAGATAACGTGGCGTCTTCTAAAACTTTAATATTTTACATAACAAGATTCACTGGTCATTTTGGAATAAAGATTTGTAAGTAAAGAAATAAGCTTTAAACTTTTCTCGATTAAAACCAAAAAAAAAAAAAAAAAAAACAGTAAAAAGTAAAACATAATCTGTTGAGATGGTGGCTCGGGCATTGCATACTAGCTATACCAAATACAATTATGCTTCTAAATTTCAATATTTTTTGTTGTATCCTTCATTACTACTGATGTAGATAGAGAATTTTCTTTTTCTTTTAATTAATTAATAAATTAACACCCAAAGTGCTGTCCCCCCTCATTCCCCCCTCACTGAGACCCTCTCCCCTCCTTCTCCTCTTTTGACTGTTTTAGAGTTGCCTAGCCATTTCTTTAATTTGTGTGTGTGTGGGGGGTGGGGTGGGGTGGGGTGGATAGCTTGGTGGTGGTGGCGCACGCCTTTAATCCCAAGCACTTGGGAAGCAGAGGCAGGCTGATTTCTAAATTTGAGGCCAGCCTGGTCTACAGAATGAGTTCCAGGACAGCCAGGGCTACACAGAGAAACTGTGTTTTAAAAAACCAAATCTATATGTACATGATTTATTGATTTATTTTATGTGTATGGATGTTTAGCCTGCATGTATATATGTACCATGTACATGCCTGGCTGGTGCCTGTGGAGGTCAGAAGAGGACACCATATTCCCCTGAAACTGGAGTCACAGACAGTTGTAAGCCACCATGTGGGTGCTGGGAACCAAACCTGGGTCCTCGGTAAGAGCAGCCAGTATTTTTAGTGACTCCATCCCTGCTTAGCAATTTCTTAAGACACTGATATGCCAACAATATCTCAAAACACCTTTTAATAAGGCAAATCAATTTCTAATTCTGATTCTTATTTGTATATAATTTTATTAGGTAGTGATGGTATATACAAGTTTTACTCTTCTTTGTCAGTCTGCATGTTCATTGTGTTGAGACATGCTGATAATGGTTGCCCAGCCAGGTGTGTCCTTAATCCCTGTATTCAGCAGAGGCTAGTGGATCTCTGTGAGTTCAAGGCCAGCCTGGTCTACATAGCAAGTCCCCGTGTCAAAATAAACAAACAAACAAACAAATAAACAGTCTTTTCTCAGATGGATATAGTACCACTTGATTAGTTGTTTTTCTAAAGTTGGAAGTTAAGGCACTATACATTTTTGCAAGTGCAAGTAATATTGAGCACATTATACATAATTCTTTTTGGAAGGACCATCTAGCCATTTTTAGATAACTGTCTAAGAACTGGACTGTATGGTTAAGGGAGCCAAATGAAATCTTGGATTCTTTCAATGTTCCTGATATTTTCCAAAGAAATTTTAAGTCATTCTGCCATTAGATGTGTATGACTGTGGTAGCTTTGGGTTTTATTTTGCTAAAACGTCTCTAACTTACTAACTATATGCTCCATAGTGTTTGTTTGGATATCCAAGAATACAAATAAATGTATTTCCATTTTATCTATTAAAACTAGAATTTCTAGCTTTGAGAAACATTCTGTTCAAGTTGTCTGTTCATTCATGTACTTGAAAAGTTAAATATGACCCTCCAGTAAATGAATACCTTCATGTGCGTTTTTTTAAATACAGAAAAGGAATGAGATGTCTGTGACTATCAATATTAAATACTTTTTATCACAAGTATATTTTCTTCATGTTTCAAGACCCGTGCAGTGGAAACCTTCCACTTTGTTCTGTTCTGTTCTCTCAAAGTGAAATTGCTTTGTCCTTTTGAACGTGTTTCCACAGGAAATGCCAAAACCTCTGACCTTCTGGTAGCCTGATATATTCCTCTTCGCTGGCCTAACTCGATTTCCCAAAGAAATTCCAACATAAATATAAGTATTACTTGCATTATCTATTGTGTGCACCCATAGAAAATGCTAAGACAGAAGATTTTCCAAAGGAGCTGTAATTGGGATGATTAGTGGGCTTAAGACTGTGAATCAGCTTTTAGAATAGCTTTTAAGAGTTTTCAGCAAGGGGCATATTGCAAGGACAAAACCATGCATCTAAAGTGTAAAACCATGCATCCAGGTGCAAAACCATGCATGCAGGTGCAAAAGCACGCATCCAGGTGCAACACCATGAGCCCAAGTGCAACACCATGAGCCCAAGTGCAACACTATGCACCCAAGTGCAACAATCATGTGCCCAAGTGCAACAACCATGCATCCAGGTGCAACACCATGCACCAAGGTGCAAAACCATGCATCCAAGTACAAAAAAGCATGCATCCAGGTACAAAAGCACGCATCCAGGTACAACAACCATGTACCCAAGTGCAACACCATGCATCCAAGTGCAAAACCATGCACCCAAGTGCAAAACCATGCAACTAAGTGCAAAAGCATGCATCCAAGTACAAAAAGCATGCATCCAGGTGCAACACCCTGCATCCAGGTGCAAAACTATGTGCCCAAGTGCAACACCTTTCACTCAAGTACCACTACAGGACACACCTTTCTATTCAGGGTTCCATGCACTCGCTGCCACTGGCGATTCATCTCCCCCAGGTGCTCTGCAAACTCCGTCCTTTCATAGCGCTTGCTTTCTACGTCACAGGTACTTAGCTGAAGCAGTGACTGGTTAACAAAATCAACTATCCACTGCTTGTAGTCCATTTCCATTCTGAACTCCTAAAACACACAAACAAGTGAAAATTTAAACACCAATGTCAGGATGGAAGCCCATCACACGAGCTGGATTTTCCTTATGGCTGGACTCTAGAGGCAGCCAAGTGCCTATCCATTAATCCCGCTGTCAGGTGTACCTTCCATGGGCCAGGGTGGCTGTTTTATCTGTAAGGAGACTCTTTGAGAGAATGACACATTCTTAGGGAAAGCATGACTCACTTCTCTGTGGGCTCACTGGAAACTCTGAGGAAACCACATGATGGTACCTGCTGTCTATGAAGGGCTAGCAGGACCCTGGTCTGACAAAGGGGGTCCTGTGAGATTGAGCCATGTGATAAAGGAAACGGGAGATACGGGTCTGTCACGAAACTTACGGCACCTTTGGGAACCTGGCCAACTTAGGTAGCTCTTCTGTCCTGTGGAGACAGAGGCCTCTTAGGGCAATTTGGATGAATTTAGGTTCTACCATGGTCCTAAACCTACTCAGGGTAATGATGCGTCTATCAAGCCTGTCACCTGTTGGGTTGTAGCACTGCTAATGGAGACATTCAGGGAGAACCAAGGGGAATGTGCTAGTCATTGTAGCTGAGGTAGACATTTTGAAGATGCTACCAGGCACTCAAGATAGGATCAGGCCAAAAATCAACCCAGGCATGGTGGCATACACTTTCAATCTCAGTATGTAGGAGACAGAATCAGACAGATCTATTTGAGTTTGAGGCCAGCCTGGTTTACATAAGCAAGTTCCAGGCCAGAGCTATATAGTGAGGCCTAGCCTTGCAAAGGGAAAAAAAAAAATCAGAATCTTCTGCTGCAGTCATACTTGGTCATGAAGCCATTATCTTCTGCCTACAAGACTCTAGCTCTATCAGCTGCTGCTCTCTGAAGGTCACGCCCAGGTTCCTCATGTCCTGCCTACCACATAATAAGTGTGTGTGTGCCGTGTTATATGCTAATGAAATCTATTCAAAATGCATAACTAGTGTAGAAGGACATCAACTTTTTTCTTCCTCAAAGACTTTTATTAATAACTACTGCAGGCCAACCACTGGGCTATCTTGTTTCAGGTGAGAGTTCCAGCCAAGGAAGGGAGACAGGCAAATACTAAATGGTGATGATGATCACCTAGGAACTAGAGAGGGAATCTCAGGGACAGCAAGTTTGGCATAGTTGTCTAATCCAGCAGGGAGACTTTGGGTAGAAGAGCCATGGAAGACATGCTTGGGCTGACCCCTGAAAGGTGTGTAAAGCGGGCACTGCAGACAGACGCTGCGGCATGAACACTGCCTGTGGGCTCAGTGTTGATGTGGCCAGTAAAAAGATGTCAGGAAGGCTCAGCCCAGCCCGAGTCCATTAAAGGCTTGTGCTGCCCACTCCAGAATAATTGCCACCTCTTCCCCTTCTTGTGTCCCTCCAGTTCATTTCTCTTGATTGTATCACACGTGTCTCTTGGTTCAGCCTTTCCCCTCTAAGTGATTTGCTTCTGTATTCAGTGGAAAGACTTTGGCCCCTTCTGCATAATTACCTTGAGCTTCTGCAGAAGACGTTTCACCTGAGCTACAGAACTCGGCGAGAGCTCAGCAGCCTCACCCACTGCCTGAGGCTCCACGGCGTTCATCCAGCCGATCATCTCGGAGATTGCTTCGCGGGATGGCAATTTCTCCATCTGAAGCTGCAAGGACAGGATGATTTCCACTTAATTATCTGCAGTTAACCAAATGAATCAGGGCATCACTGAGGATGCTACCTGCTTTGATAAAAGGTCTTGCTACATGATTAGGCAGGTCAGCCACAAAAACAAGCCCAGTATTAAAGCTTCAAATAAGCGACCTCCAAACAATGATAAAGACCTTCATAGAAGCAAACTCAGTGGCACAGAGACAACCAAGAAATAAAGCAATTAAGCTTGATTTCTCTCTTAAGAAAGATCTCACTGGAGAAGAGTCTCGTAATTAAGACCTATATTCAGTGGTCTGTGTGTGCACGCACATTGGGGGCTGCCTAGGAAGTGTCAGAGAAAACTATTGAGTTAGAAAGATAATTTTCAGAGTTGTGAACTCACAGGTATATATTAAGTTAAATGCTGAGTCTTTAAACACTTACCTGGTGAAGTTTCTCTTCAATGTCTGGAAGCTGAGTTATGAGCACTGTCCACGTCTGTTCAAATTGTGCTAAAGAGGCTCGCAGTGTGGCCGTGTCTGCCTCTTTCAGGTGGAGAAGTCGGTTTCCAGTACTCATGACTGCGGACTTCAGGGAGGACTTCTCATCGACTTCCTTGGAAAATTTCTAGAGGAGATAGTTCCTGAGATTAGACACTTTCAAAACGTAAGGACAGTCAGAATTACTGTCTGGTCTACAAAACTAAAGAGAGTAAATACATCTACACATCCCCCATATACACACACATCCACACTTTGCCTGCAGAGCATCAGACCCCACCGCGGCCATTACATGTATCCTGGAGAATAAAGCACGTGGGATCCCTAGTTCCTTTTAACCTAGAGGATTCATATTTTTAAAAATATACAAGTCTGGCCCAGAGAGATGTCTCAGTGATTTAAAAGGTCTTAGTACTTTTTCAGAGGACCAAGGTTTAGTTCCCAGCACACACATGGTGGCTAGCAAACATTTGTAATGGTTACTACATTACAATGGGATGGTGGCTAGTAATCATTCTAGTTCCAGGAGATTTGATGTCTTCTTCTGACTTCCAAGGTACCAGGCACATATGTGGTACATGTACATACATGCAGGGAAAACATTCATACAGATAAAATGAAGTCAGAGACGCCATATTCAATGGTCAATTTTTCAAGAAACTAGAATCCAATACAGTCTATATTAAATTATATGAATTACTTGGAAAAAATTTTCAAATAAAATTGAAGTCTTCCCTATGTATAGATTCGAAGTGCATTGAAAAAATACCTATATTTTAATATCAAAGTGAGTAACCATAGCTATAAAACAGAAGAGAGTAAAGACCAAGGGAAAATATTTCATTAGTACCTAGCAAAATTACTATGGATTCTACGTATAACTCTCTGGGCTAGGTGTTGGGCCCCAGTGCCTACACACTTGTTAGGCAAGTGCTCTATCACTGAACATCATCTCTGACTAACAAGCTCATTCTGTTATAAAAGAAAAGCTTCCACCCTGCAATCAAAATAATAAAACCAAAACATGAGCAGAGAATTCTCACAAGAACTTAAAATCACACATCTGTTAACCCCATGAAATAATATTCCTATAAAGCATGAGGTTGGGCTGGTTATTTTTTAGTATTAACAAATTATGTCCATATCGGAGCAAGCTTTATATTCATATATATACTGCAGAGTTCGTCAACAGTATAAGCAAATAGCTCTAAGGACACATCTGCTACTAGCCCACGCATTACCCGTTACCCACAAATGGAAGCAGAGACCATCACAGAAACTCTGATTCTTTTATTCTTGATATTTATTTTTGATCAGCAGTGTGAACAACTTACAAAAAATCTGTCTATGTTGCTTCTGATCGTATTCAGGTCCTGGGACACGTTGAGGGATTGTTCTTTCCAGTAATTCAACGTTTGCTGAGAAGACTCCAGCCAGCGGGTTAGCTCGTCTGAATCTCTGCTGTAACTGATGGGAGGAAAGCGGGAGTGGAAATCAGCGACTCACCCTGAGGACGACACACACCAGTGTGCGGTGCTCTTATTTTAGTGTTTATAAAATAAATGGCGCTCAATAGCCCACTGTCATTGGCTGAATGCTATCGTATTATCTTACGTGATGGAAACAGCAATCAGGGCTATTGTTCAGAAATTCACGGCATTTGTAAGTAGTCTATCATGTCTTATACCATGCCCCAAGCCCAGTGGTTTTACCATTTTCTAGAACTCGCTCCATTAGGGATAATCAAGGAGGAAGAGGTATTTTAAAAGTACAGAGCATTCTTATTACAGCCATACCAAAGTGTACCTGTCAACCATAGCAGAGATCACTTAGGTCATCAGTATTCTCCAGTATTGTGTTTACAGTGAAAATAGAGCTAGCATTTGTACATGGCGATCCCATGTCACTGCCTGCCATTGGCTGCATGTGATGGAAACAGCTAACAGAACACCCTCTTCCTTGTAGCCTTTCTACTTGTTTAGCTCAAACAGTCTCTGAGAGGCAGGAACGAAACTGAGGCTTAAACGTTCTCTGTTTTCACCATTGTCCTGATGGTTCAAGATGTTCCACGTGAACACAACACATCCTCCCAAGAGTCAAACACTTCCTCAAACCTCCCTACTCTGTGTGGCCCTGGCTGTCCTGGGACACATTCTGTAGACCAGGCTGCCCTTGAACTCAGAAACTCACCTGCCTCTACCTCCTAAAATAAACACTGGGACTAAGGGCATGCACCACCACCACCCAGCCTTTTTAAACTTTTTAACTATTTGGAAGAAAGTGAGAGATTGTGACATCCCAGCATGAAAGTATCCCAGGAGTTGCATCTATCCAGTTCCTTATGCTTGTAGAAATGTGCAAAGGCCCCAGGAGATTGCTGGCGTATGATCCCGAGTCTAGTGAGCTGGGATCAGAGGTTAGCGTAGTCAGAGAGAACTCAGAGCAATGTGGAGGAGCACGCACAACCTCGAGTTGACTGCAGACTCTCCCTGGGGTCTTTCTCTACAGAAGACTGTGGCGCAGACTGGTGTCTAAGGCGGGGTACCTGAGAAGATGCTTAAGGAGGGTTTGCAGTCGGTGGAGCTCCTGGTCGATTCTCTTGTTGAGGGACAGCCACTGCTCTTCCAGCTTCGTGATCTGGCCCTCTGGCTCAGGACAGCTCACAGATGCTGCCAGCTGTTTGCCTTCATTCAAGGTTTGGCAGAGCCGAGCGTGCTTCCCATCAATGTTCCTTTTTATTTGCTAAAAAAAAAAGTCACAGAATGAATTATTTTATGTAAAACGTGCCGATCTAGTCTCTCCCTTTTTCATTTCTTTTTAATAAGATAGGTTCTTATTATATAGTCCAAGTAGACCTGAAGACTCAAACATGTAATACTCCTGCCTCAGTCTTCCAAGTACTGAGATTACAGGCTGGCTTCGAACACCTGGACTAAGGGGTCCTCTGGTTCAGTCTCCTCAGCAGTGGGACCATTGGCATGGTTACCATTCCTCATGTCAGGCAGCTTTGATTTGACATGCAGACAATTTTTTTCTAATTTATTTAATCTTTAATAACAACAATAATAATTATTATGTGTATGGATGTTTTGACTGCATATATATCTGTGTTGCACACACACATGCCTGATGCCAGAAGAGGGCATTGGCTCCCCTGGAACTGGAGTTACAGCTGGTTGTGAGCTGCCATGTGGGTGCTGGAAATCGAACCCAGGTTGTCTGGGGGGGAGCATCCAGTGCTCCTAACCACTGAGCCATCTTTCCAGTCGACACAAAAATTATTTTGAAAATCAGGAAATTTATTTCCAGCGCCTCTGGCAACACCAGGAGATGTCCCAGTTAAGGGTCTATGTTCTTATGTGCACGGCCTTCTTAACAAGGGCCCGCGTTTTGCAGTCCCGCCCACCTCAGCCTGCTCCTAGCTGCTGAGCCTCACAGACTGACACCTAGATATGAGAGGAATAAATTCGAAGATAATTATCTATTATCCACAAGACACTGAGACCCGGCAGAGAACTCATTTGTAGACGCCTCTGAATATTAAGGAATAAGAGGGAGAAAATAACTTTCAAATAAATTAAAACAGCACATTGTTAGGCCAGCTTCACACACACATCAAATGAAATCCTTCAAAACTGCAAATACAATGACCCCTGATGAGAACTCTGCCTAACAGCAATTATCTCTACAGCTCGGTTCAGCTAATGTTGCTTACCTGGTGGCTGTTTAATCTTTAAAAGTAAATTATTATCAAAAAAGAACTTTTGCTGTTTTTCAATTAAGCCTTCTTGAAAACCTAGCAGCTTTTTTTTCCTTTTACTTCTAGGTCTCTTCTTCCCACTGTCATCCACAATTCCATCCCTTCCCTGGCTGAACCTACAGCTAGGATAAAATGTCCAAAACCAATTACAGAATAAGTTGTCATTTTCTAAGCCTTAAGGATTAGTTGCTTTGCCATTACAACACCTGGGAAGGAAGCTCTTTGTTGCTGCATTTTTTAATGTGTGTATGTACATACTACATATACATACTACTCACAGATTGGAAGTTAATGTATACCACCTATTCCTTCAGAGAAGGGAGATAAAGACTCATCTCTGCAGGTTGACCTTGATCTTCTGATCTCTTGCTTCTACTTTCCAAGTGCTAAGAACACAAGCATGCACTACCGTGCCCAGCTGATGTGGTCCTAGGATCAAACCCTGGGTAGGCTTCATGAATGGCAGGCAATGGACTGGGCCAAGTGTGCTACATCTCCCTCTGAGGAGACTGATACTGTCCTTCTAGAGAGAAAAGAGACTACACGCTGGTCAGTGGGAGCTTTTTAGTTCCAAGCAGCATCTGAATATGAGTTCATTCCAGTGTCGAGGCTGCACAATGAACATCTGCATTCCATGGCCCAGACTCCCAACCAAGGACACCACAACAATGGCTGGACACACACAAACCTCTGTGACTCCAACGGATTATGAATAGCCCAAAGAAGATTGCAAAGCCCAGGGAGTGGCACTATTAAGAGCATGTGTGGCCTTGTTGGAGTAGGTGTGTCACTGTGGGTGTGGGCTTTAATACCCTAGTCCTAGCTGCCTGGAAGTGAGTACTCTGCTAGCAGCCTTCAGATGAAGATGTAGAACTCTCAGCTCCTTCTGCACCATGCCTGTCTGGATGCTTCCATGCTCCCACCTTGATGATAATGGATGGAATCTCTGAACCTGTAAGCCAGCCCCAATTAAATGTTGTCCTTTATAAGACTTGCATTGGTCATGGTGTCTCTTCACAACAGTAAAACCCTAACTTAGACACTAGCCTGGTTTATATAGTGAGTTCCAGATTAGCCAGGACTACACAGTGAGACCCCATTTTAAAACAAGGTATAGGATACAACAGAAGGAGGTGACATTCTACTCTGGTACACACACATGTGTTCACACATGCATGTATCATACACACACACACACACACACACACACACACACACAAATTAAAGGTTTCAACTTTACTAGAATAATACTCTTTTGAAAGGAATAGTCAAGGGGCAGGTGACATTGGCTAGTGTTAGATTGTTTCCTTTTTTGTTGCTTGCTTTTTGAGACAAACACTCATGCTTTAGCCCAAACTGAGATCAAGTTTACAGAGATTCTCCTGCTTTCGCCTCCTAAGTGCTGGGTTTGTAGTCGAGCTAGATTGCTTCTTGAATACTGTGGCTTACTTTTCAATGTTTTCATCTAGGTGTTTGGATGGCACATCCTGTAACTTTTATGTCCCACCTCACCCCAAAGATTCCAGAATGCAGATCTATCTAATTGTGGGTCTATACCAAGTAGAAATACAATGTTCAACCCCAAGAAAATATCATTCTATTAACCCCCTCCTCTTTTTGTTTTGAAATCTCACTGCGCATCCCAGGTAGTCTTCAAAGTCACAGTCTTCCTGTGGCAACTTCTCAAATGCTGGAATTACAGGGGAGTGTGTCAACAAACCCAGCCTGAAGACTTTCTATAATTCTGGAGGCAGGTAACAGGTCTTATGGTCTCATAGGCTATTTTAGTCAGAATTACACTGTAAGTATAAGTTTTCTATTCTCATCTTATTTCTATACTAACAGAGAAGGACTGTGAGTGCTCAGCTAGATGGGACAGTTCCCATTCCCATTCCAAGGCTCAGGGAACACAGTGCAGGTGTGGGCAGGAGGACTGTAAAAGATGGGGGTAGAGAGGAGTTCTGTGGAGTGCTACACAGTGAGCTCACATCACTGTGATCACCCGCAGAAAACCTGCACAAGAGCGAGCCAGTTAAAAAACTACAGCTTGGATCTGATGATTTTTTGATTTTCCTCAGTTTCTGTTGTTATGGCTCTCTTTTCATTTCTGATTTTGTTAATTTGGATACTGTCTCTGTGCCCTCTGGCTAGCTTGGCTAAGTAAGGGTTTATCTATCTTGTTGATTTTCTCAAAGAACCACCTTCTAGTTTTGTTAACTACCAACCAAGGAATGTACAGGGAGGGACCCATGGCTCCAGCTACATATGCAGCAGAGGACGGCCTTATCTGTCACCAGTGGGAGGGGAGGCCCTTGGTCCTGTGGAGGCTTGATGCCCCAGCATAGAAGGATGCTAGAGGAGGTGGGAGTGGGTGAGTGGGTGGAGGAGCACCCTCATAGAGGCAAAGAGGAGGGGGGAGGGGAGATGGGATGGGATAGGGGGTTGTGCAGGGCTAACTGGGAAGGGGGATATCATTTGAAATATAAACAAATAAAATGATTAATTAAAAAAAATTAATAGCTTGCGCTGGAGAGACAGCTCAGTGGTTAAGAGTGGGCACTGCTTTAAACAGGATCAGGGCTCAGCTCCCAACACCCATTTCAGAGAGATTACAACTGCCTGTGAATTCAGGCCCAGGGGATATGACACCATCTTCTGGACCCCACAGGCACTGCACATTCACATGCATAAACACACACACACACACACACACACACACACACACACACACAAATATACACCTAATTAAAAACAAAATTTAAAATGATTTTTCAGCATGGAGAAGGGAGGGGCTCCCAGGTCCTGCCCCTGACCATGGTGCTATTAGCAGTTAGTGGCTCTGAGGGAGGGAAGAGTTTTGGCTTTGAGTGCCCTCCACCAGCAGGAGACCATATCCATGTCGACTAATCAGTCTCAGTGGTTTATGTAAAAAACATATCAGAACTGTTGGAAAGGGATACGCTAGGGTAGTTGGAAGGAGGGACTCCACACCCTCCTGGATACATCTGTCAGTGAGCCGTGTGATAAATAACCTTGAGTTTCAATGAAACCACTCAGCTTCAAACCCCAGCAGCCTGCCCAGCACAGCTCACCAAGCACTGTGGACCAGGCTTGTCACGGACCGAGAAGCACGGTACCTGGTAAAATGAAATCCTTTCCAGCAATCTCTCCTCGGTCTCTTCCACCAAACTCACAGAGGGCAGCGAAGAGACAAGAACTTCCAGGTCCTTCTCAAGAGATGCATAGTTATCATCAAATTCTTCCCATTTCTAGAGAATAAACAGCAGGAACAAGTTCCATGTGATGACGTTCATAAAGCCAAAGAAAGACAAACACTGAGATCAGAAGAAACTGAAACGCGGACGCCACATGGACTCCAAGTGCACCTGAGAGGTTATATATATACACACACTATCAGGAAGAACTCAGTCTCTAGTGGGATACAATCCCTCTGCTTTTGAAAGGTGCTGTGTGTGAGTGTGTGTGTGTGTGTGTGTTTTAATCCCACTGGTATTAGAATGTGTTCATTTGCTTGCAGTGCTGGGAATCAAACCCAGGGTCACACACGTGGGTAAGGGATGTACCATATTGATGTGTGCCTCCTGTCTGCCACCAATGCTTTATGCTGGCACTGTAAAACTGGGTGATGGGATTAAGAGAGAAGCCGATGAGTTGAGGTGCTATTGTGAGCACCCCAGTAAAGACCTAACAATGTAAGAGTCTTATTCTTACTGGGAAAGGCAGAGTGCTAATTTTGAAAAGCTTTTTTAAATAGAAATTTCCTTCAGGTTATGCTTGTCTCTCTGATGGAACCCTAAAATTTAGTGGGCACAGTTCTACTGAGCTACCTGAAGCATACCTGACAGGCTCCCTGAGCTCACCGTCAGGGGTAGTAGAGGGAGAGTGCGCTTGGGCCCCTCCCTCACTATCTCCTTACCATTCGTGTTACCTTCCCTACTTGTGGTGTTCAGAATATATTGTCCTACCTCCTCATACTGCTATGGTAGCCCACTGGCTAGAGTTCCTAAGCACTAAAGAACTGAGTTATTGACATTAAAAACTGTCTTTTAGAAAAATAACGTTAGTAATTTTCCTTTCAAATAACAGTCACTTGACTTACAGAGCACTCACTGGGTTCATGAAACCTTTTACGATCACCATTACTATACAACCAATTTATGGTGGTTTGAATATGCTTGACCCAGGGAGTGGCACTATTCACTATAACAAAGACACAAGTATGACCTTCTTGGAGGAAGTGTGTCACTGTGGGCATGGGCTTTAAGACCCTCATCCTAGTTGCCTGGAAGCCAGTCTTCTCCTGTTTGCCTTCGAAACAAGATATTGAACTCTCTTCTCCTGCACCAACTGGATGCTGCCATGTTCTCACCTTGATGATAATGGACTGAACTTCTGAACCTGTAAGCCAGCCCCAATTAAATGTTGTCATTTATAAGAGTTGCCTTGGTCATGGTGTCTGTTCACAGCAGTAAAATCCAAACTAAAATACAATTTGACAATATAACTTGAAAATAAATATTGTCATCAAGAAATAACACTGTATTTATAATATAAAGCTGAACGTCTCCTTTTCCAGATGTCCTTTCTGGGCTCACATCTGTTGTAAACGGTTTAGGGGATTAAGGGGATAGCTTTCAAGCTGAACAGGATTTTTCTTTGAACTGAGACAGGATTGTCACAGAAGCATTTTCTGACTGTGTTCTCAGTATCCCCAATGGCTCTTGAAGGAACCTAGACTGTCACCCATGAACTGATTCATCCAAGCCATCTCATTGCGGCTCTCACATGCCTTCAATGCTACCCATCCACAGACAAACCTACAGGGTTATGTATGACAAGTCTCAGCTGACCTTGCATGAAGTGGGGAGGAGTCCAGGCTAGAGCCGGGTCACCTTCCTCAACTGTGATGCTCACACAACGCCTGACACCTGTGGTGGGTGAAACCGGGCAGTCCAGCCAGCAGGCGGTACACTGTGCATACCTGTAGCATGCTCTGAAGCTGTGCACCACGCAGGCAGGCCTCTTCCTCCAGGGCTCTCACTTCCGCCACTTGCTCTGCTCCAAATCCCTCTCCCTTTTGTAACGAGGGAGGAAACATTGTTGCCGAATAGGTTTGAAGCAACAACATGTCAGCCACAAGCTTCTGGAAAAATCCCTGTGACATGGAAAAGGTTTCTAACATTTATTGTTGAATTAGGAAAATTATAAAAGCCAAATATTTTAACTCTTCACCCCAGTTCCTTTGACCAGCCTTCCTCTGGTACTAGTGGGGTGTGTGTGGTGTGTGTGTGTGAACCTAAGGCCTCAGGCATGCTAGGCAAGGGCTCTATGGCTGAGACATACCCCCAGTCTTTTTCTTGATATTTTCATGCAGGGTCATGCTAAGTGGTTTAGGCAGGCCTTGGACTTGTGCTTCTCTTGCCTTAGTTTCTCAAAGCAGATGATGTTACAGACCTATGCTACCCAAAGACCCCACGGCCACAGCACTACCACACCTGACTTAATTTTGTTTTTTAATCCCTTATCTCAAGAGTTCATATATAGAATTATATGTATACATGTATATATGCATATATATGTACATAGACTCAAATGTATAAGCAAATGAAATGAGAATTAACCCCTCATTTTATGAAAAACAGATGGAATTTTAACAATTTATAAAGAAATATTATCCTTAAGAAGTATTTCCACCAAATAATCTATTTTAAGCAGCAGCCATTAGTGTTAGTAAATTTCAGTGTCTGCTGTGATCTAATTTAATTTTTTCAAGTTTTCGAATGTTAGGAGGTGGCTAATAAATCTAAAGACAGGTTGGCTTCAAATAATGTTCAGTGTGTGAACCTGAGCAGCCCACAGTCGACAGACAGGCTCCTCATTCTCAGCTCCCACTGAGACTCAGCAAAATGGCCAAGTCAGTGGGATTTGCCGAGAGGCAGACTGGGCATCTTTAAGATTGGGAGGTCATGCCGGGTGGTGGTGGCGCACGCCTTTAATCCCAGCACTTGGGAGGCAGAGTCAGGCGGATTTCTGAGTTCGAGGCCAGTCTGGTCTACAGAGTGAGTTCCAGGACAGCCAGGGCTATATAGAGAAACCCTGTCTCAAAAAACCAAAAAAAAAAAAAAAAAAAAAAAAAGATTGGGAGGTCATATTTCCATGGTGTCTGCATTTACCCAGCTGCTAATTCTAGTTGTTTGGAAGGGCCCCTTTATTATGTGAATCCCTCCTTCCACCCCCAGAGATGGACAAATACGTAGAAGGTTTGTCAAAGCATCAGACAGGGCCCAGCACATGGCATGTCCAACCCGGGATCTATGGGCCCCATGAGGCAGGAGATAGGTACAAATACAGCCCAACACAAAATTCTAAGCTTATTGAAAACATATGACTTTGTGTGGGTGTGGGTGGGTGCCTGGTTCTTGAATATGAACTTGACCAATGACAATGTCACCACAATGTCAAAAGGTTGGATACCACTGTGAGGGTGTTTCCACTCTTCCATGGATGCTAGCACAGTATTCATCTTCTAAATTTTCTTAGATTAAGGTCTATTTACCAAAGGTCAAAGCTAAAACAGGGACTACGCCGTTTGTGTGTGTGTGTGTGTGTGTGTGTGTGGAGAGAGAGAGAGAGAGGAGAGAGAGAGAGAGAGAGAGACAGAGAGAGAGAGAGAGACAGAGAGAGATCTTAGTCCAGGCTGGCCTGGAATTTGCTAGCAGACCAGGCTGGCTTTGTACAGAGATCTGTGTTCCGAGAGTTCCATGCTAGGTTGATGGAAAATGGGAATAGTAACTAAAGCATTAGTCTGTAAAGCTTCCTTTTGATTCCTGTTCTCAGGAACGCTTTCCCTAACCTCCCTAGGTCAGTTTCTCCTACTACACGCTCTCAGAGGATGAATATACATTCAGTTATAGATTTGCTTAAAGACTTGTCGGTGAAATGACTGTCTTCTCAGTCAACAGAAATCCACAGAGGTAAGAGTCTGTTTTTATCCATGACCCCATTCCTAGAAGTTCCCAGGGTTCCTGCCCCACAGTAAGACTTTGAAAGAGCTTGTAATTAGCAGAATGTTATGTTCTTCATCAAGGGGGTCACTGGGTAATTTCTCACCTTCGGGGACAACTGGAGGCAAGGGTCTTGAAGGGGCTCTTACCTTGTGATCTCGTAATTGAGCTTTTAAAGCAGCTTTACTCCTGGCATGTTGAAAAGGGTCAGTTGCAAGCTTTTCTTTTCCAATACTGACTAGCTCCGCCATGCCTTGAAGCAAGGCCCGCTGGCTCTCGGAGAGGAAGGGACCGCTGAGCTCTAAGTATCTGGCCCTCAGGATTCCCCACATACTGTCAAGAACATCCTGAAATGGAGAGAGCAGATCTCAGTCAGGGAAATAAATCAGACAAAGAACACATCTAAATTCTTGGGAGGAAGACCCAAGCCCTTCTGCTCACACACACACCTCTAACTTGTAAACATCCTGGAGTAACACATGAGGGAAATGGAGCCTCTCCCCTTCGCTTCTTAGTTTGGCGACTTGCCTCTCGGAGCTCTGCAGCTCTGCTGTATGCACATCTGCTTTCTGAGGGAGAAACCAGACAAGAGAAGAGCCCTCAATAAGTCAGGAAGCACACGGAGTGGTTAAAACAGAATCAAACAGAAGTCCGTGGGAGAACAGAAACAAACAAAGGTGACAGCTTCAGCTCCTACCGCAGTCCCTGCCGCCACCAATGTGCAGTTCTTTGTTGGTTTTCCCGGAAGTGCCAGGGTTGAATTTGTTCCCAGCACATTCTAAGCCCATACTGAACGAGGCATATAGTGCTTTTGAAAAGTGCTGAGGAGCTGATAAGAGACCATGAACCCCCAGTAGACACATACAAGACCAGCCCAGGTAGATACTTCCCAAAAAATCGAAAATGAAAATCCAAAGAAAGAACTAACAGAAAAACATCCACTCATCCATTTTCATGCCTCTGGAGATTAAGCCCAGATGTTCTGCTGTGCTTACCCCAGTGCTCTCACTCCTTGGAACACGGTAGTCAACCAAAGGGTGCATGCTGCTTTAATCACCGACAACTGTTTAAATCAAAGGGCTTTGGGCCTTTTTTCAGCTTTTATAGCAGGCGCTGCTGCAGGGTCCATCCTTAAACAGCTCTGATACATCGATCTATGCATAACTATCCTTTCAGTCTCTCTGGTCTCAGACAGCCCATGCTGGCTTTAAACTCTCTATTTAGTTGAGGGTGACCTTGAACCTCTGACCCTCCTGCTCTCACCTCCCCAGTGCTGGAATTACAGGTAATCATGTTTGGTTTATCCAGTACTGGGGACCAAACCCCAGGCTTCATGCGTGATAGGCAAATATTCTACCAATCGAGCTACATCCTCTGCCTCTTATTTCACCTCTTAATGGAACATGGCGGGTGTGCAATAAATGAAGGGAGCTACTGCTGAATGGAAGAGGACTAATGCCTAAGACCCTTACATCAGCCTACTGGCCCCTAGCTGGCCTAACTGAGTGGAGGAGGGAAGGGCCTCAAATACTAACACCTTTGACAATAGTGGACATATTTTACCTTTGCCCATTGACAGGTGAAAATGAAGTCTATTGCTTTAAGATATTGTGCTTCAGGAAGCATGTGAGCTGTGAGTTCAAAGGTCAACATTAATTGTTCTCATCGGAATGACCACTTAAATGTCACCGACACTTGCCAAGGGGTGTTTTAGACACACAGCTGATACCCGAGACTCTCTGGCCTGAGGTCAGGTTCACTTGAACATTTCGATTGTTTACCTGAAGCTGTTTGCCAATACTCTGCCCACTGGTTTCATTCAAAGACTGTTGTAAAGCCGTCTTCTTCTTGATGAGTTGGTTGTATAATCGCTTTATTTCATTCTGTATATGAAAAAGGCCCATGTAAGGAAGATGAGCAGTCTCTCTTAGACCCCCCTCCCTTTTAGTATGTAACTGGAAATTGCTGGAAAATTTAAGCATATATAGACAGAGAGCCATCCACAGTCTATCTTTGTGCTCAATCATCACTAACTGACAGCTGACCCTCTCACCCCACCCCATCCCTGGATCTCAGCTACACCTAAGTCCCCTTCCTGTTGGATTATTTTGAAGCAGATACCAGACATCCAGACATCTCATTAGCCCTTCTGGTGCTCTCTCTATTAAAGGACAAACAACCTCTCTTGCTAGAAATACTACAACCTAATTCCTTCATGTGATCAGTTGTCCAGACAAGGTGCACACTTCTGAAACTGCTTATAATTTTTCTTGTTCGTATTTCATATAGGATATCACTGAGGGCTTCATATCACAACAGTCTGTGGTGGTTATCACCTCGACAGAATGCAAACCTGGACAACTTCTCCTTTAATTGGCCACCTCCCTACTCTTCCCCTCCCTTCCTCTCCCCTCCATCTCCCACTCACTTCTTAGATTCATGTTTAAGAAAACCATGAGCCCTTTGCTCTGGATTTGGCTGATAACACCCTTGGGTGCTAATAGGTTCTTCTTCCCTTATGTCTATTTTACTTGGATTCTAGAAATTTTACCAGATTCAGTTTTTTGGGGGGTGGGGTGGGGTAGGGTGGAGTTTTGTGTGTGTGTGTGATGTATATGTACCTGTAATGCATGCAGAGGCCAAAAAAGTATTACCTTCTGTCACTCTCCATCACCACCACCACCACCATTGACAGAGTCTCTTTCTGAACCAGAAGCTCGATGTTGTCTAAGCGGGCCAGCGAGCTCCCAGGGTCTACCTGTCTCTGCGCCAGTCCTGAGATTACAGACATGCATGGCCATGCCTGGCTTTTACATGGCTGCTGGGGACTTGAACTCAGGTCCTCCTGCTTTTATATTTTTTAGCAAGCACTCTTATCCACTAAGCCATCTCTCTAGATCCTTAGGTTTGATTTTTATGGGCCATATCCCTTTGTAAATGGTGTTTTGCTTCTTTTTCTTTTTTTTTTTTTTTTTTTTTTTGGTTTTTCGAGACAGGGTTTCTCTGGTCCTGGCTGTCCTGGAACTCACTCTGTAGACCAGGCTGGCCTTGAACTCAGAAATCCGCCTGCCTCTGCCTCCCAGGTGCTGGGATTAAAGGCGTGCGCCACCACCGCCTGGCCCTTTGCTTCTTTTTCATTACATGACTTGAGCAGATTTCTAAGTAGTCTGCCTCCAGACTCCCCCTTAACAATCCACGGAGGCCCTGGACTATCTTGGGATTGTCAGGAACGGTAACTGATCTCTCTGGGCTACAGCTTTAAATAAAACTCCTCTCCATGACAATCTCTATGTAGCAAATGTAGCACAAGAAAAGAAACATCATGTTAGATCATCTTGACACCCACAGCTCTGGAAGGGGGCCTCAGTTCCAAGCAGTCTCCCCACCAGGAGCAAAGGCAGGCTTCACCATTCCCTCCCACTTCCTGTAAGAACTGTTGGCGACTGGGGTCCGTCC
This sequence comes from Mastomys natalensis, assembly GCA_021653895.1. Classification (NCBI taxonomy): domain Eukaryota; kingdom Metazoa; phylum Chordata; class Mammalia; order Rodentia; family Muridae; genus Mastomys; species Mastomys natalensis. The sequence goes on from JAJTUV010001289.1 coordinate 105,515, forward strand.
AGCCCTGTGCCAGAGTCGCACCTGGTAGCTGCGGCTGTGGTCAAGGCCTGCCTTCAGAGATGAGCTCCTCCAGGCGGCGGTGCTCTGCGCACTCCCCAGGCTGACTTTCAGAGCATCGATACACTCTGGTAGCAACGTGGCATCCTTGCCAGGCCAAGTCACAGCTTTCAGAAGATCCTCCTTCTTGTCGTCCAGAGCTAAATAAAGTTTCTTAAGCTCAAGAGCCAGTTTCTACAAGACAGAGAGGAAGGCAATGAACTCCGGCCTCATGTATAGTTGCAGAAAGACAGACAGAGGGAGGGAGGTGTGCTCTACCTGGAAGAACACCTGCTGGGCAGATGCATCCTCTCTGAGCAGCCCAGGCCCCTCGCAGCAGCTCCTCTACGCTGCCCAGGCACCGACTGAGGCTCAGAAAGAGTTCAAATAATCTTTTATCCAAATTGATGTATGTTTCTTCCGTCATACTTCCCTAAAGCAAGAGGAAAAAAAAACATGTTAGGATTCTTTGCCTTCCTAAACTCGTTTTCCACACTTCCATTAGAGTGTACTATTTATACTATACTTTTAAAGAGGACTTGCTTTTAGCATTTTAATTATATGTGTGTGTCTGTGTGCAGGTATAGCATACAAGTGCAGGTGCCCATGGAAGCCAGAAGCATCCGATCTTCTAGATTTCAATTCTAAATCTTTGAGAGTTGGAGTTACAGAGGTTGTAAGTCACCTGATAATGGTTGCTGAGAACTGAGAGTCAGTCAGTTCCCCTCTCCTCTCCTCCCAGTCTTGCCTCCACATCCCCTCTTTCCCAGATCCACTCTTCCTCCACTTCCCTTTAGAAAAGAGCAGGCCTCGTAGGGATAGCAACCAAATATGGCACATCAAGTTGCAGTGAGACTAGGTACATCACCTTGTATTAAGGCTGGATAAGGCAACCCAGTAGGAGGAAAAGGGTCCCAGAAGCAGGCACAAGAGTTGGAAACCCACTTCCACTGTTAGGGGTCCCATGAGAACATCCAGCTACACAGCCATAACATATATGCAGAAGGCCTAGGTCACACCCACTCGGGCTCCCGACTGTCGGTTTAGTGCTATGATCACTTATGAGCCCTGGTTAGCTGGATCTGTGGGTTATGTTCTCATGGTGTCTTGGACCCAGGAGCAGCACTCTTAACCACTGACCTTAATTCTCTGGGCTTAATTCCTAAAAAAAAAACTTACCATAAATTGTTTCAACTAATGTTCACTAGATAATCGACTAATTATAGTGTTTTTATTAACTGGTGAACTAATCTACTTGTTCTGTGAGTTATACTGTAGAATATAGTTAAAATAAAGATTTTTTTTTTTCTAACATTGAGAAAAACAAGCTGAAGAGTATCAGGCAAGTGAGTGTTGAATGGAATTAAAAGGGACCACCACTAGATGAGGGTCTTCCCTAGCGTGGGCATCCAGGTGAAGTTGCAGATCTCCTCCTCTCCTCCTGCTTCCTGCCTCCACATTTTTGAGGCGTTCAAACACTATGCTCAAACTGCGATCAGCTCAGGCTGACCTTGAACTCACAAACCTCCTGCTCCTGACTCCTGAGTGCTGGGATAGCAGGCATGAGCTATTTCACCTGCAGCTTCTCCTCACTTTAATGTTGAGACAGTGGGTTAATTTAGAATAGCTAAGAGAAGGGTACTTACACGGGAAGGCAAAGTACCCTAAAGATAGAGATGGGTGGTGGAAAGGGAAGGTTGGAGGGTCAACTATGCATTGACTGTGGAAGCTGAGGCCACTTTGATGGGTCCATTTCCAAGGGGCCAGTCCCCAGGAGCTGAGCTGCCATGGGCTGGTAAGTTTGGGAGCCACATCTCCATGCTAGCATAAGCTGTTGGAACCAAGGTTTTCTTTGCCCTGAGTTCCTGACTATTTACAAATATGTTGGGAGTATGCCATAGCCCCTTAGTTAACTAGCCTGCTTCCATTCAGACACACATGTGACTCATTTCCTTAGGTCTTAGCTGATGGATATCTATCAACACCCGGCACTCCACTTAGCATTAAACCCAGTCAAGGTTGCCTATGCTCCTTCCCTACCCTTCCCATCCCAGAGCACTCTGTAGACATCACTAATCAATTACCACTCCCTCTCACACACACCTAGCTGATCCCGGGCCCAGATTCAGAAGTCTTTGCATGTCATGCTTTAGGTAGCCACTACAAAATTCACCAGAGCTGGCAGAGGATTAGGAGTGCAGCTCAGTGAGGCAGCATTTGCCTAGAGCATGTAAAGTCCTGGGCTCAATTCCCAGCACCACACAAACAACCAAAATCGGCAAGTTTAAAAAAACAAAATCCCAATTCTAATCTAAGACTCATTCCATTATGACTCTATTATTTGTTCTGTGAAGGAAATGACCAATGTGCATGCTGATATCATAGTTTTCTTTTCTCAAAATATTATTGCAATGTTGAAAATACACAATATGTAATTTCTACCTGTGCCTGAATCGTGTTTGCTTCTTGACGTAGCTCTTCAAGTTGGGTGATGTAAGTTTGCAGTTCGTCAGCTGTAGGGCATCTAAAGTTATACATGCTCACACTGGGCAGAGTGCTCGGAGTTATGGCCACCTATTTGGAAAAGAGAAACCTAGTTAGTGATGGCCAGAGACCCTGCTGAAGCTAATGAAAAACAGGTAAGACAGGCTCAGCATGCAGTCTCCAGGCATGCAGTCTCCCGAGTTCCCCTCAGGGAGCTTCCGTAGCTTGTCTCTATGAAGAGAGAACCCAGGATCCGCTTAGATATTAAAATGAGGGAGAAAACATGAATAAAGGATTAATAAACCTAATATATAGATGTTGTATATGTATGTGTTTACTTATTTATTGAACCCAGGGTCTTCTGTATGTAGGTCAAGTGTTCAACCACAGGGCTACAGTCTCAGCTTTAACCTCCCAATTTAATAGGTGAGAGAGTAAACCATAAACTTAGCCAGTTTTTAACTAGTCTATTTACCACATACTAGTTCATTTACTAGTTTGCTCCTTGTATAGCCAACTCTTAGAATGGAGATATAAAATCACGTTTAGGAAAATCTTTAATTCCTGGACTTCAGAGGCAGAGACTGTCTGGTCTGATCTACAGAGTGAGTTCCAGGACAGACAGGGATATACAGAAAAATTCTGTCTTGAAAAAACCAGCCCCACTCCCCCCCAAAAAAACAGAACAAAACCAAATCACTGTTAAGGATAGATCCACATTTGATTTGTTATTGAAAAGGCAAACAAACATTGAAAATGAAGCCATATTTCAGAAGGAAGAATGAATTTTGAGTAAATTTTTCAAATTGAAAAATATCTTATGACACCAATGGACATGCCAAAGTGGATGGGGAAAAGACCATGAAGCCCCATACACCAGTGGATGGACCTATACCCATAAGTACATGGGCACCACAAATTAGAATCAGTGGGCTAGTTGGGCAGTGGTGGTACACACCTTTAATTCTAGAACTCAGGAGGCAGAGGCAGGCAAATTGAGTTTGAGGCCAGCCTGTGCTACAGAGTGAGTTCCAGGTCAGCCAGGCTACAGAGAAAACCTGTCTCAAAAAACCAAATCAGTGGGAGATATATATGAGGGCTGTGGTGGTTTAAATAGGTATGGCCCCCACAGACTCATGTGTTTGAATGCTGGGCGCATGGCAGTAGTAGGAGTTGTGTCCATGTTGGAGTAGGTGTGGCCTTGCTGGAGGAAGTGCATCACTGTGTGGGTGGGCTTTGAGGTCTGCTATGCTCAAGCTCCACCCAGTGTGGAGTTTCAGCTCCTCCTGGCTGCCTGAGGAAGACAGTCTTCTTTTGGCTGCCTTCGGATCAACATAGAGAACTCTCAGCTCCTTCTCCAGCCCGTGTCTGCCTACACAATGCCATACTTTCTACCATGGTGATAATGGACTGAACCTCTAAAACTGAAAGCCAGCACCAACTTACTGCTTGCCTTTATAAGAGTTGCCTTTTGGGGGCTGGAGAAGAGCACTGACTGCTCTTCCAGAGGTCTTGAGTTCAATTCCCAGCAACCACCATGGTGGCTCACAACATCTGTAATGGGATCTGATGCCTTCTTCTGGTGTGTCTGAAGAGGGCTACAGTGTACTCACATAAATAAAATAAATAAATAAATCTAAGAAAAAAAAAAAAAGAGGTGCCGTGGTCATGGCGTTTCTTCACAGCAAGAAAATTCTAAGTCAGGCCTAAAGTTAGGAGGGAGGGTGGCTGGGGAGAGTATAGATCAGAGAAGTTGGAGAAAAGGAAATTGAATATGTTAATATGATCAAAATATATGATCATACATATGTCATGTCTTTAAACTCACTGACAATATTATACTGACAAAAAACAGGTTGTGCCGGGCGGTGGTGGCGCACGCCTTTAATCCCAGCACTTGGGAGGCAGAGGCAGGCGGATTTCTGAGTTCGAGGCCAGCCTGGTCTACAGAGTGAGTTCCAGGATGGCCAGGGCTACACAGAGAAACCCTGTCTCGAAAAACAAACAAACAAACAAAAAAAAAAAAACAAAAAAAAAAAACAGGTTGTGGTGATAGAGGGCTCTCCTGGGAGGTAGGGGGTGGGAAGAGCTGACAGGCACTTTAAAAGACACTTCTGTACATGTTTTATAGTATTGTTAACGAGAAGAAACCAAGACAAGCCCAACCTAGGAGGTTACTTCAGCTCTGAATGGTCCAATAAGGTTCTGAGCAAGAAGTAAATTCCCACCAGCCTGGTGATTAGGAAATCATGGCACCTTTGCCCAGGCCATGCAAGTACATGGCTCACTGCTACAGCTGATGGCCCAGAGCTAGAAGGCCGTGCTACTCACCCGTTCCCATTGGAGAGAACTCAGCCTGAACAAGACCTACAACAGCAGCGGTGTGTGCTGGAGGGAATACATACTGACAGGTGCCGTTGGCACGGGCTGGCACATGGTAGGTCCCTCAGAATCTTCTGATGAATGAGTGGCACTCTAGAGTTTGTAAGGTGTTTTGTAGAACTTAGTACATGCCATTCCTCCAACAGACAGACACTAAGACTCCATGATGTCATAGGCACTACACTAGGTATTCATGTGAACCAAGCATACATGGACTTTCTTCTCTGACCTTCTAATGGCGAACACGGATCATTACAGTTTAAATTCAGTGTCCCTTGCAAGCTGTTGATGCTGCTGTGGGAGGTAACCTAAAGATGGGAAGTCTTTCTGCTGGATGTGGGCCATTGGGTATGGGTTTTGAGGGGAAGAGCATGGCTCTGCTTTCTGGATCCCCCTCTTCCTGGTTACAAGCCATGTCATAAGCACCTGCCACTGTAGAGGGAGCCGCCCTAGCTGCCATGTCTTCCCCTTCACAGATGACCTCCTGAAACTACACGTCAAAGCCATCCATCCTCCCTCAAGATGTTCTGTCCCAGCGACACATGAACCAGCTCAGAGGCAGAGAAGCAAACGGGCATTGTAGCGAGCTCTAGAAGCAGAGCAGGGGCACTACAGGAGCATGAGGAGAGGGCTGGGCCTAGGGAAGACGCCACGAGGCTCTTTAGTTTCTGAGAATAAACCAATACATCATGCAGAGCACACAAGGTTTCTAGATCAGCCTTTCTGGGTTCCCAAGGCAGAGATGCACACAGACCTGAGGCTCCACGAGCTGAGGTGCAGGGGGATTCGGTCTTGATGTTAGTTCATGGTGAAGATACTGCCATTTATCCCCACTCTGGCCCCGAGGTGGCACGGCTGAATCTGAGGCTGCATTTTCAGGACTAGGGACCTTGCTGCTTTTTGAGGAGGGAAAAAAAAGGGGGTCGGGGTATATGTAAACAGAATTGACACAAAGACAATCTCATATTACATTTAGCCAGTGTTTCACGCAAGATTTTAAAATAAGCAATTCTCCTAATAATAAATATCCATATGGGGCTGGGTGGGCTGCTCTTGGGGAAGACCCAGGTTTAGTTCCCAGAACCCACACAGAAGTTCACAATCCTCTGGAAGTTCAGTTTCAGGGGATTTGATGGCCTCTGCTGACTTCTGTGGACACCAGGCACACAGGTGGTACACATGCATACACAGAGGCAAAGCACTCACTCAAACACATAAAATAAACATTTTTTTGATGGGATTTGGGATGTCACTCAGCTGGCCGAGTGCTTCTGGTTTGTATGATGCCCTAGTTTGATTGTCACACAAGGTAGCAGCAGTATGGCAGTGCATAGCCGTAATCTTAGTATTCAGGGCTGGAGGTGGGGGAATCAGAAACCCATATAGAAAGTTTGAGGCCACTCTGGGTTACACCAAACGCTGTCTCAAACTAAATAAACAAAAAAAGAAAAAAACCCAAACAGTATATCTAACAAATGTCTAACATAGCTAAAAATGCTTCCTCTAAGGCTGGAGAGATGGCTCGGAGGTTAAGAATACTGGCTGCTTTTCCAGAGGACCCAGGTTCAGTTCCCTGCACCCACATGTTGCTCACAATTGTCTCTTACTCCAGTTCCAGGGGATCCAACACTGTCTTCTGGCCCCTCAGGCTCCGGGCATGCAGTGGTCCACAGGCACACATGCAGGCCGAACGCCCACACACCTAAAGCACTAAGATAAGTTAAACATGCTTTACCTGGAAGCTGATTGCTGATCTGCATCTTCATCCTCTTGGTGACACCGCAGCCATGTTTTCTTAGCGTTCAGTTCCGTGAACTTGATTAAATCTTTCTGCTCCACTGGTTTTAACTCCAGAATCTGCAAGGGAATGCAATGTGAATGGCTTAACCCAGCTAGCTTTTCCTCTTAGCACTCTAAAATGCTTTCTGCTGGAATCATCTAGCTTTGGACAACTAAAGTCAGTGCCGCTTCTCCTGCTTGCTTAGTCCTACCATCTACTTCCGCAAAACTTAGCTAGAAGCTTTGGCTGTGCCTTATTGATGGCCCTCTTCTTGCCTTGAATGTGCTAGGTCCTGGGTTCTATCCCTAGCATTGCAAACAAACAAACAGACAACAAACCCAAAGATACAATGAACTAGCAAAAACATAAAACAACCACACAATAGCCAACTGTTATTTAAACTATATTGGGTGCACATGGGGAAATTACCAATGAACATGCTTGGATAAGCAAAAGAGGGCTGTGGATACAGCTAAGTTTGCTCTGGGGGTGGTCACTTAGTTTGATTAAGATGCAACCTTGGGGATCAAGGTTTGGTCCCCAGCGGAAGTAGACAGAAGCAGCACAGTCAGTGGCTTGCTGGGCAGGCCTGAGCACCCATACTTCAGTTACAATGGCAGTTGGAGCTTTAGCCCAAAGAAAACACCATCTAGAAGGCTGGATTCTGGTCCTTACAACCGGGATGGCGGCAATTACCTGTGGCTGGGGAACGTCCTTCTGTCTGCTGAACTGTGGCCTTTCAGTTACGACGGATTCAAGCTCAGAAAGGCTAGCTGGCTGGACGATGGCGTGGGGCTCTGACTGTTTCTTAAGAGTGGAGGGATGCTGAAAAACCAACCAACATATGTACATTCCATGACGGCAGAGTAATTATTTAAGAAGACCCATATGGATCTTAGCTACCAATATAGTGTTATTATTTACCGTAGTTTAAAAAAAAAATTAAGTTTTTTTTTTTTCTCTTTTTTTTTTCTTTTGGTTTTTTGAAATAGGGGTTCTCTGTGTAGTCCTGGCTGTCCTGAACTCTCTCTGTCTCTGTAGACCAGGCTGGCTTCGGACCCAGAGATCCACCTGCCTCTGCTTCCTGAGTGCTGGAACTAAGGGCATGCACCACCACTACCCAGCTTTTTAACAAAACTTCATGTCCTTATTTCATATCAACCTCTGGAGCTATGACCTCTAGTGAGGTGATCATCTTCTATCATCTCATCTCCTCAATCCAATTTGTCCAGTGAATTTGTAAAAGCCCGGAGATTTATTATCCTTTTTAAAAGAGCAAAGTTAAAAAAAACAAAAACAAAACCCAAAAACTCGAAAAGAACCAAGAGGGATAGTATTATGTTTTTAAATTAAAGTATCCCTTATGTCTACTTTACATCTTCTTAAAGAGGAAAGTCTCAGGATGACAGAGAGACCACATAGCCCATGTGCCCAGAGACAGCCTCGTTTCTGTGACTCTAAGTCCCTAAGTGGGAACTACTCACAAGCTTTCATGCAAATCTTCTGCAGTGAGATCCACTTCTAAGAGGCATGTTTACACTTAAAAACACAGAATGCTTTAGATGTCACGAGAACACTTTAACTATTAGATAAATATGTATTTATAAATCAGGGACAAAAGCACTCTGGAAACAGATATTGTTTTTATGAAGTAACATCTTATTTTATTACATTTTTTTTTTTTTAGTTAGTTTGAGACAGAGTCTTAATATGTAGGCTTGGCTGGCCTGGAACTTGATATATAGAGCAGGCTGGCCTTGAACTCATAGAGAGATCCATCTGCTTCCTGAGTGCTGGAATAAAGATGTTTATTTGATTTTTTTTTTTTTTTTTTGTTTTTTGGAGACCTGATATATTGCCAAGGATGTCCTTGAACTTTTGATCCTCCTGCCTCTACCCCCCTCCCCAGTGCTAGGATTGCCTGCTGTGGTGGGGATTTAAGCCAGGTCTTCATGCATGTTTGGCAAGCAGGCTTGAGCTATAGCCACAGTCCTGATATAAAACTTTAATAGTATCTACCTATATGTATATATTTACTATGATGTGTTCATCTTCTAGCCAACTGGAGCCAATCAAATTCATTACTTTTATTAAAAAATTTAAAATATTGATGTGTGTGTGTGTGTTGTGTTCATGTGGGAGTTGATTGACAACTTGTGGGAACTGGTTCTCTTCTTCGGTTCAGGGAGTTGAACTCACGTCATTAGGCTGGCAGGGAAAGTTCTTTTACCCCTAAGACACATTGCTCGCTCCTCAAATTCCTTTTCTTTTCTTTTTTCTTTTTTTGGTTTTTCGAGACAGGGTTTCTCTTTGTAGTCCTGGCTGTCCTGGAACTCACTCTGTAGACCAGGCTGGCCTCAAACTCAGAAATCCACCTGCCTCTGCCTCCCAAGTGCTGGGATTAAAGGTGTGCACCACCACCGCCTGACTCAAATTCCTTTAAAATATGCCCTTCCCAGGAAGAAGCTTTTATATCAGAGCTCATGATCAACAGAATCCACCCAAGCCAACCTGCTGCCATCACCCACTACCTAGGCCCAGAAACCTGTGCAGAGAAAGGGAAGCGCTATCCCACAAGCCTGTGTGTTCTCTCCTTTCACAACATCCTATGATTCTTTAATGAGGAAAACGTCTCTGCCTGTGCTTTGTCATGCCATCCCAGAGCACTGTTGGCAGGCTCTGGAATGTCCGCACATCCGCATGCCTACCTGGTCCTCACTGTACTTCTCCTGAAGCATCATCTGGACCTTTTCCAAGTTGCACTTCACAGTCTTGAGTTTCCCGGAAAGGGCTTCGGCCTCATGTTGAGTGGCTCCACAGTCTCCCAGGCCCTGGTCTTTGCAAGTCTCTAACAGAGAGATGACCTTGTACTCAATCTCTGTCAGCATAGCCTAAGAGAGAACATCATTGGATTATCCACAGTGGATTTCAGGAGGGTAGAGTAGGATTGAACCAGGGACAATGTACAGGCATCCCATTGCTACCTACCTCTAAGCTACAGCCCTAACCCATGGAGTCAGTCTCCAACATAAGTGGCATTTACTATTATTATTTTTTAATCTGAGAATATGAAAGTTCTAGAAACAGGATGAAAGGGACCTTGGGAAAACACAAACTTTGACATGCTTCTTCTGTGCTGAAATCCAGGGGTGGAACTCAATCAACCCAGGGTGCAGATGTTATAGTAAGTAGCCCTGTAATCTCTTTAGAAAATGTGACACAGTATGGTTCCTGCTTGTACTGGCTGGTTTTGTGTGTCGACTTGACCCAAGCTAGAGTCATCAGAGAGGAAGGAGCAGCAGTTGAGGAAATGCCTCATGCGTACAGCTGTAAGGCATTTTCTCAGTTAGTGATCAATGAGGGGAGGGCTCAGCCACTGGTGGGTGGTCCATCCCTGGGTGGATGGTCCTGGGTTCTCTAAGAAGACAGGCTGAGCAAGCCATGAGAAGCAGGCCAGTAAGCAGCATCTTTTCATGGCCTCCATTAACTCCCGTCTCCAGGTTCCAGCCCTGCTTGAGTTCCTGCCCTGACTTTCTTTACTCACCAACTTGCTTTTTGGTCATGGTCTTTGATGCGGCAATAACAACCCTAACTAAGACATTGCTGGATAGCAACACGTGCAACTTAGTCTACGAGGGTTTGGATTCCACTCTTACCACACATGAGCCATGTTTGCTCAGGAACTCTAGGGGTGTGCCTCAAATAATCTTTAAAATAGAGATAATGACAGAATTTACCATCTAGATTCATTATGAGGAATCAATCAACTGTATATTTTTGCCTTAATGTATGTGCTTTTCGTTTAATGACTTAAAATCATGTAGTGTATGTAAGCATGAGATTAAATGGAAAACCCGAATATTTCCCTCACCTTCCTAATCTTTCTGTTGTAGCCCAAGTGTCAATCAAAGGAAAAAAGAATTCCAGACAAGCATTTGACAGTTACTCCTTGCCGGGCGTTGGTGGCGCACGCCTTTAATCCCAGCACTTGGGAGGCAGAGGCAGGCGGATTTCTGAGTTCGAGGCCAGCCTGGTCTACAGAGTGAGTTCCAGGACAGCCCGGGCTACACAGAGAAACCCTGTCTCAAAAAACAAAACAAAACAAGACAGTTACTCCTTGCTCATTCCTTCCTTTCTCAAGCAAATCCAAAAGATCAGAAGAACACGGCAGTAATTTAGAACTTCAAATGCTTAGTGACTGATACCACCCACCAATCTACACATGAATCTAAAAATAAGTCAGCTGCAGAAAGTGCATTTCCCACTTCATCCTTCATGCCAACTGGCTGGGCACAGGGTCGGCAGCCATGCATACACCACATCCCAGCCAAGGCCACTGGCACAAACATCAACATGGGACTAAAGCCAAGTTCAGTTAAAGAACACTGCACCTCCCAATAGATTTCTTAATAATGTGTCTTGTAAACCTTTATCCCAGAAAACTACCTACTGCATCCCTGTGGGCTCTTCACACACACTCCTAGCCTTTGAGTGGGCTCTTCCCAAAGGCAGTCACAACTGTATGCTGGCTTGCTTACCCATGCAGCAGTTTTATGCAAATATTTTATATGTCCACAAACCGAAGCGTCCCATCAACCACTGTGATAGCTAAAAAACGGATATTCCGTGACTCGCTCAGCCTCCTGCTTGTTCCTGCTTTACTTAAGCTGTTTCCCAGCCTTTTGTTTACTAATCAATGCTGTCGTACTTAAAGATTTCTTTTAAATTTTATTATTATTTTTTTATGTGTATGGTGTTTTGTCTGCATGTGTGTTTGCATATCTTGTGTGTGCAGTGCCCTCAGAGACCAGAAGAGGGAATCAGATCTCTTGGGGCTGGAGTTATAGATGGTTGTGAGCCACCATGTGGCTGTGGGGAATTGAACCCAGGTCCTCTGGAAGAGCAGTCAGTGCTCTTAACATCTCTAGCCCCTTAGATTAGTTTCTCAGGATCAATCTTTTTATATATCTCACTGGGTAGTCTTGGCTGGCCTGAAACTTATTTGTAGACCAGGTTAGCCTTCAATTCTCCACTTGCCTCTGCCTGTGATCAATAGCATGAGTTACCAGGGCCAGCAAATTTTTCTTTCTTTAAAAACTTTTTATTTTAAAAATTCCCTTAGTTTTTCCTTCCTTCCTTCCTTCCTTCCTTCCTTCCTTCCTTCCTTCCTTCCTTCCTTCCTCCTCTTCCTCCTGTTTCTTTTTCTTTCTTTTTCTGTTCCTTGAGTTTCATTTATTCTTTCGGCAGACTTGGAGCTAAGCAGGCAGATCCTGGGTCAGAGGTACCTTTTACAGTTCTGTTCAAGGCTGGCTATATTCAGAGGAACCCTAGATTTTTTTTTTTTCAAAGGCTTCAAGTTCAAATGGAAAGTAAACTTATATCAATTTTTCTCTAATTTTCCAGGATACGTTGATTAATGTTAAAATATAAGAAAATCAATTTTTATTCTAATTTTGTCGGTTTTATCAATTACTATTGGTGTATGAGAGAGAGTCATACCCAGCTACACAAATTCTGTGCGTAATGCACATACTGTTCTGTTTGCAGGTCTCATTAGCCCAGGCTAGCCACAAATTCACTATGTAGCCGAGGATGACCATGACTCCTGCCTTCCTGCCTCGCTCCCAGTTGCTGGGGTCACAGTGCATGCCACACCGCTCATGGTGCTCAGGGCTGAGCGCAGGGCCTTCTGCATGCGAGCAGGCCCTCTACAACCCCAGCGCTCATCCACATGTTTTTAATTTTAATTTTCACTTCAAGCATTAAATTATCAAATACATTGTTTCTTAACTGATCTATTTGTCCTCTGGCCGCTTTCCACCATAAACTTATCATTTTTTATGGAGCATCGAGAGCCCTTTATGTCTCAATATGAAACCACTGGCATCAATATTGTCATATAAAAGAGAGCAAAGTGATCTTGTTGTTTGGTACTTTATTTTTCCTATAGTGGGTTCAAAGCCCACCATTGCCAAACTCAAATTTCTATATATTCAATTTAAATATAGTTTAAGTATTTAAATATAGATCAAATGAAGCATATTTTCAGCCATTTATAGCCTGAGACCGTACCCTCGCTCTGTCTGCTACAGGTAAGACTAGTCAATAAAATGCCTCTCTCCAGCCCGGGTCTCCATTGTGTTAGGCCATTAACTACATGCTTAAGACCCCTGGGATTCCATATCACACCCCACTACCCTCTAGGAAGAACTCCCTGGTTCCTTAGATTGATAGTTCGGCCAAGTCTGCCCATAGCAAGCTTCTTGGGTGCTACTGCCCCCTGGTGGGCACATCTTATCTTTGCATAGTCCAGCACTCTTCAAAATGGATGCAAAGCAGCAAGAGGATGGGAATCCTGGCGGTAACCAAGCCATCGGCATGAGGGCTACCTGTTGTAGCAAATCAGTATCAGATAGCATTCAGGACCTGGAGTTCAAACTTGAGGATTCTTGGGGTACAACTTAGTATATCCCTGCTCTGTTACTGGGCTAACTACCCCTGGGAAGGCTAAGCAGAATAGACAATCTATTAGAAGTGACTATCAAGCCTGCCCTAAACCCTGTCACCTCCCCTTGCAGGTACTTCTGGGTAGATGAAAGCGAGGTGGACCCACTGAGACAGGAGGGTATCTCCATCCCTGGTAGGAGGCCAAGGCTGGTCTGCTGGGCACAGCCTGGGGAGAGGCCACTTTAAGCAGCCAGCAAACCTCTGCTGTTGTGAAGCAATCACACCGCTGAGATGTCGTCATCCCAGGTCCTCCCTGGAGAGACATACAAATCCCCGCCTTTGGGCTGAGCCACCAAGCTTTCCTCAGAGTGACTTCAGACAAGGAAGCTGACCTCCTCACCCTTCCCAGGCTCAGGGCACCCCTGCTAACATGGCACGAAGCTTTCTCTGGTCTCCGCAAGCTTGAACGCTATGCTGTTTAGTTTCATTCCGAGGAGTTCATTGTTTATTCCCAATAATCCTGTGATTATAGCAGATATTGGGTGCAGTTTAATGCCAACACTTGTGAGTTTATCTCTTTAATCTGACAGAAATTTCTGCGGCTGCTAGAAGAGAAAAATCAGGTGAGAAGGGAATTGGTCAACGTTCACAGTTAACGTGACTCTGGGCTGTTAGTCACTTCTATCCCCTCACAGGGGCTGAATTTCAAAGTCTCACCGGAAAACGAAGAGCTGAGGCCACAACAACCGTGAGCTTTAGAAAGGCATGGGAGAAGCATACTGCTGCTTTAAGAGCGTGCTGCCCCACCTTGGCAGGAGGTTGGTGACTAGGTAAACGCTCACTCCTGCCTGCCTGGCTTACCTGGCACCCAGCCAGCTCCTCTTCCACCACCTGCTGCATGTCTGTGTCTAAAGTTTCCGGCTCAAACGCCACGTTGGCTCGGTGCAGCCACAGCTCCAGCTTGGCCACCTGGGTCTTGCAGACACGGAGGACGTCTGCAGGCTGGGGCCTACTTCTCTCCACTGTGGCCTCAAAAGCTCCTTGTTCTCGAGGAAAGTCCAGGAGTGCAGCCTCAATGGGGGTGTGTGCACCCTAAAATGAAGCCACAGATAATTCAGCAGTGAGAAGCCAGGAATCCAAGGCTTCTCCACCACCCAGGGCATGGAAAGACCTGGGAACCTGCCTCCTCGTCTTCCCCTCCTCCCCAATTAAAAGAAACAAAGTAAGGACAGAAGGAGGAAGAAAGGAAAAGAAAAATGCACCTCCACACTCATAGCAACAAGCACGTGACCCGGTGGGACAGGTTTCCTAGCAGCTGATCTGCGTGTACACAGGTACAGTATTCCCGGGCACAGAGGCGGAGAGCGGCGATCCCCGGGAGACAGGTGAGAGAGAGTGTAAGGGTGTGTGTCCCAAACACTTCAGGGAACTGGCCAGTGCTTAAAGTGGCATGACACATGATGATTAAGCAAGGCATTACACGGCTGTGTACCCAACGACCAAAACCAAACCAAACAAGGAACATGGCCTCTTCATGCGCGGGCTGATAATATGCTATTGTCTGCCACACGGTTGTAGCATCTCCCCAAGTAGCAAGATTACATCTTAGTTTCTCTTTATCCATCTAAATTCTCTATTAAAAACAGCTTGGGGCGAGTAAGGAACTTCCTGGAATAACACAGATTTCTCCCTTCCCCCAGAGAAAAATCCCTAAACTGCCCTTTTGCTTTTTCAGAAGTGCAGATAAGAACTGACTGCTTTGGTGTGAAGTTTGAATTAAGTGTGACATATTTTCTATGGATTGGAAACAACTGGGTCTCGTACCAACACAAGAGCAAACTTCCTCCCAGATAGAAGATGAAGCTATCTAATGCTTATGTATTTATTTGTTTCAACATGGAGGTAAAGATTGGTTTTATTTTTATTTTATTTTATTTTATTTATTTTTTTTATTTTTTGTTTTTTCGAGACAGGGTTTCTCTGTGTAGCCCTGGCTGTCCTGGAACTCACTCTGTAGACCAGGCTGGCCTCAACTCAGAAATCGCCTGCCTCTGCCTCCCAAGTGCTGGGATTAAAGGCGTGTGCGCCACCACTGCCTGGCTAAAGATTGGTTTTAACATGATAAACTTGCCTGATACTGAAGGACCTGCCCTCTCCCAGAATATACAGAGAGGACCGTGACCCTTCTAGAGAAATCCAAGATTTGCATTCTGATCTGAAAAATACTAGTCTCCATGTGTTTTGTGTTAATTAGAATTAAAA
The DNA here is from genome assembly GCA_021653895.1 of Mastomys natalensis. Lineage (NCBI taxonomy): Eukaryota > Metazoa > Chordata > Mammalia > Rodentia > Muridae > Mastomys > Mastomys natalensis. Next base: position 120,906 of record JAJTUV010001289.1, read on the forward strand.
TGGATCACAACATTTTCCACTTTAAGACTGTGTGTAAACGTGTTAGCATCTATCTAATGAAGCACAACTGAGACAAACGACTTCTAACAGGAGTTGCACGCACGCACGCATGCACGTGCATCCTATCTAAAAAATACAACCTCAGAGGGGCTAGATTCTTCCTGGGTACCTACTACTTTACTTGTCTTTGTTCTTTTCCAGTAAAATGCTATTTCTTAGGCTTGGGCATCCTCAGTGGTAGGATATTTGCCTGTCGTGTGAGCAGCTCTGTGTTTGGTCCCTAGCACCCTAAGCCCCCAAAACAACAACAACAACACAACAAACAAAACCAACAAAATGTCTGCCTTCATCCACCCATTTTTATAGTTTTCTTCAAGGTTGACAATCTCTGCTCTCCCAGTCTTTCCTGAGCCTTACACACTGCTCAGCCCACCCTCACTCCACAGGTCTCAGGGTCATTGTTAAGATAAACAGTCATTGGATTACTGTCAGACATTAATTTCTAGCCTAACTTGTTATATAAATAACTGATTAGCTATTTCCAAGTTTTGAGATATGACTATACCTTAGTGGCAAAGATTGTGTGGCCTTCTTTTTTTCTGCTATCTGACACCATCAGTTATAATATTAACTGGTTAATCTGTAATAACTAATTTATCACTTGTCTTCCTAATTTATTCCACATTTTTATTTGAGTACCTCTGGCAGGCCATGTACATATGTTTTAAGTGGCAGTATTGTGCTTTCTGCCGTCTTCCTACTTTACTTCATGAGGAAATGAGCAGACTGGTTGACTAATCCGCCCTTTATTAAAACCTGAAAAGAACCCAAAGGGGGTGGGGTGGGGACAGAAGGAAAAAACAATTATGTGCAACCTTAGAAGAGCTCAGAGTGGCCTCAGGATGCTCGAACTCTCCTGGAGTACCGCTCCCTACCCTAATTTTTTTATTGGCAGTTCTGCACCCCAGGGACGGTAGTCATTCTAACCTACCATTACACCAAAATGCTGCTGAGAAGAGTAGGCCGGGGCATAGGCTACTAGCACAAGGGCTCTGGTCTATGATCTTCAAATCAGGGGTCCCCAGTAACTTCCTAAACAACAACCCTGCTTTATATGCTTGCCCTAAATCCTGAAGGCAGAAATCATCTCGTCCATGGTTTACAAACTGCATATTTTGGGAAGAGAGGGTTTAAAAAATGTTGCCACAAGTGTTTACTACTACATAAGAATCTGTCTGGTCTCTGGTAATGAAACTAAAGATCTATCTTTTATTGCTATTACTTATTCTTAATGACTGTGGTGCCACACTCAGCACAATGCAAGACCAGCTCCTTGTTTCACAGCACAAACCTGTCCCCATGTACAGATGAGGAAACCCAGGCTCAGCTTTGAGGCTCTATTCAAACTGCAGAAGCCAATGCTGGTAAGAAGAACCATAACTCAGTCCCTTATCTTACTATGGTTTGCCGTGTATAAATCCAGATTTTCCCAGTCTCATGAACTCTCTGGAATCCAAGTTAGACATCTGCTTTAGCATGCTACTGATCTACAATAAAACCCCGGCTTCTTGAACTATCGTTGTTGTGATCCTCAGTGAAGTCCCAGAAATGAATGCCCACGTTATGAAAACCCTCCAATAGTAAAAGGTTTCTAAATATAAAACTGCCAAAAAAAAAAAAAAAAAAAAAGAAAGAAAGAAAGAAAGACGGAACAACAACAAAAATCAAACATGAGATGAGGCTGGGGGATGGGTCGGTGGGTAAGAATGCTTGCCTCGCAAGCTTGAGGACCTGGGTCAGACCCCCAAGCCCCACATAAAAAGCTGCATGCAGCTGTGTGAATCTGTAATCCCAGCCCGTGTACGGAGAGATGGCAGCAGGACGGGGACTGTGAGGAAGCTAGGCTGGAGTGGGCAGCAGAGTAGCAGATGCAAGAGACTAGTGTCAACAGTGCAGATGCTGGACAACTGACAGGTAATGTCTGTGTACTTCTCAGTAAGCTTCAATCCCCTGGCTTTAAACAAACAAGAAAGAAAGAAAGGAAGGAAGGAAGGAAGGAAGGAAGGAAGGAAGGAAGGAAGGAAGGAAGGAAGAAAGAAGAAGAGAGAGGGCAGGAACCAATTCTCAGAAACTCCTTTTGTTTCTACACATGCACCTTGCCATGTTTCTACATTACATGGTTCAGATGCCTTGGATCTGAACACACAACATGCACTTTCCAATGTGCATTTCTGCACCGTACAGAACAGCAACAAATAACCTTGAAATGCCTTGGCTCAGATTCAACACCATAGAATGCTATAAAGTCCTTACTTTTACTGTACAGCGCTTTCAGATCTTAAAACAAGTAATGGTTTGTGCACCAGAACTCCAGGATAGACGCTGTGCCTGCAGAGCCCTAGTGGTTGCTTACAGAGAGTGGCATGTTGCAGATTCAAAGCTAATGAACTCATCTCAGGCTAGCTTTAGAGGCCCCCTCTCCCAATACTAATCAAAGACCTAAAAGTGTCACCAGATAGCATCTGAGGCCTATAGAAAAGTCATCTTGATGTGACTGCCTCTCTGATGTTCTCACCAATGCATTTTAAATTTGTCTTGATTTATGACTTTCCGTAATATGGGAAACAAAGGTTTCTCATATTTTCCTACCATTAGTCCTTAGCATATTTCGAAGTAGTGCATCTGTGAACTGATATTGTATATTAGAACATACACAAACTCATGGATCTGGAAACACACTGCTGAATAATGAGTTGATTCATCAGAGGAATCAAAAATAAAATAAAAGATTTCTAAGAACCAAATGGAAATAAAACATAACATTCATTAAAAAGAGAGCCTATGAAATATAATGAAAGCAGTCCTAAGAAGTACAGTGCTTAACAGCACACATGTAGATAAAACACATGACTTCGCATCAAGATTTCTGTTTTAAATATTTATTTTTATGCAACATAGGCCAGGACTGACTCAGACTTCTACTAAGAGTACTGTAATTCTCATTTGGCCAAGGCTCTAAACTTCTAAAATAAGGCATTGAAGCTATAGAGGACTGATGACAGAACATCTATATGTTGCTAACAGTCAATCACCTGTAATGACATTGTAGTGGACCCAGTGCTCTCTTCTGGCCTCTGAGGGCAACGCGTTCATTATGGTGCATAAACATACATGCAGCCAAAACAGCCATATGTAAAATAAATATAAATAAATCTAAAAACCAAACAAGCAAAACATAACAAAAACAAAACAAAAAAACCCAACAACCAAAAAAAACCCAGACCAATTCTGGCTTGCAAAATCAAACAAAAACCACAGAACAATGAAGCAGGCCAAAGACTTTCCTGAACCTGTGCTTAGTACTGCCAGTGAGTCTACAGCCGTGACATCTGTCACCTTGATGGGCAACATTGTAAGAGAGGTGGAGAAGGACGGAAAGGGGACAGAGGAGTGACAATGTAACAGCTACTGTTCATTCTTGTAAGAACAGGAAAAAGATTGAGAAAAAGACATAAAATGTGACCCCAATATGGAAAGAGACTTCAAAAGAACCCTGGGTCTCTTTTAGGAGTTATTTAGTGAAACCCCTGGAGCTTCAGGGTCAAACAGCAGGTCCAGCTGGAAGCAGGGTCCGCAGTAAGCCTCCTCCAGAAGGGCGTGGGTTTCAAACCAGGAAGTTGGGAGGGAAGGCTCTGGGGCGACTCCTTATCTCTTTATTTAGTCCCCGTGGTTTACTCTCCGAATCTGATCCTCTTTTGTAAACATAAGGTAGGTATTAACTTGCCTCGTGATCTTATGGTTAAGCAACAAAAAACAAAAATGTTTTTCCTGAACAGGCCCTTGATCAATATGTATTGGTCTCCCATTTCACCCCCCCCATGTTATACACACAGATTAACACGACAACTATTTCAGGCTGACAATTACTGAACAAGTGGGAAATGTCAACAGTGGATGGTCAAGCTTGCAGTGGGACAGGAGTTGATAACATGCATGAGGATTCTGGCCTTTACAGGGAGCTTCTCGCTCAATACACAGCATCACAGAAGTCAGACAACCACGGGCAATCATGGGTGCCACTCTGGGAATCTGAGCAGCCGCTTGTCATTGACAGGTGGGTACTCACCTGTTCTGTTTGGCTGAGCCTTGGGGACGGTTCTGGGCCTTGCTCAGGGCTTCCTGAGTCTGGTGCAATGATGTGAGCCATGGAACTGTCACAGGTGCTAATTTCTCCCGTCTGTGTCCTGTGGAGAATAGAATTGGCTCTGGTCAGGGTCTACCTTGCTACCAGGAGAGGCCTCCTCCTCCTCTGCTAATTTAAAGATACCCTGCACCCAGGGGAAGTCTGGTGTGTCCTTTTTTAAAGTTTATTTATTTATTTATTTATTTATTTTTGGTTTTTCGAGACAGGGTTTCTCTGTATAGCCCTGGCTGTCCTGGAACTTACTCTGTAGACCAGGCTGGTCTCGAACTCAGAAATCCGCCTGCCTCTGCCTCCCAAGTGCTGGGATTAAAAGCATGCGCCACCACTGCCTGGCTAAAGTTTATTTTTTTAACCTTATTATTTGTGTGTGTGTGTGTGTGTATGTATGTGTGTGTGTAGTTTATGTGGTGTGTGTGTGTGTTATATATAATATTAATATTATATATAAATATATATATGTTTATATCAACCATACATGTATAGGATCCTGTCTCCAAAACAAGCAAGGGCAAGGAAAGGCAGCACTCCATGAATAGACACACAGTATTTACTTAAAAATTACTGATTTTTTAGGGGTTACACAATAAACTCTGATTGAAAAACAAACAATGACAAACCATTCAAAAAGTTCAAAAGCAAATGACTGATGTTTAATTAAATGTTCTCAAATAACATTCCTGATCTGATACTTGTAACACATACGTGAATGATTTTTGCCTATTTTGTGGCTTAGTTAAGGCTGCTCATGAGGCTTGTAGTCTCAAGAACATGATACATGGCAAAAAACAACTATAGGGTCACAACCATCCTGATCAATTCACTCCTGTGGTCAAGAAGGCCCCATCTTGATCCTTGTTTGTCTTTGAAGGCCATATGAAGATGGGGTGTCTCTAGGCATCTGAGACGTGACTCAAGTGGCATGAGAAAACTAGAACTATCTCCTCCTAACCTCATTCTTGTGATTCCAAGATGCACATTCAAGAAAAGACAAATTCCCTTGCATGAACTTTTACCCCTTTAGAAAGAAATAAGGCGGTTTTTTCTGCCAAGCAGCAAACATCGATCAATTGGTAGTACAGAAGAGGACTATCCTCCTTTTCCCAACTTAGCCAAGAGACATTCTATCAGCCACCTGGTTAAAGTGAGTAGGACAGCCTGGTACAAGAAAAAACCTTGCTCAAAAACCAAAAAAAAAGTAAAAAACAAGGGACATGGGGTAGAAGGAAAGTAAGACCTTCAGTAAAATTGCCCAGGAGGCTGAGTCTTGTTGCAGGAGCTGAGTAGGACTCTAGTTATAAATAGGTATAAGAAAAAGAAAATTGCTCAAACCCACTAACTGCGGGAAGACCAAGTTAAAGCAAGGCTTTGGCTCAGTGATTGAGTTCTTGTCTAGCATGTGAGAGGTAATCGGGCTAAATCCACAGTACTGCAAAATGAATGAGCAAATGAATACCTATGAATGAAAAAGTCTAATAGACATCATATCTATCATAATGGATTTTAGTTAAACAGCTGGAAAATGCCTAGTTCTGGAAAGGATGTACAAAGAACAGACTCATGGTACTGTTCAGGATTATAAATCAAAAACATCACAGAGGCATCTCAAACAACTAAAATATAACACCACATGCTTCTGCAATTCCACCACAGGCCACATGCCCAACGAGATGAGGTTGGCTGTAGAAGAGACGTCTGTACTCTTGTGTTCACTGTGGAATTATTTACAACAGCAAGTCATGGATCAACCTCAGCGTCAGTAATAGATGAATGGTTAAAGGAAATGTGTATGGCCAAGTATGGTAATGCACACGCCCTCAGTCCCAGCACTTGGGAGGCAGAGGCAGGTGGGTCTCTGTGAGGTAGAGGCAAGCCCTGTCTATAGAGTTAGTTCCAGGCCAACCAGGCTACATAGTGAGACCCTGTCTAAACAACAAAGCACAACAAAATGTGGTGGATATACCAAGGAATACCATTTCACATTAAAAAAAAAAACAAAACAAAAAAAAACCCGGGGATTCTGTCATTTGTAGTGACATCGATGAACCAGAAAATATGAGCTTAAGTGAAATAACCAAGTCAGGCACAGGACCACAATCACAACATGACATCACTTAAACATCAAGCATAACAAAGTTGAACTTGTCAAGTCACACATAAAACAGGTAGAGTGGATAGATAGAGGGGGATTTAGAGAGAGATTGATCAAGGATGTAAATTCTCAGTCAGGGGATAATAACCAAGAGATGCATTAGATGTCACACACACTTGAAAATTGACTAAGACAGAGGCTAAATGTTCTTATCACACAAAACTAAGAGTTTGTATGGAAATACATGTTAATTAGCAGCATTACGCACTCCACTGTGTGTACGGTATAATACTGTGATGGTGTGTATATGCTTGGGCCAGGGAGTGGCAGTATTTGGAGGTGTGGCCTTGTTAGAGTAGGTGTGTCACTGTGGGTGTGGGCTTTAAGACCCTCATCCTAGCTTCCTAGAAACCAGTCTGCTAGCAGCCTTCAGATGAAGATGTAGAACTCTATCTCCTGCACCATGCCTGCCTGGATGCTGCCATGTCCTGCCTTGATGATAAAGGACTGAACCTCTGAACCTGTAAGCCAGCCTCAATTAAATGTTATAAGAGTTGCCTTGGTCATGGTGTCTGTTCACAGCAGTAAAACCCTAAGACAAATACCATGCTGTAGTTTATAAGGTTTTGTGATTTTTACTTGACAGAAACACCCCTGCAACTTGATGAATATGTATTTTTGTTGTTTTAAAGACAGACAAATAAATTCTCTAAGCGGCTCAGCTCAGAAGCATGTAAATGCTGGAAATGGAAATATGTGTGTGTCTTTGCTTGGGCTCTGGGTCCTCAGACTGAATTGAGGTTGTCTGGTGGCCAGAGCACAAAGCAAACTGTCACCCTCACCCTCCAACTCCATGCCCTAGTGACACTCAATAGGACAAAGTGTCTACTCTGTGTGACAAGGAGCTATGGAATAATATACAAAACGAGCAAAATATTGTCTTGTGGTTACACCTGAGTCACATAAACCACAAATTGCTGCTAGCTTTGTCTTTGAGTATAAACTGTGCGATGCCTTAGTGTTACAAGTATGAGATGGAAATTGGTACCAAGAAGGTCAAGTTGCTTTCAACCAGTTACAAGAAGCAGTAAGAATCAGCTATATTAGTGGCAAATACAACTCACGTCCTTGACAATACTACTCTAAAACAAAAACCCGTCTCAAATAATGCAAAACAGTTATCAGCTATAAACCATACCAAGCCCAATACTCTCAAAGCCCTAGAGGAAGAATCAGAAGTCTGCATCTGACAGAGGGCTCCTTTACCCCAACAAGCACCTCTCCTCTGGGGCAAAGTGGGCTTAGACAACTTAACAATATTAATAACTGAATAAGTACTTCAGTCTTGATTTAAGAACAAATTTAAAAATTAACATTAACTTTAAAAGCCTTAGGCTTTCCTGTGTTTTCTCTGACAGTTATTTAGAGATCTGGTTCTAGCCAATTCAAACAGGAAACCTGTTTTTCCTGGGAGTTGGAGAGCTGGCTCGGCAGTTCAGCGTTATGTATTGCTCTTGCAGGGACTGAGTTTGAGTCCCAGCACCCATTCTGAAATTTGTAACTCCAATTCAAGAGGTTAAGATACCCCAGCCCTGAACCTATCTTCGTGACCTGTGTATGTTCTCTCCCCATCCCTACACACAGATAATTCAAAAATAATAAAATAAATATATTTTTTTAAAAAGGAAAAAAAGGTTTTTCCTTACTTCACTCTTCACGGAGCTCTCTTCTGCCTCCTCCTTGACCACTGGCAGGAAAGACATGGAGTTTGTTCTGCTCAGCTGAAAGGCATAGCACAAGAGCAGCTGCAGTCAGCCTGTAGACCAGCATGAATCCTGGCCTGGTTGCATTTTTATGTACCTAAATCTTTAGGCATTGTCCAGTATGCCCACCCACGCCAGTCTCTGGGCCTTGTGCCTTTCAGTCCTTTCAGCCAAGTCTTGCCTGGAGTCTCATTTGCATGATCTCTTAGCTCCACCCCTTGCCTGTGGCGCCTTCTCATCTGCATGATCCTCATGGCCCCACCCCCACACAGCTGAAGTGCTGTCCTCTGCTGTGGACTCAGAGTGGTCTCAGGCACTGGACCACTTTGAGTCTGCAAGAAGATGACTATTCTAAGGCAGATATTTCAAAGGTGGTTCCCTCCCACCTTCCACGGGGAATTTCATAAGCGTGCTTTAGGTAACTCAGGCTTAAGAATTCTGGGTTGGGTCCAGGCAGACACACCCGGAGGATTTGTACTCAGTAGTAAACAAACCTCAAGAGGAGTATTTCCACTTTAAAAGAAAAAATTCCTTTGCTATGGAAAGATATCTCATAGGCTGTTTGCTCTCCCATGGAATGTGGGGACAGAATTAAGCTAAAGCCAGACCTACCTTCCTTTCTGAAGCATCCCTCTCTGCCACTGTCCACTCTGGGCGCCTGCAGAGGGTTTATCGCCTGCTTGCTGTCCTTGTTTCAGGTGCTCGTGAAGGTTCAGTACAGCAGTCTTCAGGTCCGCCAACAGATCCTCCTTTTCTGGTTTAGATTCAGAATCTGCCTTTCCAACCCTTCGATCTCCCCCTGTTCAGAAGGAGTGGTGGGCATCATTTGAGAGAAATCAGACTGGTTTTTGGATGCCCCCAGGAGCCAGCTTCCTTCACTACAAAGAATGTTGACTGCCGTGGTCCAAGGCTACTGGACCCAGCAGCTAGTTCACAGACCTTGTAAAGCAGAGGATCTGGGGGTTGAACAAAGCATGGGACTTGTAACAAGGTCGCAGGCGACTAATGTGCAGTCAGGGTGGGGAGACAGTGGCGTAGTGGTAGCTAACCACAGGACTCACAGAACCAGATTCCCTGGGCCAAGAACTGTACTTTGATGAACACACATTTCCCACTTTGAGCACAGAATATTACAAGTACCTGCTCCCATGTTTCCTCAGGAGATTATTAAGATTATTATTATTATATACAAGTAAGTTTTCCTGAAAGTCCATTAGGACGATGGCATTATAGAATCTTAGGTTTCATAGGAACTGTGTGTGACAGTTACCCTGACTCTCTAGCACCCTTTACCTGAGCTCCTCTTCAGAAAGTCAGCGTTCACTCACAGTATCTCCCTGGCTGGGTGTAACTCCAGCAGCAGAGTGCTTGCTTGCTTATCATGCAGGTGACTCCTAATTTCATCTTAAGTACACACACACCATACAACACTAGGGTCTTCCTCGCCCTGACTGGCTTGTGACTTACTATGTAGACCAGGCTGGTCTCAGACTCACAGGTCTGGTTGCCTCTTCCTTCTGAGTGCTGGGATTAAAGACAAGTGCTACCACACCTAGCCCACCTATCTTATTTTTTCACACAGGGTCTTCCTTGCTAGAACCCAACAAGTAAATTCTGCTGACTGAGCACCAAGTCCAGTGCCCGCTCTCTGTCACCCCACAGCTGAGACTACAGGCACATGCCACTACACTGGTCTTGCTTTGTTTTGCTTTCATATGGGTTCTGGGGATTGAAATGAGGTTCAGCACAGTCACCAACTGAGCTGCCTACCGAGTCCCCAAGTCATTGGATTTTTACACCCAAAAAAGTAACATGTTGCTCTGAACAAGAGAGAGAGTTCTGAAGTCTAGAGTAAGAAAGCAATTTCTATCAAGTTGCAGTTAGTGTGGCGCGTGTGCAGAGCCAACCTCTGGCTTCCCTATGACTTCTGGGTTCTGGCATTCACTGTTAGACTAATATCCCTATTCTATCTGCACGGAAAGTTCTCTACTAGGAGAGCTAACTCTGAGTTAACTATGTCTCATGGTCCACTTTCAATAAACGCTAAACTTCAATAGGAGATACCTCCAACAAAGGCAGTGCCGCAGACATTAGAATAAACTCAGGAAAACAGGAACAGTGATGTGGAGGCTGGTAGGCCCTGAGCTGCCATCTGCACTGTGGTATCCACGTGCTCTGCTCCGGGAGCCTCTAATGGGGTCCAGACCTGAGGAACACTGCCCCTGAGGTTATTATCATAACTGCTACCAAAATGTCACTGGCTGTTTACACTGTGTTGGTACTTAGACTGAGGGCACAAATGGATTGGTGGCAAACCCACAGGCATCTTTTTTTTTTTTTTTTTTTCTGGTTTTTCGAGACAGGGTTTCTCTGTGTAGCCCTGGCTGTCCTGGAACTCACTCTGTAGACCAGGCTGGCCTCGAACTCAGAAATCCGCCTGCCTCTGCCTCCCAAGTGCTGGGATTAAAGGCGTGCGCCACCACCGCCCGGCCAGGCATCTTTTATGAATCAAGGTAGTGACACCTGTTATTTGTGGTAGGAAAAGCTTGCCAGTGCCATTGAAGAATGTCCTTGATGAAAGACAGAGAGATCAGGAGTAGAGTGCTCCCCCAGGGAGCCCTGTGTTCAGTCTCCACACTGCATACCCCAAACCCATCTTTACTACTCTGGTGACAAAATGGAAGATGGGTTGTAAAGCATTTGCTGTGTCACACGTGCAATGACTAACAAGAACTTCCGGGAATGTGCATGCTGTGAGCTGGATTGCCCCTCCTTTTTCTTACAGAATATTATTTTTACACAAAACAAAACGGACAATGAGCTATACTTATACACTTAAATGAGATTCTTCAAGATTTTTCTGAAGAAATGGTGATGTATAAGGACTATGGAAACACATGAAGTTTGGGAGTCATTGCATGACTCAGACAGTACTCTTTAAATGACCCAGCATGACATGATAAGGTGAGGTGTTAGGAGATACAGTCACGGTTTATGGAGGGACCACAATTAAGATTGTGAAGAATCCATCGATGAAGCCTTAGATCCCCCTCACAGTTAGCCCTCACTTGCCATTTGTTGAGTTTTAGTGTAGGGTTGTGTTTTTGTTGTTGTTGTTTTTTAAATGCTCATGAAACTATGTGGCACATGCCTTTAATCCCAGCACTCAGGAAGCCGGATACAGAGGCAAGTAGAACTTTGTGAGTTTGAGGCCAGCCTGGTCTACACAGTGTGATCTTGTCTGCCATCATCCTTTCTAAAAGGTTGATGCAGCAGTCAAGTCTGAAGAGTCTCATTTCCAAATGGGTGGTTGCCATGACAACCTTAGCTTTGTTCCAGGCAGTTTTATGCTCCTGGGTAAATCACTGTGCTTCGAAGTCTCACTTTTCGACTTCAAGACATCATAGTTCCATCAAATCCTCTGGTAGAACTAAGGAGGAAGTTAATTTTTTTGGGGTCAGTTCTATTTGCCCCTTCTTAATTTTTATTTTTTTATTTTTTTTATTTATTTAGGTTTTTTTTTTTTTTTTTTTTTTGCCCCTTCTTTCTTGACACACAACCATTACCAGCCAGGTGTTCTGTCTTGTCAGTCCATTAGGGCTCATAAGGGCCATTGAGGAAACAATAGTGTGTGTTAGGGTGTGTGTGTGTGTGTTTGTTGTGTTTGTGTGTGTATGTGGTTGTGTGATAAGCCCCAAAGACTTGTCCTATGTGTGATTTCCTGTATTTGTACTTATACAACATAAGCTCTTTGAAGTTCTGAGTTTTTAAGTATTTGAAGAAACTTGGTTCCCCTCACCCTTCTGAGCTGCTCACACTGGGCCTGCATTATTAATTCAGCAAGAATGGGCTATGTCTCCTGAATCTCTCATACTTTACCTTTCATATTAAGCAAGCTACCCTCAGTCTCCCAGCTAGTAAATGTCTGGGAGTTTTGAGTACCACATTAACTGCTGGCCTGTGTCCATCAGGTATCAGGAAAAATACGAAGCTCTCAAGGCCTTGGCCTCTCTCACACCATTTCAATACACACATACCAATATAAAAATGAAAACCAAAAAGGCCCTACCCATTGAGATTTATGGTACTAAAAATATGGTCCTTCATTATATCAATGTTCAGAATTTTACTACCACTGAAGTCCAGCCTACCCATTCTGCCCAACCCCTCCCCACACCAGCTTCTTGGGCACAGGGAAAATGCAAACCAAGACGTGGCATGCTTACAGTGTGGCCACCCAAGAAGCCCCACATGAGGACTCAGAAACGAAGGCCTACCCAGTTTCTGTAACTAGATCTCAAGTCCAGGGTTGCAATGGCAAATTAATGGACACCATCTAACCATGGCGTCACAAAATAAGAATGGAAAGAACATTGCTGCAGTCGGGAAAAAAAAGATGTCAGGCACAACGCTGTCACACTACAAAAGATTCTAGACACCAATCATAAAGTAAGGGTTCACAGGATGGACGGATTGATGGATGGACGAGACATACCTGTAATGACGGCATGTCGGCCATCTGGTCCTTTGACATATGGTCAGGGGAAAACTTGGCTGAGTAGTTAGTTAAGATTTGCTTCAGACTGTCTATTTCTTCATCACATTCAGCGGTCTGCTTTATGACAACCTATAAAATAACACGCAGCCCCCTAAGTAACACACAGGTTATTTCCATTACCCATCCTATCCCAAGTTCTTCTAAAGTGTGACTATGCACCCACACAGACTTCAATAGGAAACAGAAGCCTTTTTAAAAAAAATAAAAAATAAAAAACTTATATTATTATTTTGTATTTATTTGAGCATATATGAGAGTAGGCACTGTACTGGCTGAGATCAAAGGACAACTTGCAGGCGACAGTTCTCTTTTCCACCACGTGTATTCTCGGATCGCCAGGCATGGCAAGCAATTGCCTTTCTCTACTGAGCCATCTCGCATCCCCAGAACATCCCTGAAGTCTAGATTCGTTTTCTAAATAAGCAAGTTTTCCAAATATAGTGGTATTCTGTGTTCTAAATATTACCTGCACTATTCAAAATCTAGATGGACAAAGTTTGCTGCCACACTGGAGACTAATTTTTACAGTTCACTAGACTCCAGGGCACCTCAGTTGGCTTGAGGCACAAATCAAATTAAACACTTCTTTGTTCTGATGTATTTCTTTCTTTTAAAAAAAAAATCATACACATACCCACACACACACACACACAAAATGTATGAGTGCTTTGTCTGAATATATGCCCACTTACCAGGAAAGGATATCAGATCCTATTACAGATGGCCGTGAGCCACCATGTGGTTGCTGGGAATTGAACTCAGAACCTCTGGAAGAACAACCAGTGCTCTTATACATCTCTCCAGGCCCCACTCTTACATATTTCTAATCTAGAGGCCCTATTCAGGGAAACATTTTATAGCATGGTAATATAAAGTTCCTAAGCCTTATGAAATTACTGCTATGTCATGAACACCATTTAAGAAAGTTTCAGAAGGTGTATATGCACGTGCACATATGTGCTCCTTGTGTGTGTGCATGGCACAAACACAGATGCTCCTTCCACCTTTTTGTGGGTTCTAGGGGTCACACTCAGGACACCAGCTTGTAAGGCAAGCTTTATCTTTGAGTCATCTTTGCCAACCCCTGTATTTACCATGCTAATATGATATGCATGTGGCACTTTTCACATACAGTGGTGACATGCCTGATTCTGAATGCACAGAGCACATTATTTGACATTATGGTGAATTTTTCCAATACAGACATCCTCCCTGTTGCCCTTTAGAGCTGGTGATGCACATTTCATGAGTGACAGTCAGAAGCTTCCAGAAGGACTATGAGGTTGAAGAATGAGACAAAGCTAATCAGAACATGCCACGAACTGTAATGCTCATGAACAAAGTTCAGATTTATCTGTAGACTAAATGAAACAATCAAAGTTTGATGAAATATTAGAAAAAAAAACAAAACAGACTTCAAAAGTGAGTCTTAGTACTTCTCTGGTGTGCTTCATAGTGAAGCAAAATGTCTTTCGAAATGACAGGGGTTCTGTCCTACACATAATCCTTCTTGGTATTTAAATAAAATAATTAACCAATATTTCTAGCTGCTGGCTAGAAATGAGTAACTGTATTCGCTACACATACCTGTTCCCCAGCTCACAGAAATGAATGACATCCCGTAATGACCCATAGAAATCATTTGTCTTATTTTCCACAATAGGGACTTACCCTAATCAAGTGGGAACTAAAGAAAATGTCCCATATTCCAGTATTTTTTTCATTACCAATGTCTTACTTGCTTTGAAATATATGAGGGGCACATGTGATTCCAACCCACACAGTAAGATGAAAAATGTTCACAGCACAGCTTGATGCCTAACTTGACACACACACACACACACACACACACACACACACACACACCCCTCCATCATCATCCCTTGCTTCTTAGAGGCCACTTTAAAGCACAGTTAGGGTTATTTTCCTTTGCCAGTAAGATAGAAGAGATAAAAGATGATCCATCAAATTTGATACTTTTTACTTCACTTATAAACTATTTTTAAGAAAGGTACAGTGACTGCTAGGTCACTGTTCCCGGTGCTGGTATTAGGAGAGAAATGGCATCAGTTAATTAGCAGCCATGTCAGAGGCCAGAGGGTTGTTAAGCTTCAAATCAGGGAGAATAGGGTCCCCTAACTTTAGAGGAACAGGATGTCCACTTCAATGCAAAGGGAGTTTTAGAAGTAAGAAGGTATAGCCCTTTCTGAAGCAAGACACAGAGTCTCTGCCCAGTGTGCCTGTGGGGTTCAAGGCCCTTTTTAATGATCTCTGTTCTATGGGAGCGGCTGTTGGCCTAGGAATATAAACTCTGATGATTCTGGCTTGAGACAGGTGGTAATAAATCTTACGGAGGGGAGGGGAACTGTCCTGAGAGGGATGGGAAAATGTCAGAACAGAACAGTCCCCAGGATAGAAAAACACCAGAAGATTCTAGAACTAAAATTCCTGCCGCCTTGCACAGGAACTAACCCTGACACATGGTATCTCTTCGGTCCTCCATTGAATCTTTGGACACAGGTCTCCCTGAGATGTAAATGGCCCCGAGCGACCTATGACTGGGGGGGGAATATACTGAACACTTAATCCACAGGAGGCAGAAGAGATTGAGTGGACAAGGAGATTGTTAGGTGCTGCCTACTTTACAGGGCTGCTGTCTCCGGAGGCTGAAGGGCCTTGATCAGGTTTGAATTCTCTTTCCCTTGTTTCACACACATAGGTCCTTAACAGAAGAACCAACAAACACAACAGACCACAGAATGCTAATGCTCTCAATGGGAACAAAGGTGAGAAACATGGGGGTGGGGGAGGGTAAGTTTATTTACTTATTTAAACTAAACACCACCTCCTGAGGAACAACTGCTCTCAATTAAACTTGAAAACTACAAAGGGTGGTTTTAGTTTGCTAACTTGATGTAAGCCGGGGTCATCTGGGAAGAGGGAACCCCCATCAGATTGACCCATAGTTAAGTCTGTAGGGCATTTTCTTGGTTGACTTCATGTGGGAGGGCCCAGCCTATAGGGGGCAGTGCCACCCCTGGGCAGGTGGTTCTGGATAGTATAAGAATCCTGGATGATCAAGACAGTAAGTAGTGTCTCCTCCATGGCTTCTGTTTAGTTCTTGCCTCCAGGTTCCTGCCTAGGCTTCCCTCAATGGACTATGACCCAAGATATACAAAGCTAAGTAAACCTTTTCCTCCCCAAGCCCTTTATCACAGCAATAGACGTCAAGGGACACGAAGAATGCAGCCAACTTTTACTGGACATTTTCGTGCACTAAGTTGACTCTTGTCATAAACCGCTCACCTTTAGTAACTCATTTTGTTCCTGAGTCACATTTTCCAAGAGTTTCACATCCTGTGAAAGCTGGCTTGTCCTCTGAAACACAGGCAGGGGGTTGGTTCCTGTTTGGGGTAGCCTCAGTTCCACTTGGTAAGTCATTATCTCAGCAATGGTCTTTTTCATGGGATGAATGTTTTCAAGTATGACCTTAAGAGCAGTGAGGAAGCCCAGTACAGGAATGAAAACAGAAACAAAGCCAACCAAACAAATAAATAAACAACCCCCACAAAAGCCAATGCAAGTTATTTAGTGCAAATTAAAATATTTACAATTTAAGATTGGTCTTTAATATGCAATTTCAATTATAAATACTTTATTTTTAATTGCAAGAATACGCATGTGCTAGGAACCCAACTCAAGTCCTCTGCAAGAGCAACGTTCTCCTAACCATGGAGCCATCTCTCCAGCCCTGAAGTTTTGATTTTTAAAGCATTTCCTTAATTCAGATTTGAGGTATGGTAGTGGTTAAGGGTCTTAGGAAAGAATGTTTCAGGAGGACTAACTTCCAAACACTACATCATCATTCACACAATCGGTTCCTAACTTCCTCCCTTCTCCTCTCTGCAAGGAATTGTGACTTAGTTCTGCATGCTGTTGCTAGGCAGGTCCTGAATCCTCCAAAGCAAGCATACCTAGCCCAGGGCTTCCTGCAGGAGTCCTTTAAAAAATGCTCCCTGAATTGAGCACAAAGTATCTGGCCAAATTAAATGTTATCACTACAGACTCCATAGCTAACGACCTCACTTCACCCTAAAAGGGAAGTACTCTAACTCCCATTCCACAGGCAAGGAAACTAGGTTCCCAGAAGGAAGAAGGCCTGATTAAGTTTAGTCGGCGAGTCAGGGAGATTAGAACTCAGGTCTGCTTGATCCCCAAGTGCCTGCTGGAGATCACAAGTCTGTACATTTGCTGAGATACTGGGCATGGATCTTTACGAATTATAGCTTAGCGAATGGCCTCAGTACCAACAAGAGAGAGAGAGAGAGAAAAGGAGAATCCAGGAAACGTGATTGCAGGGGTCAGAAACTCCCCATGGGCTCACAAAAGTGCTCACGGTCTGGGGAGGGCAAAGCTTAAATGACAAAGTAAACTACAGCAAAACTACTGATGCACAGGGAACGCTACAGAGACGATTTAAACAATTTTCATGGAGCTATGACTAAGAGCTCTGGCTGCTTTTCTACCCAAGCCCAGCTTCCTGCACCCACATGGTGGCTCCTGGCTGTAACTCTGATCCCAGGGGATCCTACACCGCCTTCTGGACTCCAAAGGGCACTCTGTGATATGGTACATAGACATGTATAGGAAAACACTCATATACATTAAATATAAGTAAATAAAAACTCAAAATATTTCATATATATATATATTTGTATTTTTTATTTTTGGGTTTTTCTTTTTTTGGTTTTTCAAGACAGGGTTTCTCTGTGTAGCCCTGACTGTCCTAGAACTCATTCTGTAGACCAGGCTGCCTCGAACTCAGAAATCCCCTGCCTCTGCCTCCCAAGTGCTGGGATTAAAGGTGTGCGCCACCACCGCCCAGCTATATTTTGGTTTTTCAAGACAAGGTTTCTGTGTATAGCCCTGGCTGTCCTGGAACTCACTCTGTAGACCAGACTGGCCTCGAATTCAGAAATCTGCCTGCCTCTGCCTCTCAAGTGCTGGGATTAAAGGCGTGCGCCACCACCGCCCGGCTCTCAAATATATTTTCATATGTGTCTATAGCTATTCCCAATCTCATCTGTATTAATCTCATGGATCCAACACATTGGGTCAAACTCTGTGGTTACATATTTTTAGGCAGACAGTAAGTATTATTAAAAAAAAAAAAACTTTCAAAAATAATTTATCCATACCTCCCCATGCTTGAGATGTTCTTCGGGTGGAAAATCAAATATTTCTTTGGATAACAGGATATCTTTGATCTTTGCAACCTTTTTCTCCATTGATTTGACTTCGGACTCAATCGCAACCACATCCTAGAGTGTAGACACAAGACGTGCTCCTGTATTCCATGCTGCACATTAATAATCCATAACTCATACTGTTATCAATCCTATTCTCTATTCTCATATCTAATCAAAGAGTGTTTGCCACTTATACTGCTTAATAACCAAGTTACAACCATAGACGACTGTATGGCTTTTAATAGGAAACATTAGTCTAAACTCACTAGAAAGCATTATGGAAGCCAGGCATGGTAAACTACAGAAAAACTACTGATGCACAAGGAAAGGCTACAAAGTGCCTTTGATCCCAGCAATCAGGAGGCAGAGGCAGGCATGCAGACCTCTGTGAGTTCGAGACCAGCCTGGTCTATAGAGCAAGTTCTAGGACAGCCATGGCTCTTTTACACAGAAAAAGCCTTGTCTCGAAAAAATAAAGAAACAAAACAAAACAGAAAAGGCATTGTGAAGTCAAGATATTCATTGGGTCACTTTTCAGGTGCTCATGAGAACAAAGGTTGGCACACTTCCAAGCTGGCTTCTAAAATAAACTCGAGTATCTACACACTCTTTAAATTTATCTTTGGAATGTGTTCAAATATGTAAACACAAGTAGGTCTGGCATTTTGGAAATTCCCATCACTTTAAATAAAAAGAGAGAAAGAGAGAGAGAGAGAGAAGAGAGAGAGAGAGAGAGAGAGAGAGAGAAAGAGAGAGAGAGGATAAAGTCACCCTTAAGAAACTAACAGACAAGAAGCCGGGAAACGGCCCTGGTTTTCTTACCTATCCCTAATGAGCTCCTGTGGAGCAGAGCACTGCTGAGTGATGTCATAAGCTACTCAGATTAATTTCAACACTACGTCCCTTGTCTAATGGTTAATTTTCTCAGTGCCGATGTCTCTAACTGGGCCAAGAATCTTAAAGTAAAATGCTAGAAAAAGACGTTGAAATATGTGAGGTCAGGACAGATCCGACATGATAACAAGATGATGCAGGTGACAAGAGAGGCTTTGAAAATGATGGAGAAAGGCTGAAAGCTGAAGATTATAGCAGTTGGGAGTTACTTAATACTGAAGAACACACTAGAGGAGTCTGAAGGTAATTAACTGTAGCGGGAAGTAATAAAGAATTGGCACCAAGTTCCTGTGTGACTTCTTGTGAACTTTCTCCCCACCTTAACTTGTAAAATAAAGGCTAGAGCTGGTGATTGGGCAGTGGAAGGGAAGGTGGGGCTGAGAGGTTTCGGAGGAGAAGGAGGAGAGGAGAGAGGACAGGAGAGAAGAAAGGAAGATGGAGCAAGAGGAAGACAATCCTGATTTTGTGTGGCTTTAAATAGCCACAGGTAGCTATAAATACCTTATAAGAGGTGGATAGTTATAGGACAATTTGTCTTATCTAGGTGGGCAATTTATATCATTATGAATTGGCTCTGAAATTATTGTTTGGGCATCTTATGAATTGAGAATTTATTGATATATAAATCTGACTGATGAATTATAAGCTTCTAGAGTTTTGATTTACTGGGTGAAGGAGATTTGTGACCGCTGACCACAGGGGATGTATGGCTGAGAAGGTACATGCGGGTGGCTCTGAGGCAGACGAATCGGAGAAGGGAAGACTGCTGACTGGAGCTAGTCAAGAGGCACCGAGACCAGGCAGAGAGTAGCTGACTGTAGCACGGGAACTTGGTGCCGATTATTTATTACTTCCTGCTACAGTTAACAGTGCTAAAGTACAGTAATTATTTATAGAAACATAGCTAAATTATGAAAAATGAAATTACATTAAAATTTATTAATATTATTATTAATTATTATTAAATTTGGTTTTTTGAGACAGGGTTACTCTTGTGCAACCTTGGTTGTCCTAGAACTCACTCTATAAACCAAGCTGGCCTCAAATTCATAGAGATCCACCTGCCTCTGTCTCCCAAGTGCTGGGGTTAAAGGTGTGTGGTACCATCATCCAGCTTAAAATGTGTTTTTTTCGCCTACTATTTAGAATCTATACCAAACTATAGAATGCATCAGAAAGTCATTTCCATCAAGGATCACAGAAGCACACCGCCGCTTTGGAAAAGGCTGCCATGACTAAGAATTGACCCCAGGAATCGGGTCAGAGAGAGAATAAAAATAGCAAGCATATTTATCAGGATTTTTCATGCCCGGAGCTGAACCGCTCTGGGTGAAGGATGGGGACTTGAATCTTGCTATAGTTGTACAAAGTAAAATGTAACCCAAGAAACAACATCAATTAAAAATGTATCTGTGTAGTGTGCTTCCGTAGGATTTGGGGGTCATTCCTGGCATAATGAACAGTACACAGTACACAGGAACCCACAGCTTTCCGGTCACTTACATCTGCCACCTGCTGGAGTGTGGGAGAGCCTCCACTATCTGTTGCTGTAAAGCTGCCACCTGGTCACTTAACTCGTGGATGGTCTGGATTAAGTCATCCGTTTCAAAAATGATTGACAGATCTTCTAGATCGGTGAAAAATTGAATGTAGAAGGCTGTGTTTCTGCTCAGAATCTTCCAGAGCCATCTAGAAAAACAAGAAGAAAAGGGGGAAATGCCAGTCTGATGAAAGGAGTCCATCAAGTTCAGATCCAAGAGAAAGTAGTGAACTGTCTCAGAAGCTCCGGGTCCTGGTCACTTCTGTGTTCAGAACGAAACAATGAGCGCTCTACTGTCAGCGGGCTTGGGGGCGGGATGTGACTTGAGCATCTTACGGAAGACCCCCATCAGATAATAAATGTTGGTTATCTGAAGAGTCCAGAATTTCCTGGAGCTTGTTCCACGACAACAGCTAACACAAGGAAGAACCCAGGTATCTGTTAGATGGTAAAGGAATAAGCAGGCTGTTGCAGTAATCAGAGCAGCACTGAGCAGTGTGAAGAGCAACCACTGATGGCTACGGTAACGGGACGACTTGCAGGCACACTGTGCTAAGCGGACGTGCAATTCAAATAAACAAAAATTAGCTAAAGGAGGACCTGCTATGTAGCTCAGGCTCGCCTTGATCCTCCAGCCTAGCCTTCTAACCACAGGCTTTACAGTGGATTGCTACTATGCCCAGCAAAATAAACTTTCTTATGTTTAGTGGTGAATGCTGACAGTCACGGTAGCACATGCCTGTAACACCAGCACTTGGTAGATGCAGGCATGGGGATAGGAGTTCACGGCCAATTTAAGCTACATGAGACCTTACCTTAAAAAAAACAAAAACAAAACAACCTAAATCAAAGGGAAAAAGTAACAAGTAATGCCAGAAAATGGAAAAAGGATTTTACTAATATCTATTCCTTAGACAGTCCACGTGTGGGAAGGAACACATGCATGGTGTAGTGTGTGCGTGCAGGCCAGAGGACAACTTGCAGAAGCTGGCTCCCTTCTTTAAACCATTGGACTTCAGGGCTGAAATTCGGGTCACCAGGCTCAGTGGCAAAGCGCCATTACCTGCGGAGTCGTCCTGCAGGCCCAGGACAGCTATTTTAATTATAAGGACAAAATGTGATTTCCATACAGGACTAGTTCTTACTGCCCATTTGAGGATTCACTAGGATCCACTGTGTGGGAAATAAACCCGTAGGTCCCCTTGCTTTACTTCTTCTGCTCAGTCCAGCCGTTTAGAACGCCCCTGAACAGTTGGAGAAACTCATTCACACTTAGACACTGACATCAGCGCAAGGGAGCAGAAATATCCTATCTCTGAGCTGACTTCAAATCATTCTTTAAAAAAACTGAGGAAGAGCATCATTGCTCTCTTCTGTCTTTGCAAACTCTCAAAATTGATGAGGTTCAGGCTGCTGATGTGGCCTGGCTGGTAGAGAGCTTGCCTAGCCTGGGGGAAATCGTAGCATCAGTCGCCAGCATCACAGAAATCTAAGTGGGTGTGGCAATGTGTCCCAGTAATCCTTGTCCTGAGGAGTGGAAGCAGGAGGCTCAGAGGTGTCATACTGGTTCATAGGTAGCCTGGGCTTCAGGAGACTGCCTCAAAAGTAAGATGAGATAAAATTGTGTGTGCGGGGTCCGGAGGGTGGGGGTGGGGGGACAAGGCTGGAGAGTAGAGAAATGGTCAGTGGGTAGGAGCACTTGCTGCTCTTGTAGAGAGCCCACTTCAGTTCCCAGCACCCACACAGCTGCTCACCCTTCTGTTACCTCCTACTCCTGAGGAGCCAATGCTCTCTCTCGGCCTCCACTGGCACTGTACGCACAGTGCACTTAGACACATGCAGGCAATATACTCATAAAAATAAATAACTCTTTCAAAAACGCTGAGTCATAAAACTGATTTAAAATAGAAAGCGATTATGATCTAGGGATACAGAGAATCAACCCAAGGTATGTGGGTGGGGCAGGGGATGAGGGACAAAAGGAATCACACGCAAGGACAAGAAAAGGAATAGGTGCGAAAACAGACAGGGGGTCCCAAAGGATAAAAATGTGCCACCAAATCTTGATGGTCAGGGAGGAGAGGCCAGCCTCAGGGGAACACTGTGCCACCTTAAATATATAAAGGGCTTAGACTACCTTTGAGGTCCAGTTACTATGGAAACTTATGAAAGAACTCCTTAGTGATTCTTTCTCAGGACCTAGTAATGAGAGAAAAAAAAACACTACCTTTATAATCAACCCAGTCAGTACCAGGCACTGGACAACCCTGGCAGCCATGGCCCCAAGAAGAAAAACACTTCCATTGGCTCTGTCTGACTGGCACAGAGAGGGATGCTAAGACAGCGTCTTCTGAGGCATGGCATGTTAGACCAGACCTGACGTCTATTTCTATTGCCTGGTCACTACTTATTATTAGCATAGTTGCTTAAAACCAAAGAGATTCTATGGCTATGTTCCAGGACGCGGGCCTATTGTAGCTCGGCTTCTAATCACAGAGCCACAGGTCTGCACCTGAGAGGCCATCTGGGGCACCGGGGTGGGCGGGTGGGTAAGAAGGCCTCCCTCCTGCCGGTTGCTGAGGGAGGAGGTATCATTTTCTTCACTGGTGTAACCTCTGACAAGCTGTCCACACTCCTGGTAATACCCTGCATACCCAGACTGGGCTTGTTTGTTCTTTGTTTTAAAGACATGAATGTAGGACCAGACTTGTTGGAAGATGAAGATTTTCAATGGGAGAGTGAAGGGGTGGAAAATGATCAAAATCATTATATACATATGTGTATAGAAGTGTTTAAGAGCAAATAAAAAATAGAGCAAATAAAAAAATCTAGATGGGGTCTTGTATATGGCTCAGAGGGCAGAATGGTTGCCTCGCCTTTATGAAACCCTGGGTTTAATCTCAGCACCATATAAACAAGGCCAGGGGGCACATGCCAGTAATCTCCACACAGAAAGCAGAGAGACAAGAGGACCAGAAGTTCAAGGTCAGCCTCATACATGGCAAGTGCTAGGTCAAGCTAGGACATGGGGGACATCTTACAAGTTTTCTTTCAGATTCACTTGAGCTGTTGATAGTCAGTTGTCGGACACAGGGAGAGGTTAGAGCCAGAGGTTGCTCTCAACTTCTTGAAGCCACTCAGGAGACCTGTTCCCACAATCCTATCAATATGGTGGCTGTATTCTTCAAGGCAGCAGGACACGCTCTAGTCTGTTACTCGGAATCCTTGGAGTTAGTGCTTGTGACTGGTGGTGCATTCATAAGAGTGACCATCTCACTACCTTAGCCATGTGACATGACTTAATGGACAATGTGGCTACCTCATCTCATTCCTACTTGTGCCTGAACACTGGGGACAGGGGATCACACAGATCCTGTATCCAGGGAATGAGAAAAGTGGTTATTATTTTAGAACTCTGTGAGCTAAACCTTCAACACCATCTAGTATAATGTCTTACCTCCTAGGTGGGGGAAACTGAGGCCCATAGAATATATAACTATAGCATTAAAAGAGACAGGACAAGAAGACCCAGAACCTCCAAGTCTAATGTCTGCCACTATCCTAAGCTTCTCTCTGTGTCTTGGCATGGTTAATGATGCCATGCATTTCCGAATGGATAGTAAAAAGCCCGGATGCTGCTGATTGGGTATCCCCTTTCACTCTGTAGCTTCATTGACTTGGAGAGAGCCCTGGAGGTCCTACCTGAAGGGTGCTGGCACGGTGGCTCAGGGTCCTCGAAGAGTCATAGCAGGCAGGATTGGCCAGCAAACGACTGGTCTTTTCTATCCATGCCTTTGTACTCTTCAGAAGATCGCTGTATTCTTCCATCTTGATTGTGGCCTGTGGGAGGGGGAGAAATTGGAAAGCAAGCTTGTTGAAGGGTAGTCACTGGGTCTCACTGACCCGAGTATGGAGCTAACCACTGTTGGTCAGCGGCATTCCAGGCCTTTTGGGTCTTTATCATGGCTGAGGACACAGGCCCACCTGCTCCAATTGAAAAACCTTTCAACTTGTCCTCAACAGGTACAAGTGTTTAAGGAGTTCCGATTAGAGCTGGGACAAAGGTTCCCAGTCAGTGCTTCAGCGAGCCTGGTCCCATTTCAGCCTCATTCTGAACACAGGGCTTATACTTTCTCCTCCAGTTCAGGCCCTGATCCCATCATATCTCATTTCAGGATGCTGTCCTAGCCGGACCACACTTGGAGCTCTCCAAACATAGCTATTATTCAGGAGGAGAGAAGGACCTTGTTCCCAAATGGCACATTGCGTCCTCACTGCCAGGCTTCCCAGGTTCTGGAGACAGCATGGCCTACGTGCCCATGCCTGGGCCTACATTTACCTAGGGAAACACAACTGGCTGGACTCCTGCTGAGGTCTCACTCTGCCACCTAGAAAAGGGGAGGAAGGGTGGCCACAACATGACACCACTGGCTGCCTCTGACTGTCACCCTTTGCTTGACTTTGTTTAAGCCCTTCTTGGAGCCCCCATGCTGTGCAACTTTCCATTTTCATGGCTGCACCTTGTTGAGCTGCGAGGTTCTGGCTTCTGCTCTCTGGGACACTTGCTGATGGTGCTGGAAAGGAGCCATCAGGCTGTCCATCCATTCTTGAGCCTGTCCTGGGTCCTGCTCAACCAAGTCCTGAACTTCAGAGTCCAGCTCACTCAGCTTGGAATGCCAGAGGTCCAGCTCATCCATATTTTCTGAAGAAGGAAATGCTAAGTTAATTTAAATGAAAATGTCATGAGGGGGTAATGACTAGTTTGCACATGGCACTTGCACTTGGCAATGCCAAGATAACATCATAGGCACACCGGTTCATTCACACCCACAATCATTTGTTGTCTAAACTGGGACTCGCTTTCTAATTGTAACCATACCCACTTTGGTACAAGTGAGCTATCACAGGACAGGAAGACCTGGATAGTAACCAAGGATAATTAATAGTAGACAAAGTCCATTGAGCCCCAAATGAGCAAAAGCCAGGAGGTTCACAGAAGGTTTTAAAAAGGTTATTTAACTGGGAAGTGATGATGTATTCCTTAGTCTCAGCTCGTGGGAGATTGAAGCAAGAAAATTTCTTAAGATCAGAAATCTGGGGTCAGCCTGGATGACAGTGTGAATTCCATCTCCCAAAGCAAATACCAATAAAAACAGAAAGGGCAACTTAGATTTATCTGTCTGTGTACACATGCACAAACACACACACACACATACATACATGAATCCGGAAGCAACTTTAAGTGCAAAAATAAAATGAACAACAATGTCTATTGCATAGGAATTGGTAGACTCTTGGAAAATTCTCAACATGCATTAGCATTTGACAACTACATTTGACTCAAACTAATAGGTTGAATTCAAATCAGAACGTAAGTGGGCAGAGGGAGATTTCAAAGGTAAAAATTTTCAAGTCTTACCTAGTATTTGTATAATAACAAGCTTGGAAAAACAAAACCTGACTTGCTAGGTCTGGTTCCTCTGCTTAAGAACCAACACTGGCCAGGCAACAGTTGCACACGCCTTTAATCCTAGCACTCAGGAGGCAGAGGCAGGCGGATCTGAGTTTGAGGCCAGCTTGGTCAAAGAGTGAGTTCCAGGACAGGCAGAACTACACAGAGAAACCCTGTCTCAAAAGAGAAAAAGAAGAGAGAGAGAGAGAGAGACATAGAGGGGGGGGAGAGGGAGAGGGAGAGAGGGAGGAAGAAAGAGAAAGAAGAAAGAAAGAAAGAAAGAAAGAAAGAAAGAAAGAAAGAAAGAAAGAAAGAAAGAAAGAAGAAGGAAGGAGGCCGGGCGGTGGTGGCGCACGCCTTTAATCCCAGCACTTGGGAGGCAGAGGCAGGCGGATTTCTGAGTTCGAGGCCAGCCTGGTCTACAGAGTGAGTTCCAGGACAGCCAGGGCTACACAGAGAAACCCTGTCTCGAAAAAAACCAAAAAAAAAAAAAAAAAAAAAAAAAAAGAAAGAAGAAGGAAGGAAGAAGAAGGAAGGAAGGAAGGAAGGAAGAAAGGAAAGAAAGAAAGAAAGAAAGAAAGAAAGAAAGAAAGAAAGAAAGAAAGAAAGAAAGAAAGAAAGAAAGAAAGAGGAGTCAAGACTGTGTCTAACAGTGATCCGATTTTGGAAGCCCCCATTAGAGGTCTTCCTGAAGTGTAGATGGCAATACAAATTCACAGGCAGGTGTTAACTTGGGAGTGGAAGTAGAACAATGTTCATCTATATTTTACCTAAGAAATTATTTCCTAAGCAACTTCACAAGGGAAATAGGAGTGGAGTTGTTGTGTCCTCGTTTAACCTTGGCAGTCTAAAGAGAAACTTGCTATTTCTCGGACCTAATCGATTCACTTTTTGTTTCAGTCTTCCCACAGAAAGCTCCTTACTGTCCCTTTATTTATGGGAATGCTATTTCCCAGTCTACGGCAGCCAGGAGCCAGGGCGAGTGCCAGTATAGCAAAAGCTGAGAATCCCGCTTCCGTGCACCTGAGCTTATGTGTCCTTGTCTCTGAGGCTCCAATGATCTGTTTAGATGTGTGTGTGTGTGTGTGTGTGTGTGTGTGTGTGTGTGTGTTGTCTGTCTGTCTGTCTGTCTGTCTGTCTCTATCTGTCAAGACAGGACCTCAGCCCATGCTGCCTGCAAACTCCTTATGTAGCCAGGGACTACCTGGATACCTGTTTCCACTCTCTGAGTCCTCTGACTACATTTCATGCTGTGCTGGGGCTCACACCCAGGGCTTTGTGTGTGCTAGACCAGCACTCAACCAAATGAACTACATCCTTAGCCCCAGTTCTGGTTCTTAGAGTTTCAGATCTTTCTAAAAGACTCATCTTGGGCTGACTAAGCCCAATTCCTATCTGGGATATGGTGACAGGGGTGAGACAGAATATCATGCCACTTTAAGGGGTTCATTACCTTTTGGATTTCGTGAGCTTCCTCAATGTTTCTGCTCTTCTGTTGCAGCATTTTTTCAATGCAATGAAGCCCGTTGTTAATTCTCTCTATTTTCCTCCTCATGACACTCGATGGTGAGCTCTTTGAGACTTCACTGCTCATCTGTGGCAAGGGAGAAAGTCACAGTTGGTTTGCAGTTTCAGTTCTCCACTCTAAATAGTATTCACTTTTTTGACTTGAAAATATTTTTACATGGGGTAGGGGGAGGGGGCTACAAACCATATTGTTAACATATTAGTGACAGGCTAGATAAGCAGACTAGCCTCTCTGTGTTGGTAGCTGTGTTTCCTGGTCTTTTCAATATAATCTAGAAGTAAGTTTATTTAAATAAAGAAAATGTATGTTATATTCAGAAGTACTACTGAGGGGGCTCTTTGAAGCAGCAGATGATTAATAGGAAAGAATTTCTATGAGAAAAGGCTTCCTTAGACATGCTGAACTTTACAAGAAAATCTTTTACACAGCTCTGTGTTTAACAAGATCAACTTTATTCTTAGGCCAATTTAAAACAAATGTAATCTCCATTTTCCTGTCCAGCTAGGTAAAACCTCCTCAGACTACTTCTTAAGGATAGAGAGCCCTGTTTTTGTCTCTGCTGTTTCTAGTGTGTTTTCCTAGCAACCAGAACTCTAGTCATGGAGCACAGCATTTTTTTTTTTAATCTAAATGACTGTCTTAAGAAAATAACTTGTGGCCGGGCGGTGGTGGCGCACGCCTTTAATCCCAGCACTTGGGAGGCAGAGGCAGGTGGATCTGAGTTCAAGGCCAGCCTGGTCTACAAAATGAGTTCCAGGACAGCCAGGGCTACACAGAGAAACCCTGTCTTGAAAAACAACAAACAAACAAACAAAAACAAACAAAAGAAAATAACTTGTGCTAGGAAAAATTAAGAATATTGAATATATTGTTTTTCCAAAGGCCTGGACAGTGTGTTTTCTTAATTTTTAAGCTACTGTTGATTAGTAGCCATAAGATATCCACATAATACTATACACACAAGCTGAGGCAGAAACTACCTCAGTGCAGATAAGGATGTATTTGTAGAAGCTGACACTTGGGCTAATGGCTAACTCAGTGCCAAGCCCACACACCAAAGTGTTGGTAGAACTTGATCCTAGAAGCCTCTGGTTCCCAGTGGCAAGCTCTTGTCATATAGTCAGCTGGTCATACCTTCATATTATTTTTTATTTACAGACTATATACTATAATAAAGATCATTATTTTAAAATATCAATTTAATTTTTTAGCTTCATTTTATGTGTAAGAATATTTTGCCTCATGTATGCATGCATACCACGTGGGTGCCTGGTGCCCGAGGAGGCCAGAGGAAGGCATTAGATCCCTTGGAACTGGAGACAAAGATGGTTGTGAGCCACCATGTAGGTCCTAGGGAATGGACCAGGGTCTTCTGCAACAGCAACAAGTGTTCTTAACCACTGAGCCATCTCTCTGGCCTCTAAACTCTGAGTTTAATCCTAAAATACATTTTTTTTCTTTCTTTCTTTCTTTCTTTCTTTCTTTCTTTTTCTTTCTTCTTTTTTTCTTTCTTTCTTTCTTTTTTTTTTTTTTCCGAGACAGGGTTTCTCTGTGTAGCCCTGGCTGTCCTGGAACTCACTCTGTAGACCAGGCTGGCCTCGAACTCAGAAATCTGCCTGCCTCTGCCTCCCAGGTGCTAGGATTAAAGGCGTGTGCCACCACCGCCCAGCCTAAAATACATTTTAAAGTTAATTAATTTTTGCCTAGGTAATACAGTACCAAACAATGAGGTTGCCTGATATGGGCAGTGACTCTCTTGATTGAAATTCATACTACCATTGAGAGGGCAAGATTATGATGCAGGGGAAAGCAGCCATCTGAATTACAGACATGATACCGTATGTGGCTGTGGCCTGGCCTCTTGTACTTCCTTGAGACTCATGACACAATAAAAAGCAAATTCCATTTGTCACAAACATACATGTTCACAATGGAAAACTTCACCCTTAAACATGAAGACTATTTTACTATCAACTTGCTTTGTAGGGATTTTCACATAAAGTCATAAAAATAACACCGAGTTTCTCTCAAAATATTTGGTAGTCTCAAAGAAAGAAATAATAACAATCCTTGGGAAAAGTTCCAACAAGTTAGTGTGTTAAATCAAAATATCTGTTCTAACATATTAGAAGATTGTGTGTTTATTTTCATACAAATCACATGTTCTGAGAAATCTGCCATGGAATTAGTTAATGACATATGCTAGCATCTGAGCGGTTTGTTGTTTCCTTTGTTTGTCTCAGCCTGCAACCCAAGCAGCCTCCAGGACATGGCAATCTCCTGCCTCAGTGTCTGGAGTGTTAATATTACAGGCATGAGCAATCATAGCCAGCACTAGTGTCTAAGTTTGAAATCTGATTTTTGTATGCATCTCCATTTTATAAGAAAATCTATATAGCTCTATATATCTATATAGTTGGCTGTATACAGTATAAATAACTTTATTCTCAGGCCACTCTAAAAACAAAGGTAATCTTCACTTCTCTATCATCTAGGCAAAACAACCTCCTCCCAGTAGCTACTTCTTAGGAACAGACAGCCCAGTTTTAGTGTATATTTCTAGTGGCGATTTGTTTTACTTATCAAAGTATGAGAGTCCTAAGCTTTAAAGACAAAACGTAAAATCCTCCTGTGGACACGGGACCAAACACAGTTTTGTTCTGTTGGTCTGAAATGTCTAATATAACTAGCTTGCTGGGTGCCCCTGTTTCCAGCACAATGGAATAATTCACACTCTCTCTTCAGATGCTAAAGTGAAAAGTTTTTCCCAGGATGCTTTGTGAGAACTCCATCCACATCACCATTAAACAGACACCACACACTGAAATGCTATCAAGTGAACAATGAAATCTATGTTTCTACTGCCCTTGGTTGTTCTTTCACTGTTTTGGGAAATTTTTTAAAGCAAAATATTATACATGCCCCCAGTTCTTAAAGATTGTTAGAATAAATAATAACATAAAAACATAATAATAATAATAGCAAGCCAAGTTAAAGATAATGCAAACTATTAAAATGTAAAGGGGGAAAACTAAGACAACAGGTGAAAAAAAAAAAGACAGATGATCTGAAACTCTGGTATCTATGCAATTTATTCCTAGCACCTTTATCGCACTACTCAATACATGAGCTCCATAAAACCAGGCAGAACTGAAAGTAGAGAAATTAAAATTGACAATCAAAGAATATTTCCTTATTTCCATTCACCCATCCTGATCAACAACAGCATTACATGTGCGCGCACACACACGCACATGTGCGCACACGTGCACACACACACACACACACACACACACACACACACACACACGCACACAACCCTCACTACCTTCTCGTCGGCATCTTCTAGGGCTCTCCTGCATTCTTCCACCTGGGATTCGATCTCTGCAGGGACTATGCTATACATCTCAGAATACTTGATGCGCAGTTTTTCCATAATGCTCTCGAAAGTCAGCTTGCCTTTCTGAAGAATGCTCCGCAGCTCCTAAAACCATCAACAGAGTCTCAATACTTACAGAACCTGGGGAAAAGTTTAGCCTTAAAGAAAAGTGAAAGCAGATTTCCAGGGTCCTCTCGATTTAAACAAGCCTGCTTTACATGACAAAACCTTCCTATTGATACAAGCAGATTAAGCCCTAGAGATACAGGGGTTTAGTCAGATGATTCTTTCTAATTTGTAAGAATTGAACTTGATAGCTCTTCATGGTGTCAGACTCTTGTGCCAGAAAGACATCAGAACAGACTGCTTCTCTGAGGGCCTGTAGGATGGACTGGATCTCAGCTAAAAAGTAACAAGTGGCCAGAAGTTTCAAAGAAGGTTTTTCCGTGTTGTTATTAACTTGTTGCTATTTCTACTTCTTCCTACATTATCATCATAATGAGTCAAGGCCACCGAGAGCCCCAGGCTTGAAGCAAAAGTGTCTGTTTCATGTAATTAGACAGCCAGGCAGAGCCCTACTCCTTTCCAAAGGGAGGGTTCCAGTTCCTGGTAAAGAATGTGGGTCTCAGGAGATAAAAGCGCACTGAACAAATGGTCTATTGGCTGTGGCCTAGAAACAGAATCTGATCTGCGTTCTCCTGCAGCAATTATAAAGGAGAAACTCATCTGTTTGGGAAAGCTTCCCAAAGACTGAGTGGAAAACCTACTTATTGACTTTTCTGGGCTTTTGTGTCCTTTAGCTCTCTAGTGACTGTTGAGCAGCCCCAAGTCCTAGCCCCGAGGAAGAGTTCCACCCTGTGATATTACACCTGCTCCTGGTCTCCATCCTCAGCTGGCTGACATGCCTAGAGAGGGAAAGTCAAAGCAATGTGGTGTAGTCACCCGTGGGGCGGCCTCCTGTTCGTCCCACCCAGGTGGACGCCAGGCCTCAGTCCACAACTACTGACTGAAACAATGGCTTCTCCACAGAGAAAACTTTTGAGAGTGATGGTAGGTTTCCCTTTTTTTTTTTTTTTTGGTTTTTTCGAGACAGAGTTTCTCTGTGTAGCCCTGGCTGTCCTGGAACTCACTGTGTAGACCAGGCTGGCCTCGAACTCAGAAATCCGCCTGCCTCTGCCTCCCAAGTGCTGGGATTAAAGGCGTGTGCCACCACCGCACGGCAGGTTTCCCTTTTCAACACTGATAACCAAGGGCTTCGTGGTTAACAAGAGCTGAGACTTTGCATAGAATCCCCATAGTCAGGGACGGAGAGGCTGTTCGGTGGTTAAGAGTACTGGCAGCACTCTGACCTTATCTTAGAGAGGTCATAGGTTCAGTTTCCAGCACCCACATGGTGGCTCACAACCACCCATTACTCCGCTTCCAGGGCATCCACCCTCTCTTCTGCAGTCATGGGCACCAGGCACACATGTGCTGCACATACATGCATACATTTAGGCAAAACACTCACATATATAAAATATTAAATTAAATCTTTAAAAATCAAATTAAAACAAAAATTTAAAAGTTCCCATAGTCATTTTTGTACAAAGAGTAGGAGGAAAGGTCACTCTGAAGAAACGAACTCTCAAAGTGATCCTCCATGTGCACGTGCCACCTCTCAGAGCTGAGATGCCATGTCCAAACACAAGAAGCATAGTCCTCCTCTGTGGGCCGAGGCCTCTGATCGCTAAACACACTGGAAACACAGGTGACAATCGGGCTGGCAAGTTTAGAGTTGCCTGTCTCCCAGCACGGCTCCAATTCCCCTCCATTTTCTAGTCGTGCTTGTCATCCCCTGACTCAGCACACAGTGTGCCACCTGTCCTCCCTGACTCAGCACACAGTGTGCCACCTGTCCTCCCTGACTCAGCACACAGTGTGCCACCTGTCCTCCCCTGACTAGGCACACAGTAGGCCACCTGTCCTCTCCCTGACTCAGCACACAGTAGGCCACCTGTCCTCTTTTGACTCGGCACACAGTGTGCCACCTGTCCTCCCCTGACTCAGCACACAGTAGGCCACCTGTCCCCTCCTGACTCAGCACACAGTGTGCCACCTGTCTTCCCCTGACTTGGCACACGGTAGGCCACCTGTCCTCCCCTGACTCAGCACACAGTAGGCCACCTGTCCTCCCCTGACTCAGCACACAGTGTGCCACCTGTCCCCCCCAACTCGGCACACAGTAGGCCACCTGTCCCCCCTGACTCAGCACACAGTAGGCCACCTGTCCTCTTTTGACTCGGCACACAGTGTGCCACCTGTTCTCCCCTGACTCAGCACACAGTGTGCCACCTGTCCTCTTTTGACTCAGCACACAGTGTGCCACCTGTCCTCTTTTGACTCAGCACACAGTGTGCCACCTGTCTCCCTCCTGACTCAGCACACAGTAGGCCACCTGTCTTCCCCTGACTTGGCACACAGTAGGCCACCTGTCCTCCCCTGACTCAGCACACAGTGTGCCACCTGTCCTCCCCTGACTCAGCACACAGTGTGACCACCTGTCCTCCCCTGACTAGGCACACAGTAGGCCACCTGTCCTCCCCTGACTAGGCACACAGTGTGACACCTGTCCTCCCCAGCCCACCGCTCCACAGTAGGCCACCTGTCCCCCCCCCTGACTCAGCACACAGTGTGCACCTGTCCTCCCCTGACTCAGCACACAGTAGGCCACCTGTCCTCCCTGACTAGCACACAGTGTGACACCTGTCCTCCCCTGACTCAGGCACACAGTGTGCACCTGTCCTCCCCTGACTCAGCACACAGTGTGCCACCTGTCCTCCACCTGACTCGGCACACAGTAGGCCACCTGTCCCCCCCGACTCAGCACACAGTGTGACACTGTCCTCCCCTGACAGCACACAGTGTGCCACCTGTCCTCCCCTGACTAGCACACAGTGTGCCACCTGTCCTCCCCTGACTCAGCACACAGTAGGCCACCTGTCCTCCCCTGACTAGGCACACAGTGTGACACCTGTCCCCCCCCCACTCAGCACACAGTGTGCCACCTGTCCTCCCCTGACTCAGCACACAGTAGGCCACCTGTCCTCCCCTGACTCAGCACACAGTGTGCCACCTGTCCTCCCCTGACTCAGCACACAGTGTGCCACCTGTCCTCCCCTGACTTGGCACACAGTAGGCCACCTGTCCTCCCCTGACTAGGCACACAGTAGGCCACCTGTCCTCCCCTGACTAGGCACACAGTAGGTCACCTGTCCTCCCCTGGCTCAGCACACAGTAGGTCACCTGTCCTCCTCTGGCTCGGCACACAGTGCACCTACCTCCCTGTCTCCCGGGACCACCCTTCCATCTCTAGCTAATGAGTTATCTCTCCGCAGGACCCCAACAGAAGACCGTGGACCAGTCTCAGCCACGTACACGAACTCTTCCCTCTTGCTTACCTCAAGCTGTTCTGCCCTTTCTGGATGAACTTCCAATGCCAAGTTTGGGAAAGAAGTTGAGATCTGTTCAAATAAACGCTTCACATCTTTTATTTCCTTTATGAGAGAATGCCGTGTCTGGAGTTCCGTCTGGACTGGGTCCTTATTCTTTTGCGCTGTCTGAAGAAGCCTGAAATTATGTCAAAATAGAACTCATAAAGAATTCACAAAAGAACATTTTCCTCCCTAG
Organism: Mastomys natalensis; assembly: GCA_021653895.1. Lineage (NCBI taxonomy): Eukaryota > Metazoa > Chordata > Mammalia > Rodentia > Muridae > Mastomys > Mastomys natalensis. The sequence continues at coordinate 155,231 of JAJTUV010001289.1, forward strand.
GAGAAAAGTACCAGTTTTTTACTGATTTATTGTCAAACATACATCAAATACAGCCAATCAACAGTGTCCCCCAAACTCTCACCCCCAAGTATCTGCATATTCCAACTACCATCTCCAGCTTCCATCTGTCCCACATGATCCCAGATCCCAGAGGAAGTGACAAGTGTCATCAGCTGTGGGTGGGCTCTTTAGAACAGGTGACCCCCCACCGGCTCACTTCTCTTCAGGTGACCCACTTCCTGAAGAGGCAACTGTGTGTGTGGTGGTGGGGTCGTTGCCTGAGAACTACTTGGTATTGTCATGTGATAACACAATAGAAATCTATACTTGGTCTCTGCTCTCCAGGTCTGAGATGGGACTCCTCTTGATTTCCTTACAGAAAGGAATACAACAAAGTCACTTGTTCAATTTTCTCTTTTTGAAATGGGGCTTCACTGTGTAACCCCGACTAGCCTTGAATTTACTGTGATCCTGTTCTTTCCACCCCGTAAATGCTGGGGTTAAGGTGTGTGTCACTACACCTGGCAGAAACTGTTCTCACACTTGACCGAAGGCCTTGTTCCTGAGACAGAGCTCTTACAAGTCTCTTGGTGGACTCCTGGATAGCCCCCCAGGTGAGAGTTATCCATGTGACGGAGGGCTGGGGCTATCTACATCACCCTTCCTACCTCTGTCCTCCCAATCCCTAGAGAGGGGAGATGGACTGAAGGCTGAGTTAACCATGTTGCTTAATTGGTCAATGTAGCCCCCAGAAGCATGGAAACAGATAATGTCAGAGTGCCCAGACTGCTAAACCAGAGAAGTACCACAGGGCTGTGTGTTGTGGAGGCCAGGCAGGGACCAAGACCAAAGAGGAACCTGCTGCTTTCTTCCTGCCATAAGCATACCCACTGCTGTGGCTTTCACAATAAACCCCACGGAATTAGATGGAACTTAAAGGATCTTTAGAGGGGTTTACTTAAACATAATATGGCATATCAACATCATGTATACATTATACAGGTATGTTTTTAATTTGATATTGAATGACATAGGAGACAAAAACAATCCGCTGATCAATGACTCAGCAGATTACAGTACAGTGTCAGACACTAGAATGTCAATAATCACAGTGAGAGGTAAGGGAAAAGGAGACTGTGTTTTTTGCTGCACGTGAGATTAAAATGGACTTTCACATTGGTCTTTATAATTCCCCACAATCGAAATTTCCTACAGCCAATAGGTATTACTAAAATGCAAAACAATATACATCTGAGGGAAAAAATTCTGCAAGCTATTCACACAGTAAAATCAAGATGGAAAATGTGTATGTTTCCATTATAATATTCACTTCTTCCACCCCCTTGTTTGTACCCATTGGAGCTGATTCTGTTGTAGTGTTTGCTATTATCCACTTTTTTTTTTTTTAAAACTTTGAACAGAAGCCATCCGATCACTTCCTTAATAATCAATGTCTTTATAAATCTCACCTGTCGCACCGTTCTTGCATAGACCTAATCTCCTGAAGTGCCGGGATAGTTTCCACAGCCTCAGTGCCTTCGGGAATCTTCTGGATACTCCTTACACGCTGTAGGAGCAGGGCCAGCAGCAGCTGCTGCTTCTCCACGTTCTCCTCGTGTTGGCTCAGAGAGTCCAACAGCTGGCAGAGTTCCTCTGTGGGAGCTGCGTCCTTTGTTTTGGAAATTTCTGGGAGATCCTCCTGAAGACTCTCTAGAATTATTGCTTCTCGTTCAATCTAATTGAATGAGTGACAATAAAGAGAAAGCGGGAAGACTTTGAGATCAGAAATCTGGCAAATATATATATATATAATATAATATATATATATATATATATATCCTCTCTTTAAAGCATTCCTAATGCCTATCCTGGTTCAAAGTCATTACTCGCTCAACATAGCTGGAACATTAGTCCTCTACTGATCACAGATCCCCATAGCTCCCAGCTACTGCCCGTGTAGCTGTGAGATTCCGATGAGGAAATGCTATTGTGAACGGGCTAGGGAAACGCTATTGACTAGAGTGACTTATTTCCCCTTGAGGCTTCAGTTGGTTTGAAGGGTGTTCCCACGAGGTCTACATGTGGTGGTTGGAATGGCTCCACCATAAGAGGCTGGGCTACTGCAGGATGTGGAAATTTTCCTACAAGTCTCTTTGACTTCACTGTGAATGTCTAATCATGCTGTAAAACTAAGTCGTTGTAAACCTGATGACTTCCAAAGGGAGAGCCACTGGGATTACCGAACCAACTGTGTTTACCAACCACCGGTGTGTAAAAAATGTAGAAATGTGTAACTTATTAAAATGCCTACCTAGAAACTAGGAATTCCACCAGCCTGGACTCAGAAGAAAGACTTGGCAGACAGCCTCAAAGGCTCCTGAATATGGTAGCTCTTTGCTTCCCCACCCCCAAGCCTTGAGTCCATCACCTTTAGCTATAAGACTCATTTATATCATTCCCCCTCCTAACTCTATGTTCAAACAGTGGCCAATCTTGCCACTGTAAAATACCACACCAGACAACTGCATGTGCATTATCATGCTGATTGGCATGGTAAGCCAGGCCCTGGGTGTGTACTAGAAGGTGAGAGTAAAACCTATGAAGGAAGATGCAAGAGCCCCAACATCAATTATTATAAGCCCCCAGAGTCCCCAAAGCCTAAGGCATACTTCTTCACCAGTGTGAAGGTCAAGGTGTCCAACAAAGAGAGATGCCACGGGACGGGGCTTCTTGCATTGTGGAGGTAATATAGTTACACTTAAGTCTACTGTTTAAATCCATTATCAACAATGCTTCTAATATTTTCTGGGGGAAAAAATGAGCCACAGCATCAGGAACAGGAGGTGGTATCTGCTGACCTGTCTTGGTTCCATGAAAAAGTGGGGTCCCCGGTTCCTATAATATACCTGGTGCAGAGGAGACCGTCCCTCTCTCAGAAACTCATCTACAGAGTATGTGCTTCCCACCATCTCAAACCACAGTTTGACTAGAACATGACTAGAAATCCTGGTTCCCAGGCAGAGCTACACCTGGACTAGAGAATGAGATAGACCATTCCACATCTTCCTGCTTAAAAGCGGTGTGCTAATAAAGGAACTACAACCTGGACAGGAGACTAATGGTAGAGCCAAGGTTTCTAAAGTTATTGGGGTTGAAAGAATCTTGTCTGTAACCCAGAATGCAGTGGGGTGTCACTTGGTGCAGTGGCCACAAATGAACAGATGGACCCCAAGGAGTATAAAACAGTCGGCGTCCCTGGCCTTTCTGTTTCCGTCTCCTTCCTTCCACTGGAATCACTTTCCACAAATAACCTCCTCGGAGCCCACCAGCTGCAAGCTGCTGTAAGTGGACTGAGACTGAGCGAGAGAATGCATTCCGGGAGCAGGCACAATCAATGTGTGACGCCACGCCATCGCCACCCAACGACATCCTGTCAGAAAAAATGAACACCTGGGACGGGAAGTCAGGATGCGGAAGTGTGCTACACTTTATTCGTGTAGTCTTAATGCATCTTATCACTCACACCATGCGATAAGAAGCCATGAGCCGAAACAGTAGAAAATTTATTCTAAAAGTCTCCACCTTTGTCCTGACATAAATCCTATAACCCTGTAATTTAGGTGAAGAATGAAAACCTAAATACACAACCATGCGGAATAGTCGCGGCCGCACAGCGCACGCCACTCCACACACACCCCATTTGCATGCATGCACAACACACATCACTGCACGCAGCATATCGTGTGCCTGCAACCAACACATAAAGAGATGAATCTTGGCCTAAGAAACAGAGAGAGAACGTGTTAAGGACCTACGTCCACAGTATTTAAGAATCTTGCCATCATGAGCATCGAGGCTGCCAAGCATAAAACCATTATTCTAAAAGCATGTCCAGCTCCTTCCCGTCTGATAAAACACTCTGACAAACCAACTGAAACTTGCTGTCTTACATAGGACCACAGCCATCACGAGAGTGGCGGAATGAAGTGCTCCTCATGAATCTGCATCCCTACCTCATGCTCAGCCAGCTTCCTGACACAGCCAGGGCCTCAGAGGGCTGGCCTAGGCCCTCCCCCAACAACACCAATCAAGACAATCCCTTACAGACATCATCACATCCAATGTGATCTGAAAAATTCCTCCACTGAAGCTTACTCAGACGACAGCTATGTAAAGTGGGCAGCTGGAGTAACTAGGATATCAATAATGATATCAAGTACATTCTGCCTAAAAAAAAATAAATAAAGTGGCATGTTGGAAGAGAAACAGTCGAATCAAAAGGTAAATTGAGTTTTAACTTGAAAATTTTAAGATGAACGTTTAAATTAAAAAAAAAAAAATCTACCTACTCAAATCGTTTATTCCATAAAGATAGAGAATGATTATATTACAACAGTTTAAAACAGATGGTCTTTATTGGCCAGTTAGTGCATGGTTAACATTGACTGTCTACTTGACCAGATCAGAGACAAGCTTCTAGGAGTGCCTATGAGGGTTTATCTAGATTACATTAGTTGATTGAGGTGGGAAGTCCCACGATGAGCATGTAGCACCATTCCCTGGGCTGGGGTCTTGGATCTAGCTGTGTGCCAGCATTCATCACTATCTTTCTGACTAAAGCTATGTTGCCGCCTGCCTCAAGCTCCTGCCATCAGAAGCCATGGCAGACTGTACTTGTGCACCCTGAGCCCAAATCAACTCTTTTCTCCCATAAGTAGCTTTTGTCAAAGTATTTTATCACAGTGATGCAAAGGCGCCAGCAGTGCTAAGCGGGGTCTTCCGTGGCTTGGTCGTATGTAGATACAGGAATGGTACCATTTTTAAAGCTGCAGTAAGATCTTACAACAGGCCGGGGCTGCAGTTCAGTGGCAGAATGCTCTCCCGGAATGCACAAAGCTCTTGGTTTGTTCTCTAGTAACACACACATCCACTCCGACACCCACAACCCACACCATCACACATCAACTGACACACACAGACAACCCTTACCCTAGTCACCTAGTGATTAAACACAACATGTAAGTTTCAATCCTCTTTTGTTACCTGTGAACTTGGGCAAGTGACTCAATATTATTGAGTCCTATTGACTTCATGTATTGTTGCTAAAACTCTTTCTCTGGAGTGGGGGATGTGAACATGTACCCCCTCCTCCTATCCCCACCAGGTTCTAAGGAAAGCCTCTTCCTTCCTGAAGTCCGGATAACAAATCAAAGTACAGTTCCACAGGAATTCGCCCTGGGCACCCAATGAGTTGATTGGGCTTACTTACAGAGGATGTGTGAAGGATTACTGACAGGAAACTGGCTGACTCCAAAGCAGCCGGTGCTGGACCGACCAGCTTCACCCTGCCTGGAGGGTGGCTTCAGGATCACCACACATGGAACCCCTTCCCGGAGTCTTCCCCACCTACACACTCTAGCTCCTCCTCCAGACCCTGAAGACACAGGTAGTTAGGGTAGAAAAACACAGAGAGGAGTGCCTGGGTAGCTAGTGTGGGCTAAATGGCCCTCTCTCCACTTGTTCCCTACAGGCAGGAATGTCAACAGCCACACCTTTTCCTTCCAGGAGGGAATCCCAACACTCCACAGGCAAAGCAGCAAAGGCTTCTAGCAAAGAGCACAGCTGCCCCCACGTTGATGGCTCGGCAGCCTGGCGGAGGACCGCCCTTACATGGATGCAAGAGCTAGGCCAGGCACACCAATAGCTCTCTTCAATAGCTGTATTGCTGTTGTTACATGGTTTAATGTTATTACATTGATTTGTGCTGGCCTTTGGGGAAAAAAAATACAGTTGTTGGGCTGGGAGTGGAGTTCGGTTGGTAGGAATGCACAAAGCCCTGGCTCCGGCATTTCACAAACCAGGTATGGCAACACACATCTGTAATCCCAGCGCTCAGGAGGTACAGGCAGAACGAGCAGAAGTGCAAGGTCATCCTTGGTGGTATAACAAGTTTGTGGTGAGCTTGTTTGTTCAGGAAGCTTTGTCTAAAAACATTATTTTGACTAGATTCTGGTCTAATGTTTGTTTGAGTAATTAGCAAGAGTTACATGGGTAATATTAAAATTAATATGATATGACTTTAACTGGCTATAAAACAGCAGTGTGGTAAAACAGTAAAAGCTTAGACTCTGCCAAGGTGTGGCTCTGAACAGGCACTCTCCCTCAGCAGGTACCTACTGAATGCTCACTAGGGACAAGGTATAGCTGGGCTGCCAGGTTACAATTGTAAGGAAGATCCCTTAGTATGCATTCAATGACCCACAGGGGCTTGCCACACAGTCAGTGTGCAGTTGGGGCTCTTAGGCCACTACTTAGAAAAGAAGAAATATTAATCAGAGCCTCAGTTTCCCTAGGTATTGAATGGTAAAGGCAGTAACTTCCTATGGTCAAGGCGAGGATTCAGAAGCACATGTCTGAACTGGTCTCTCGGAACCCTGTGGGGACTCAGTGATCGCCGCCATTGTGGACAGGCAGGGACTCTTGCTAGCAGTCTGAATAATTGACAGTTTCTCAGAGTTTAAACATCCAAGAGACTGTTCACTGATTAAGCCCTACCAGCACCACTGAAATGACACTGATTTCAAGAATATTAAGTTCTAAGCAGGTTAATGGGATCGTGTTGACCGTGGGTGATCTCCCACCAATTAGGTTACATTTCCATCCTCAGAAAATTCGCCAGAAATTTTGAAATGAAGAAAAGAGAATTTCAACTCGTGTTCTGATCTGTACCTCATTTATCCACAGCACTGTAGAAAGATTAACAAATACTATGATCTCCTATGATTTTTCATTTTCTTTTTTAATATATGGAATGCACAGGTCCTAAACCATGCCTAAGCTATCATCTAGGACTGAGAGATGTCGGAGAGGTCTTCTTTGAGACACTTTTTAGAAAGCATAGAATTTCATATTTTTAGGCCCACACTTGACTACCACAACTAATTTCCATACTTAACAATTGGAGCTGATTTCCAATTAGTCAGTTATCATGTATATGACTCAGTTCTAACCTTTACTGTAATGAAGGCAAAGGCAGTTATTTTTAAGGAAGATCTCATCTTCACAATGAGGATTTTAAAGCTTCATCCGGCAAGTAGTTACCTCTTTAGTAAGAACTATCTGAGGGGTGACAAGCTGGCTTAGTGGGTCAAGGTGCTTGCTGTGCAAGCCCAGACACCTGGGTTTGATCCCCAGAACCATGGAAAGATGGAGGGAGAGCACGGACTCCAGACAGAATTATAGGATATCTAAGAAAGTGCCACTACTGTGAAAGAAGCCGAAGAGTTTCTCAGGAGCTTTTCACAAGCCTGACCTGGTCAAGTTCACAAGTAGTGTCTATTTGATGTACAGATGAAAGGCAGAGAACGGCAGGAAGAGGCGGTGGCCTCGTGCGAGCCCCAGGGTTTGCCTGCTGGAAGGACTCACCCCCTCACTGATGAACTTCCACTCTCTCTTCAGTTCTCCACTCCACTGCTGCCACTCTCTGGCGGCATCCAGCAAACTCAGCCATTTCTCCCACAGAGCAGAGGCCACTCCAAGCACACACGCGGCATCGTTCTCTGTGCACCTGTAGCTCAGGTGTCTGAGGACCTGACGGAGTTTCACTAAGTCTTCTTTGGTTGACAGGAGATTTGATGTTAGCGCCTTATAAGAGAAAGTAATATGAATGATCAACATCTATAATCTTTTCTGAAATGTCACTCTGAAGTCTGGCACAGTTAAGGATATACTTTTTAAATGTTATGTCTCAGGAGGTAGTTATTCCTGGCTGGTCTTGAACTCAGAGATCCTCCTGTCTCTGCTTCCAGAGCACTGAAATAAAGGTGTGTGGCACCATGCTCGCCAGCCAGTTAATGATTTTAATATTCTTCAACTATGACTGGATCCACCTCCTTTGAAAGTCACTTAGTGCCAAGGAGAAAGTGATTTTACGTATTGTATTCTGCAGGAATGTGGGATGACTATGGGGAGGGGTGGGGAACTCATAACCCAAAAGCAAACTTTTTAGAGTTAGAAAAGATTCTCAAAGGTAAATATTTTGCAAGGTCATTTACACAGTGTTTGCTATATCAGCCAGCAATGCAATAGTTAGGAGTTCCTTGTATGTTTGCTCAGTTTCTTTTTGGTGGATGAATGGCCTCATCTAAATCACAATGACAAGTCAGAAGCAATGGCCCCTACGTGTAATCCCAGCACTCAGAAGGCAAAGGCAGAGAAATTACAAGTTCAAGATCAGTTATGTGGCACGACTCTGCCTCAAAAATAAATAAATAAAAAAGTAACTAAGAAACTCAAATCAAGGCTGGAGAGATGGCTCAGTGGTTAAGAGCACTGACTGCTCTTCCAGAGGTTCTGAATTCAATTCCCAGCAACCACATGGTGACTCACCACCATCTGTAATGGCATCTGATGCCTTCTTCTGGTGTGTCTGAAGACAGCTACAGTGTACTCACATGAAATAATACATAAATCTTAAAAAAGAAAGAAAGAAAGAAAGAGAAACCCGTACAGTACCACTAATTTTAACAGATGAAAATAAGCAAAAATCAAAGTTGTTTTATAAGCTGAGGATGTTTTCATGTTGTAGAGTGCTTGTCTACTGTGTGTACAAAAATAAACCAAAAAAAAAAAAACCCAAAAAAACTTAAAGTAAAACCAGGAATGTAGGCTCATGCCTGTGACTTCATGAGGTAGAAGAGTCAGGAGAAACTTAGGATACAAGAGACTCTGTCTCATTAGCAATGGTATAGGAAATGATCAAAACTGGACAGATGATTGCCTGTTCTGTCACGGATCTAGTAGCATACCTCAGAACATAAGAAAAGGGAAGGTTTAGAAAGGTGGTTCACAGGGCAGGATGCTGGGGGTGGGGGGACTGCACCGTGGCTCCCGATCAACTGAAGGGGTCAGATCATCTCCCCACCTCAGCCTCCAGTTGGGACACTTTCACGGGTGTTTGAAGACTCCCGTGGGTTGTAGCTGAGCTGTGCCCTCTGATGTCACCTGTTTGTTCTCCTGGGTCTTGACACAGACTATCCACAAACTGATGATGTTACCTTGCTCTGTTCCAGGCGGGCTAAAGCTTCTTTGTAAGACCTGGGCAATGGGGCTATGGACCGTCCGAGATCTGTCTCCATTTTCCTGAGCCGAGAGCAAATTTCTTCTTTCATTTTTCTATAGCATTTGTAATTCTCCAGGCACCTGAAGAGGCAATTAGAAAAAAAAATATTAAATTTTTCTTATTAATGCATCCCTACACATACACACATAAAGGGTTTTTGTTTTGCCATTCAAGAAACTTAAACATTTTTATTGACTACTCATCCCCAAAGGCATCTATCGATGGCTTTAAACAGATACAGTTATCCACAAAACACTAGGTTAGACAGGCAAGCAGACAGACTGACAGACACATAGAGAGAGAGGGAGGAAGGGAGAGAGAAAGGAACAGGGAGAAGGAGAGGGAGAGAGAGAGGGAGGGGAAGAGAGAGAGAGAATGAGAGACTGAGATTTTTCTTTTTAATGCACTACCAATGATCTGTCAGTAGGCTGAATTTTGGGAGAAAGCCATGTAACCTTAAAACTGTCCCAATGTCCACATTTGGATTCATATGTTCAGCTGTGTGTTTCAGAGAGTTAATCTCAAATATAAAGAATTTACCAAAATCAGGATAAAATTCATTGTGTGGTAAAAGCCTTTTATATGTAATTGCATTAGTAAAAACAGCAAAAAGACAATCTAACAAAAAACACGGTTACGTAAGTTACAACAACTCATCACAGAATTGTATCTAAGGATTGTGATTACTATCATAAAATGTCTGTTAGGGCAAGGGAAAAGATGAAGGTTACACAGTAAAAAAAATAAAGCGGGATAGTTTATATTTAATTGTGATGTACTTTTAAAAGCACCATAAAATTATATTCATTAAGTAGGCACTGCCTAAATCCTCCAGTCCTCCAGTGAGAATAATTTACAATTCTGTTTTCAGGAGCTAGAGTGTAGTTCAGCAGGAGAACACATGCTCAACACATGTGTGACCTTGTATTTAGTCTCTAGTAAAAAAACTAAAAATGAATGGATGACTTAAAAACTCTCACAGCTGAAATCCTAGCACTCACACTTAGGAAGCTGAGGCAGGGGGACTGACTTAAGTTTGAGGCTACTCTAGTCTACATAGTGAGAATGAGGCAAGATAGTAGTTTCAAAACAACAACAAAAGCAAAATAGACAGAAAACACATACTACACTTTGTGTGTGTGCATGTGTGTATGCATGTGAGCCACTTCACTGGCAGACTCTTATTCTGTATGCATACAAGGTATGTACTCATATGTGAACAGAGGAGCCTGCTTCCCCACATGCATGAAGGCCAAGGGCTTTATTATTCTCTCTCTTACCTCTTGAGACAGGGTCCTTCACTGAACCTGGAGCTAGGCTGGCTGCCCCTGTAGAGCTGGGATTACAGGTACATGAAGAGGTTATGCCCAAATTTTTGCATGGGTTCTGGGGATTTGAACTTGGGTCCTCATGTTTGCAAACCCTTACACACTGAGCCGTCTTTCAGACTACCCTTACTGTTTAATGACAAGTGTTAGCAAGGAGGGGGGACAACTAGAATATGCATCTGGTTTAGTGGAAATTCTGGGTGATTTAACATTAGGAGTTGCACCCCCTTGATCTGGGCCATCACACTCTTACATAACCAAGGGAGGCTCCTGTACTTCAACATGTTCCTAGAAGCACTGTTGCTTAATGAAAGAACTAGAAACTCAAATGTCCATCAATAAGGGAGTGTGTGACAGACAAGACTAAAGGTGTGACTAAACCTTATGATCAAAGAGATGAACTTGAAAAATATGTTTCAAGTTACAGAATGGCAGAATGAAGATCATAAGAACAGGACCTAAATACAGCAAAAATACAATATTATAAAAGTTATTTCCTAGTAAAGGGAGGAGGAGCTCATGAGAGAATTCAAGTTAATCAGGTTCATCTTGGACACTTTGGGTATAAAGACGTTTGTTTTGTCTTCATCCCTTATACTATCTACACATTTATATATAGTATTATTATATGCATCAAATACTAAACAAGAAGAAATTAAAATATAATGAAACATTTAGCATGGTTTTCTTTGGTGACTTTTTAAACTTTCCCACATTCAAATTTCCTCTGATGTGCATATTCATTATAAAGACAAATAAAATGATATTCTGTTATTTAAAAGTACAGGCAACTTACCTTTCCTCCTCAGCTTCCTGGACTTCCAGCCCTGCCTTCAAAGCTGAATTTTTAGCCACTAGTGCTTGTAAAGTAAGATGGAGTTTCTCTTTGGCCTCAGGGCTGGAGATAGCCCCTAATGTGTCGCTAAGGCTCCGTAAATCAGCTGCTGCGGATTGCAATTCCTCATGTTTATGGCGTGCCAGCTCCAGTGACTTTTTGGGATTGTGAAGGTCTACTCTGTATGATAAAAGCATGGCTTCCAGAGACGTGATGATCCTCACTGCACTGGTGACTAACTCGTCATAGCGGGTTGCACTTTCATAGGCATCGTTCAGGACATTCTGGTGAATTGAAGATCAAACACGGTCACATAATTTCCCAACTTGTTATTCTCTCTCTCTCTCTCTCTTTTTTTTTTTTTTTTTTTTTTTTTGGTTTTTTTTTGAGACAGGGTTTCTCTTTGTAGCCCTGGCTGTCCTGGAACTCACTCTGTAGACCAGGCTGGCCTCAAACTCAGAAATCCACCTGCCTCTGCCTCCCAAGTGCTGGGATTAAAGGCGTGCGCCACCACCACCCCGCTCAACTTGTTATTCTCAAATACGGTGCATTCTCTGATTCCCTGAGCCTCAGGGGAGCTGGTTTCCTGTTCTTATAGGTTTTACAGCATTACATTAATATTTAAAAGTGAGTAACTAAAAAAAAACTGTCATATTTTCAAAGAAATCTAATTTAAATTTAAAATAGCATCTCATAATCTTGTTGGTCGGCATATAATTCCTATTTTGGGATTCTTGCACAGGTTATGAAATGAATGAAGCATTGCATATAATGTCTATAACCGTAATATCTACGGACAAGTGAAAATAGCCACAAAAAGTCAGATCTCTTGTGTCTCAAGTGACTAGCATATCTGCCATCAACTTCAGTTCAGACACATCATCAGATGTCCCTATACCACAGCCTTGTCTTGAAAATAGCAAATGAATATAAAGATCTCTCCCTGTCCAGTACTAATTAAATTATTTCTGGGTGGGGTGATTTATACAGAGTGTTTCTGGAAACCATTAAAAGCAAACAAAGCGCTAGAATTAATCAGCATTTCTTACAAAACCATTTAAATAGCACACAAGGGTTTACCAGCTCTTAAATTTCTATGGCACTTACACCCATTATCTATATAACTCTGAGTAAAAGAAATGAGTTTCTCTCTTCTATAGATTAAAGATGACGAGTTAGACAAGAGAATGCTGGGTACCAGCTACCTACTGCTGGTACATCGGGATCATGACTAAGATACTTGTCAACTCTCAGAAGGAGACAGGGTGCTGTGTTAGACTTGTTCGCCAACAGAAGTCAGCAAGCTATCACAACTACTCAACACTGCTGCTGTAGCAAGAAGGCAGCCACAGACATTATGTAAATAGTAGGTATGGCTGTGCCCCAGTAAAACTTTGTTTATAAATCAAGCGCCTGTAGAACCTGTTCCATCTTCAGGAGTTCTGACGTAACCTGAAGCAAACAACCAGTAAGGATAGATGCCTTCCTTAAACGTCTAATTTCAGAGACAACTTACTGTGCGGAAACCAATGCTTTCGCTAAGCTCCATGTGAAGACTTTCGATGTCCCGTAATTTTGCCTCCAGGCCACCGGAAGCGTTTTCTTCTCTCTGCTCCCCAGTAACCCTTATGGCTTTAAGACCATACATTTCTGTCTCAACTTGCTCGCCAAATGCTTCCCAAGTCTCCATCTCGTGTTGAATATGTTGAGCCCCCAAATTTATACATAAAGGCTGCTGTAACTGAGACTTTACTTGCTTTAAAACATGTAGGGCTTTTCTAGCTTATCTTGGAATGCCTTTTCACCCACTTCTTTTGGTTGCAATTCTAGCAACATGTTCTGGAGAGCCTCTTGAAGCGTAGAATTCTCTTCTGCATTTAGCTTTAGTTGCTGAATCTCACTCTCTTTGAACGAATCATCAAAAGCCTCGTTTTTGCTTAATTTCCTGATGATCTCGCCATGCAAGCGTTTGGATTTTTCAATTTTCCGAATCAAAGTGTGTGCATTGAGCAGGGTGCTTTCTGGTGACAGACTGGGGACTTGCAGCAGTGATTCAGCCCCTTTCTTAATTTGCAAATCCACAGCCTTTATCTTACTTAGGGATGCTTGGTATCTGTCCCGTGCTATTAAAACAATGTCCATTTGCTTAATTTTTTCTTCCACTTCCCTCTCCCTCTCAAGAACTTGGGTTTGTAACCGTTCAAGAAGTGAACCATCCAAGCTTAGCCCTATAGAACCAAACACTTCTTCAGATGTCAACACTTGTGAGATTCTGCCTCGAATAGCAGCCAGCTTGTCTCTAAGATGACTGAGTTGCTCTTTAGCATCCTGCTTCAGCTCTTGATGGAGCTGGAGGAGTCCACCGGGATGGATGCTCTCGACCTCCTTCTGAAGCACCGCTGTTTCTTCGTGGAATTCTCTGTAAGACTTGATCTTGTGCTTGAGTTCGGTACAGTTATTCTGAAGGAATCTCTGGGTTCTGTTGGTCCTTGTTTTGAGACTTTTTAACCGATCATCCAGAAATAATCTCTCAAACACATTTGCATCCTTGTAGGCATTTGTAAGTTCTGGAAGATGTGCTGAGATTATGCTCTCCATGTCTTGCAGCTGCTGCTGGGAACGCCTTCAAGATGGCGTGGCGACGCTCCAGCTCGGCTTCTGTGGAGGTTCTTTCCATCGCAGGAGACATCAGAGTTTCACTTTCTTCAAGCATGAGCTGAGCCTTTCCTGTAATCGCAAACAATTTGCTTCTTTCTTCCAACTTCAGTTCTAGTTGCTGGGACCTCTGAGTTGATTTTAAAAGCAGTGCTTGGTGTTGGCTCTGTAAATCCTGCAGGAGAAAATTTAGACCATCCCTCTCACACGCTGCAAGGCTGGGGGTGAGGTCTCTGGCCTCTTCCACCAGCAGCTCCACTGCCTGCTGCTTAGCCAGCACGCCATCATGAACCAGCTTGCACGTCCTGATCTGAGAAAGGATGTTGTCAGGGAGAAGGGCGATGGGAACAGTGAGCTCTGCCAGCGTGCTCTTCACCCAGGACAGAGCCTCCTTCACCCTGTTCTGTAGCTCACATTTTTTAACCCGAGTTTCTACCTCTTGGTTTAACGGCTCCAGTGCCTCCAGTTGCTTATTTAAATTATTTATTACATCTTCCAGAGTTTTCTTATCCTTTTCTCCCAAAGCCTCTTCATACGAAGCTCAGTTTGCCGCTTTAAAGCAGAATACTCATACTTGATTGCCTGGAGCTCAGCGGCTGGCGTGACCATGTCCACATTCCCTGTCTGTTGTTCTGGAGAGTTCAGACTTAGCGTTAGGCGCTGTTGCTGCTGATGCAGAGAAACCTCGAGGTCCTGGGCCTTCTTCAGGAGGCAGGTGAGTTCACCGTGTTCTGTGGCTTGCTGAAAACACTTCCTGTGAGCCAGCTGCTCCACAAATTCCCACCCACGTTCAAGTTGCTTCATTTGGCTCTCCACCAGCTTCTGATCTGCGGCCGTCAGGAGGCTGGATAAATGTGCCCACTCCATGTGAAGCTTGCTCACACAGCCTTTCTGTCTTTCCACGGATCCCAGGAACTTCTTGATCTTCCCCAGATAGGTTGCACTGTCTAGCGAGCCTCTAGAAAAAGAATAAAAACGAAGAAATAAAGGGAAAGGAGTGAGGCAAAGAGAAGAAGATATGTAAATGACTTGTAAATGGAAAGTCTCTCTCCCCAAGCTTAGTCTAAGCTACAGAAGTTACCATAGTATCCAAACCCCTTGTTACCACCCTTCCCTCCCACCAAGAATAGCCAATCTTATGAATATAAAATTGTTTTAAGGGATAGTACTGTAAATAAAGTCTGTTTAGAGGTTTTCATAAAACAAAACTTTATGATAAGAAATATTTATACATTAAGATCTCTATATCTACCATTTGTTATTTTCTTCTTTTTTTTTTTTTTTGGTTTTTTTTTTTTTTTTTTTTTTTGGTTTTTCGAGACAGGGTTTCTCTGTGTAGCCCTGGCTGTCCTGGAACTCACTCTGTAGACCAGGCTGGCCTTGAACTCAGAAATCCGCCTGCCTCTGCCTCCCAAGTGTTGGGATTAAAGGCGTGCACCACCACCACCCGGCCATTTGTTATTTTCAAAGCCAAAGGAAAAATATATTTATTATTATTAGTGTATGATGGAGGTGAGGGAACTCAGGCCATAGCATGGATGGAGAGGTCAGGGGACAACTTTGTGGAGTCATTTCTCCCCTTCTATGTTTATATAGTGTGGTGGCTTGAATAGGATTCATAGATTCCTATTCAGTCCCATAGATTCATGAATTTGAATGCTTGGCCAATAGGGAATGGCACTATTAGGAGGTGTGGCCTTGCTAGAGTAGGTGTGGCCTTGGGGAAGTGTGCCACTGGGGCAGGCTTTGAGGCCTCAGGAGCTCAAGCCAGGGCCAGTATCTCTCTCTCTCTCTCTCTCTCCTCTCTCTCTCTCTCTCTCTCTCTCTCTCTCTCTCTCTCTTCCTGCTGCCTGCTTTTCTGTTGAACTCTCATCTCCTTTCTCGCACCATGTCTGCCCATGTGCAGTCATGTTTCTGACCATGCTAATAATGAACTGAACCTCTGAAACTGTAAGCCAGCCCTACTACACAGTTTTCTTTATGAAAGTTGCATGGTCACAGTGTCTCTTAACAGAAAAAGAAACACTAAGACACATAGGTTCAGAGAACTGAACTCAGGTCATCAGGCTTGGCAGCCAGCACCTTTATCTGTTAAGCCATCTTGCTGACATCCAGAAAGCATACATTTAAATGAAATAGTTAAGATATGTGATATTCAATATGCAGTAATTTAAACCAATTATATTGATATTAGTCAGCATATATAGAAGATATTCACACTATTGTTTAATAAATTATGTGTAAAACACAGTTCTCAGTAACACATACACACACACAGAGCATGAATCCAACAAAGTGTTCTTAAATAGCTTCTGCTATTGTTTGAATGCCTATGCTCACCCCAAACAAATTCTTATTTTATTGTTGCTGTTTTCTGGGTTTGTTTGCTTTTTAAAAACATATACTTATTTATTTATGGGGTAGGGGACACTTGTGTGGGCAACAGTTCCCTCTTTCCACTTAGATGCTGAGTATCAAACTCAGGTTGCCAAGCTTGGTGACAAGTGCCTTTACCCACCAAGCTATCTGGTAGACACTTTAATTGCTTCTCTCAAACAGGGTCTTGGGTACAAAATGCCTTATGTTGAAAGCTAAATGACCATATAATGGTATTGGGAGGTGCAGCCTTTGTGAACATGAATAGCTAAGAGACACTCCCAACCCCCATCCCTGTCCCCACAGCTCATTCTATCCTGGCAAGACATGGCTGGCTGATATCCTGAGGTAGAAAGAAGCTTCATCAGACACAAAGTTTGCCAGCATCTTAGACCTTGGACTTTCTAACCTCACAACAGTAATCCGTCACTGTTCCTAAGCTACCCAGTCTGTAACTTTTCGTTAGAGCCCCGTGAACACACTAAACTGGTGTCCAACATGGAATTGGTCTCCATGCCTGATTTTACAATCCTGATGTCCTTCTGTAGCATAAGCTGCAACTCGGGGCTGCAAGGGAGCAAAGGACACAAGTCTTCTTACACTTACACTTTGAGGCTTTCCACTTCTGTCAAGAAGGTGTTCAGCGAGGCTTCAGCCTCAACCAGCTGGTCTTGAAAACCACTAAGGAGGCCATACTGTCTCTCTTTAATTTTCTTCAAGGTAAGAATCTCCTGCTGTAGACTGCCCAAGTGGCACACGGAAGATTTGGACGTGGGCAGAACTGAGGCTTGCTCTTCTGTTTGGTCGAGATGCTGCGACCGTTTCAGAAGTTCAGTGGCTGCTTTTCTTGCTTCCAAGTGGGTATATAATTCCTAAAGGAAGTCACACAGATCAGTCTGTAAGCGATCACCCTTCTCCTGGCTTACATACATGTTAACTCTTCTGGAGATTATCTGAAACGGCAGAAATCATCTAGACCAGCATTTCTCAGCCTTCCTAATGCTGTGACCCTTGAATACAGTTCCTCCTGCTGTGGGGATCCCCAACCATCAAATTATTTTTGTTGCTACTTCATAACTGTAATTTGCTACTGTTATGATTGCAATGTAAAATATTTGTGTTTCCAGACAGGCAGTGGTGGCGCACGCCTTTAATCCCAGCACTAGGGAGGCAAAGACAGGTGGATCTCTGAGTTCGGGGCCAGCCTGGTCTACAGAGTGAGTTCCAGGACAACCAGAGTTACACAGAGAAAACCTGTCTCAAAAAAAAATCACACACACACACACACACACATGAACATGAGCACGCCTGTTGTTTTCTGATGGTCTTAGGAAACTACTGTGAAAGGGACATTAGATGCCCAAAGAGATGGACCCAGAAGCCAGAACTGCTGATCTAGAGTTTCACTTGTAGAAACATGGCCATGTATAAGGTTTTCAGGTTTAGTAACTAAAAATGCATTATTACTGCTTATAAACCCAGCTGCCAATCTAAAGGAGGAGGCCACGGCACACTGATAACTGGAAAAGACAGTCTGTCCGTAGCCAGACGACACAGGGCTGTGAAAATGTACGATGAGTCAGATTCCCCAAACTCTCACCGAAGTTTCGAGGAACTTTGTGGTACAGAAAGAAGTGGAATGTTCATTAAACTCTCCCCCTTTTCAAACGGCTGGAGTTATACAACTTACTGATTAGTACATAATTATATAGTTACCAAATTGATCATCAGGCAAAGGTTAAATAAGACTTTTCACTCCAAACAAGCAAGTTTTTGGTAATTAAAATATATTGTATTGCACTGGGTAAACGATGCAATCATGCCGTTAGCGGTTTTCATGTTCCCATACCTCCATCGCTTTTAATTGTTCATTTCTTAACATAATGTCCAATTCTAAAGGTTGATTCCTCAGATCATTGACTTCCAGCTCGTCTTGGGCATTTTGCATGCTTTCTTGAACGTTGAGAGAAAGTTGTTTTGACAAAATCATTTCCACGGCTGAGTTCTGAAAACATAAAAAGATTAATTGCTGAATAGCCTACCATCCAAATGAACCACTTTCATTTTCCTTGATTACAACCATTCCAGTTCCTCCTACTGACTCAGGCTAAAGGCTTCAAAGAAGTGTATCTGGGTACTTCCAAAGATGGGCTTTATTCCCATAGAATAATTAATGCCTACGCTGGCACTCCTCCCCCAATAGGAGACATTTTTGTCATGATAGTCTGCATTCCAGAATCCCATTGCTCCATTGTATACTGAGGTATAACATATAACCTAAAAGACGTGAAACAGACACGGAAGAGCCGACAGTTCCCAAATTTATACTTAGTATTCACAAACTGAGGAGGTCCAGGCAAACAGTAGGGGCTCATTTCTACTTATCAGTAGTTCAAAACAAGTAGGTGAGTGAGAAAACACCAAGATGTCACGATACTGAGGCTAAATCAGGCCTCTAGCACTTGAACATGGCAGGCACTGACTCCATATCTATCTCCCAAAATTGTTGGTATGGTGTCTGGTATATGACCTAGTGAGCGAAGGTGTCATACATGTGCTAGCCACGCAATCCTGTATACCCAAGTTCAACACTCAGAAACCACGGAAAAAAGAAGAAAACCCAATGTGGTAACTCATATCTGCAATCCCAGCGATCCTACCTCAGGATAAAAGGCGGAAAGCTTACCTGAGTGAGCGTGTGCACATGTGTAAGCATGTGTGCACATGACCCTATAACATACTAGCATGACAAATGAAGATCTATGTAAGGTGCGAGACATTATAAAGGAGTCATTGATCTTTTTCCAATGTTTTAGGAACTTAGGTTATCAAGGGGGCATTTGTGTTGACTTCATTTTCAATGTCTAATTCTGTTTTATTTTTAAACTAGATTTATTTAGTGTGTGTCTACTGTGCACATGTGTGTGAACATATGTATACATACACATGCACATGTCTGAGCATCAGAGGGCAATCTGCAGGACTTGTTTCTCTCCTTCTAGTCCCAAGAATTGAACTCAGGTCCTGGGGCTTGGCAGCGCACCTTCACTCACTAGGTCATGGCTCTAAGTATGTATTGAATACTTACATATACCAGACACCATACCAACAATTTTGGGAGATAGGTATGGAGACAGTGCCTGGCATGTTCAAGGCAGGATCACATGAACTTTACAAACACATAAGCAAACCAAAAGCAACACCCCCCCAGTAATGTAATACATTAACAACAGGGGACGCTATGCAGGGTATAAAGGAATATTCAATACTATCTTTGTAACTGTCCTGTAAATCTGAAAACAGTAATCAAAAGTTTACATAAAATAAGCACCTGCCTGGAGTTTGGCTAGCTCTCACTGGTAAGACAGCAGGGTACCCATGTTTGAAATGATACATCGATGATAAGTCACTGCTTTGAAATATGGCAAATAATTATGATTTCACAAGTTCCCTCCTCCAGTTCTGAGAACCTGACTCAGGTCTGGTGCAAACCTGTGTAGAAGACAGACTCACGGGGAGAGATCCAGGGAGACAATGGGCTGAGGACGGCTTGGGGGGCACACTTGCAGGGGGCACACTTGCAGGGGGCACACTTGCAGAGGGGGAACACTGTTGCAGGTGATGCCTACCTCCTCTCATCTCCTTGGAAACCCCCACAAATGTCCACCCCCCGGACACAAGAGAGCCCTCACCAAAGGCCTAGAGACCAGGCCCTGGGAGAGAGTTATCTATCACTACCATCCACCAAGAATCCAAAATGTCCTCTTACCTGACGAGCTGGCGTCTGAGGACCACTGTTACCCAGGATGTCACAGGTGACATTTGTAATGTCAGACTTCAATGGTCAGACAATGTATATCAAACGCTTCAAATCAGCCTCCAAATCCATTGGTTCATTAACCCCCAAAGCCATTTTTAACCATGAAGGAAGGCCAACAGAATCCCTCAAACGAACATTTCAAACGTAACAGGCAACATTCCTTTGGCTCATGCCAGGGAGGTTGGAACCCAGGTCAGGCCCTTCCTGATTGGCTCCTGGAAAGTTCCGTCACTTCCTCATGGCCTCCCACAAGCCTCTGCTGTGTTTTATTTTGATTAGACATACTGCTATAGAATGTTTTATCTTAAATCAGAGACATATATTAAAGAATAAAAACCCCACATGACTGAAAACAAAGATTAAAGTGATATAATTTTCTATATTAAAGAAATTTAAAGCCCACCCTCCATAAATCCTCTAACCATATCTCCCAAACCAAACACTCTCCTGTAGTCTGTATACAGTTGTTCATATTTATTATGGTATACTTTATATATTGTTATTTTAAGTTCTCAGAGAAATCAAGGCCATGTATGTATCACTTATAGTCTGTTCCATTTTGGAAAAATCTAACAGGTATACATCAACTATGGTTCTATGGATATGTTTTGCTCAATGGAGGAACACAGCTTACTTTTTAGATTACTAGTCTTATTTCTGTTACTGAGACAAAACACACTGATCGAAAGCAACGTAAAGAATTAAGGGTTTGCTGTAGTTTACAATTCTGAGTTAGAAGCCATCACGGTGAGAATTCCCAGTAGTGGGAGCCTGAAGCAGCGAGTTACATAGCACCACAGGTCAAGAGAAAAAAAACAAATCAATGCACGTGTATGCCCGGTGCTCAGCTCGACCTCTGACCTTTATATGGCCAGTCAGAAGACATGGCCCACATTCAGGATGGGACTTACCACCTCAAGTAATCCAATTAAGACCAGCAGAGTCAACTAACTGGACCCTTGGGGACTCTCAGAGATTGAACCACTAACCAAAGAGCATACATGGGCTGGCCTAGGCCACTGCATACATGTAGCATTCATGCAGCTCGGTCTCCATGTGAGTCCCCCAGCTACTGGAGCTGGGGGCTGTCCTTAAATCTGTTGCCTGCCTGTGGATCTCATTCCCATAACTGGGCTGCCTTGTCTGGCCTCAGTGGGAGTGGATACTCATAGTCCTGCAGAGACTTGATGTGCCAGGATGGGGAAAGATCCAAGGGGGATCTCTATCCTCTCAGAGAAGAAGGGGAGGGGATATGAGGAAAGGGGCTGTGTAGAGAGAGGATTGGGAGGACAGGGGGGAACAGTTGGGATGTAAAGTGAATAAATGAATGAATGAATACATACATACATAAATGGAAAAAGGAAAAAGAAAATTCCTCACAACATGCCCGGAAGCCAACCTTATATAGATAATTCCTCACTGAGACTCTCTTCCCAGGTAATTCTAGATTATATCAAGTTGATGCTTAAAGCTAACTGTCAGTACAGTGACCAATGCCATTGGTTCCCAGTCTTCCCATTATGGATGCCGCGCTGACACAAGCACTTCTACAGCTCCTGTGTGTACACACACGTGTTCTTTCCCTTTTCTCTCTGGCATGCTTGTGTATTTGTTTTCACTTCTATTCCTGGCCCCCTGGTTTTGAAACAGGTCTCACGGAATCATGAGTTTCTTTAGACTATCTGCCTAGAATAAAATTACTACTCATAAGTCATAAGCCATACGATTACTAGTAAACAGCTATCAATTGGTTCTCCAGACTCAATTATCATTTCTATTATAACCAATGTGACCAATCAAGAAGGCCAAGTTAATAGTAATGTCACTACCTCTTTTCCCCAGTCAGAGGTAATAGTCCCATAACCGTGACACATGGTGACAGCCAGAACCCTAAATCTACCACTTATAACCTGCCATTAGGAAGACAGAGGTTAGACCATCTTTGGAAGATATTTTTATTCCAATATGAAGCAATGAGAAATAACTTTAAGGATAAACATCACCACTCTAGGAAATACCGAGGGCTGTGAAGATAGCTTAGGGGACAAAGCACTTGCTGGCCCAGAATGAGGCCTTGCATGCACCCGTAACCCCAGTACTGAGGGAGACCGGGAGAAATAAAGGAACACTAGGCTTGCTGGTTGCCAAGAAAGTAGGAAAATGGCAAGCTCCAGGTTCAGCGAGAGACCCTGCCTCAAAGGAATAAAATGGAGAGCCATCCTGGACACTTGGCACTTTCCTCAGCACTCTGTGCACATGGACATAGCAAACATATATCTACCACATGCAAATACATACAAAAGACAAATCCAAAAGGCAGGAGAAACTGTCTCCAAGCTGTGTTTTTCTTTCCAAGGGATTTTTTTTTTTTTTATATATCACATGGTAATTTACTTATTCACACAGAGGTTATAAACACAAAAAGGCAGGATGTGGGGAAGGGAATGGCACCAGAGCATAGGTGTTCAGGGGGAGTACAGATACCTTTAAGAACAGGGTATCAGCTGGGTGAAATTTGAGGGGACAGGTCACTAGACTCTGCCTATGATTCACTTCTCCTTATCTAGGTTGGTACTGTCCACAGAGGCTACCTATTTACAGGATCTATGACTACTCAGGCTGGTAAATTTCCACAAAAGCTGCCTGTTTACCATAGCTTATAGCCTTCTGTTTCAGTGTTTTTCCACAGAGACCCAAGACTTTGTGTTAGCATGTATGATGTCAGGCCTATTGCTGATTTTAGGCCTATGGCTGATTTTAGGCTTCAGTGTATAAGCAGGGCTGCTCCTGACATCTCCTCCCTTCTCTAAGTATAGAAGGGCCTTGGAATTCTAATCTTTCGAAGGCGGGGATACAGGCCTGACCTCCAGTAATTGAAGGGAACCTTGTAATGGCTCCAGTCCTCCTGTCGTTGTTCTCCATGGATTCTTATTACACTGTCTAACATGCTACTGTGACTTAGGAGGCAACCTTTGACCTCTCCACCCTTGTGACTGTCACTCTGATGGCCAGAGAAAAAAACTGATGGCTCCAGCCACAGAGTTCTTTTTTGTTTTTTTGAGACAGGGTTTCTCTGTGTAGCCCTGGCTGTCCTGGAACTTGCTCTGTAGACTAGGCTGGCCTCAAATTCACAGAGATCCACCTGCCTCTGCCTCTTGAGTGCTGGGATTGAAGGTATGGGACACCACCATGCCCAGGGAACCACAGAGTTCTTAAGCCAGTGACATGCCTCCCACTTTCCCCATCCCGTCCCTCTGTCCAGAGCTGCCCATGCCCAGTCCAGGCTCTGCCAGCTCCAGCTGACCTCTCGCATCTATGCTCAGATGTTGCTCCCTCCCCACCCTACCACTGAACCCCAACAACGTAGCTAAGGGTGTCTAGGGAGGATGGCTTCCTTCCTAACTTTCAGTAACTGGACTCTCATTTTTTAACTTATTGATTACTGTGTCTCCCCATCTCCAGCTAAAGGATCTATGAGAACTGAGTCCATATCGACATTTGACTATTGTCTGCCTAATCATTTTTTCAACTGAAACACAAAAACATGATTCAATCAGATGAAAAAGCAAGGTCTATTTTACTGAGCCCTTTCTGGTTGATATCAATAACTTGTGAATGATAAGCGAGACTGAGGACCTGTAACCCTGGCAGCTGTTGACCAGCCATTGGGAAGGAATGATGGGATTAGAGTTTGGATGGGGCTCAGAGACAGACAGTTGAGGTTTGGAAGAAACCTGGCGGTACCAGAAAGGTGCCCACAACAGCTCAGCAAAGGTCACAGGTTGTGAGTATATTTAAGGCCATGGAGCACAGAAACCCATTTGAACTTGTTTAACCTCACACTGCTAGATTTCACATAGATCCCAACTATCTACAGATGCAGCCCCTTATGTAAAACAGCGGGGCGCAGTTTGGAGAGTCAGACTAAGTAAAGGATGCCCAAGTTCCTGACTCAACTCTCTGGCCTTCAGTTACCTAGCATAACATCTAAGGGTCAGGACACACACATTTCTTTTTGGCTTTTGGGACAGGGTCCTTTGTAGACCAGGTTATCCTCCAACTCACGGTGTAGGAGAAGCTGCCCTTGAATTCTAGATTCTCTTCACCCACCTCAAGAGCTCAGATTACAGGCATGCACCACCATTCCTAACTAAGAGACACATTTTATATGGTTTCTTTGAAGCCTGAGATTTTAGGTCTTTGGAGCATGTTCTCAAATGCACACTGCCGATGGCTGTGCTTTGGAGTTCACTGGTCCTATCAAAGAATAAACTCTGGATTGTAAACAATGTCTCTAAGATGAGAAGCAAGATGTTTATACTGGCCAGAAGAACAAGGAAGTATACTTGAAAGATGGAATGGGTACAAGTCCCAACAATGGGTTCTGCTATTCACATATGCACATGCACAGCGTGCATGTATGCATGTGTGTGCATATGTGCTTAGGGTTCCCCTCCCTCAAGGTACCAGGATAAACCCCAGCTGACACAAACCTCAACCACCACTGCTTTGATCCTGCTCTGACACATTACACGGTCTCCCTTCCCCTCTAAGCGCTGACTCTGGCCATGTCTCTGCTTGCTTACCCACTGCTGGAAGCCTGGTTCATTTGCCCGCGTCAACAATCATCTGTCTTCTAGGATTTATCTAGCATGTTTCTTATGCATCGAACTATAAATGCTCAGAATTCGTTTTGAAAAGAATAGAAAACCAATCATATGTAGTGACAAGGAAGTTAGAAAATCATTACAGACAAAAGGTTTGGGGAGTCCCGAAGCAATTCTGTCACACAGATTGCAACCTGGGAAGAATGGGACAAGAAGGATCATGCCAATTAAGCAGGAATGTCACTCTAATTGTTTTTAAAATGTAAAAAATTAGGAATGCATGATGTTCCTTGTTTTTATTCACTCTCATTTCCTTTAGATAATACATGAAGTCCTAAGAGACTGGACAGTCCCCACCTCTGATCACCTCTTCTTTAACTCACTTGACCTTTACAGGAGGGAGGAAAGGGGGCAGCTCTGTTGTGCATCTCACAGTACTTAGAAACCACATTTATAAAAATGTGTAGCATGCTTTGAATGGACACCATCCGAAACCTTCCCACTGTCTTTTTGCCTCTAAGCCTGCTTTAATCCATCAATAATAAGACAGTGCCGATCAATAGCCCCAATCTAAAGTATCTTGTCCATCTAAATAAAAGTCTGAGCAGTGGATTCAAAGACAGAAATGTCGTCACGATGATTCCTGGCAAGCATAGCCATGCTTCCAACAAAACTCAAATCAATGTTATTGGAAAATATAAAGGAAAATATTTACTGCCCAGAACTATAAAAGAAAGAAACAAGAGAGAGACAGACAGAGACAGAAGAGGAAGACAGAGACAGAGAGATAGAGAGAGAGTAAAAAAAAATTAAAAAGTTTTAAAAATTCTTCTAGGGACTAGTTATAATATAAGTAAATGGTTGGTGACGGCGGGCGCAGCTCCAGCGGTTTATAGAGTGCTGGTGTTCAGATCGCTCGACTGTTAAATGATGCTGAGTTTGGATCCCAGCACCTAGATCAGTTGGCTTTCAAATCCCTATAACTCCACTTCCAAGGGACTCTGCATCCACGGACACACGCACATGTGTGCAGTGCACACTCGTGCTCACACACACGCAATTACATAAACTACATGAACATACACATGTGTACACACACACATGTGCACACATGCACTCAGAAACTACATACACACATACACAGATAGATACACATACACATAAATAATAAAAATAAGTCCTAAAATAGATCTCAAGAAAGTTCTGCCAAGTCCAAAATGGCACATAAATTAATGAAAGCTATGAAAATTGTGTCTTCACATTCTACCAAACAACTCGCCCAAAATAGGTCTCAATAAATATTTTACACCTAGCTATCTACGATCAATCTATCTATTATGACAGATCGTGCATGTGTTACAGCATGCGTGTGGAGGTCAGAACACAACTTTCTGAAGTCCTCTTCCACCAGGTGGGTCCTGGGACTCCGGCTCAGGGCGGAGCAACTTTATTCACCAAGACACTTCACTGGCATTCGATAAATGCTTGGTGAATGAAGGGCTTGTGTTTGCTATAGCAGGTACTTTGCTTTGTTTGCATTTGTCCTATGAGCTAGGCTCTCACTACTGGGACAGCTGGGACTGAGGCTCAGCCACACTCTCCAGTGCTGTCACCATAGCTTTGGATCAAACAGGTTTTTTTTTTTTTTCTTTTTTGATCAATCAGCTTTATCATGAACTAAATGGCTCCCTCCTATGCCCTGTGTGTTCTTTATGCTATTCACACCGAGCTGTGGCTCGGGCTTCACTACACCTGGGTTGTACTCATAAGAGTTGATCTCTGACCTCCCTCCCCCGGCTAGTGTTCAACCTTGGCACTGCTCTTAACTTTACACAGTGCGATGTTACGTATAATGAGAGGATGGACAGCACTGGTAGGAGAAAGCCACAAAATGCAGATTCAGGAAAATGTCACGTTACAAAAGAAGAAAGCATGTTGCTACAGAATCAAAATGACCTTTCTGTAATCCAGACTTAGGAAAATGATTTGAAGTCAACGCTGGCTACTTTGTGTCAACTTGACACAAGCTACAGTCACCTGAAAGGAGGGAACCTCAATTGAGAAAATGCCTCCAGAAGATCTGGCTCTAAGGCATTTTCTTAATTAGTGACCGATGAGGGAGGACCCGGCCCTTTGTGGGTGGTGCTATTCCTTGGCTCCAGGTGATCCCGGGTTCTATAAGAAAGCAGGCTTTGCAGTCCATAAAGAGCAAGCCAGTAAGCAGCACCCCGCTATGGCCTCTGCATCAGATCCAGTCTCGAGGCTCCTGTCCTGGCTTCCTTCAATGATGGACTCCAATGTGAAGAGTATACCAAATTAACCCTTTCCTCCCCAGTTTGCTTTTTTGGTCATGGTGTTTCGTCACAACAGTAGAAACCCTACTAAGATAAAGTCTTAAATTCTTCTACTATGAAAAACAAAAAACTCTTTTCAGTGAACTGTCATACATTCTCAGTAATTCTTATCATTTAAGATTCAGTTAAAGCCTAATAAAATTAAAAGCCATTCTTGGATGATGATTTTCCTGCAGTTTTCAATATATTCTATTGAACCGGGGTGTCATAGTAAGGATAGGATGGAAAAATTTGTTTACAGGTGAGTAGGCAGCTTGACATGGTTGGCAGGTGATTAGCCCCTTCGGCAATGCCGTGTGTTTGCTCTCAACAGGGTTGAGCTCTTGCTGTACCATCATTAGCATCATGCGACAAGCCGGGTGTGCTGTGCTAGCCTTTGGCCCCAGTATCATGAGGCAGAGGTGCTGAAGAGCTGAGACTTGCTGAGTTTCACCCTAGATGAGAAAATGGAAGCCCCACATTCTGGAAAAAGGTCCCACATCAAAATCAAAGGAGTAAATGGAGAGTGATAGAGGCCTTCCGTGCACACATAGAGGGGTGTGCACCTCCACACTACACATACACACAATGTGTATGTGTAGTATGTATGCACATATACATATATTCAAGACACACACATGCATACATATAAATAAATACATATACAAACAAATAAAATTTAAAAACCTCTTAAAAGTGTTGTAAACAACATTTTCAAAGAGAAGAAAAGAGCTACAGGGAAACACACTTCTTCTTTCTCCTTAAGAGACTCAGGAGCCCAGCACTGGTGTTTCTCGCTAATGACCCGGCAGCGGCTCCAGCTGTATTTGCACTAAAGCATTAACAAAGAAGAGAAAGGAGCTATTCCCTTGCAACAGTCTCTGATTTCATTTACAAAATTGACTAAATGGGAGAGAAAAAAAAATAAGTCTTGGATATATATTTTTTTTAAAACTGGGGAAATGGCTAGAGCACATTTTCTTTCTTTTGCCTTTTCTAATTTGCCTTTGTGCTCCTGACCCACGAAACTGTATCTGATTACACATCGGTGAGAATAATCAGCCTAAATTGATGACTGACATTTGAACAGACTGAACAGTAATATTTCACCACAGAAATCTGGACCATTTTCTGAGGGCTCTTTTGACAAGTGAGCTTCACAAATAGCCAGTCCTTTGAGGACTTAATTAGGAAATCAGAATGCTTGATTTGAGCCTCTTTGGAAAGAGGCTCACCTCTTTACTCTCAGCCTCCGTGTCTAGAGAGCACAATCACGGCACTTACCGTGCTTGTTTCCCGGTCTCCCCCTGACTCGCCCACTGCTGCCGACTCCTGAGTGGGCTTGGGTACCTCAGAAGTGGCCGGCAGCTCTTCATCCGGCAGAGAAAACTTTACATGTTTTTCTGTCGAGATTTTGGATTTAAGGATGCTATTGAGACCGTTTTCAGTCTCCTGCTTGGCAGATTCAATTCTGTTTTCCAAATCCTTTTGTTTATACTTAAGTGATTTTATGTCATCTTTAATAATCTTCTGTCCCACTGAAGATGTATTTTGCTTGATGGATTTTGCTAATGCAGAAGCAGTCTTTAATGCGCCACCCTGGAAACGGAGTCTGCTCTCCAGTTCCTGGGAGCAGGGCAGAGTCTGTTAGAGAAAGTATCGCCATTCGGGCCTCAGAAGAGTGGGCTGACTTTTTTGTAAATCATAGAGTATCCTGCTTCACTAATACAAACTGTATATCATAAAAATGAAAGTGTTAATACTTCAGAAGAAACTTGGGGGAAAATTTTAAACCACTGTGGCATCCCACATCAAGTTTTCTAAAAGAAGTTTCACGTTCTCATAAGAACTAGGAAATCTGTACCAAGTAAATATTCATTGTACAGTCTGTCAATAGGCATTTGCTGGGTATATTTCACTTAAGATACAGCTTCCTGAGATGGAGAGATGGCTCAGTGGTTAAAACAAACCCGCTGACTATTCTTCCAAAGGACCTGGGTGTATTTCCTAGCTTCCACATGGCTGCTCACTTCTGTCTAATTTCAGTCCCAGGATATCCAACGCCCTCTTCTGGTCTCTATGGGAACTGCATACACATGGTACACAGCCACATGCAGGCTATATAAAGTAAAAATAGGTAAATCACCAGATGTGGTGGCATACGCCTTTAATCCTAACACTAGAGAGGCAGAAGCGGGTATAGCTCTGTGAGTTCAAGGCCAGCCTGGTCTATGTACAAGTTCTAGGCCAGGTGCAGCTACATAGTTAGACGCTCTCCCTCCCTGCCCCCCACCCCAAATATGGTCATGCATATCTATTATAACCCTAACACTTGGGAGGTTGAGGGAAGAAATCACAAGTTCAAGGCCAGCCTAGACTGCATAGTAAGACACTGTCTCAAAAGTTTCTTTTCCTTCTTTCTTTCTCTCTGTTTTTTCTTTCTTTTGTTCATTCGTTCATTGGTTTGCTTGTTTGTTTTTCAAGACAGTGTTTCTACAGGTAGCCTTGGCTGTTCTGGAACTTGCTCTGTACACCAGGCTGGCCTTGAACTCAGAACTCAGAGATCTGCCTGCCTCTGCCTCCCAAGTGCTGGGATTAAAGGCATGTACCACCACTGCCTGGCTAGATCAGGCTTTTCAAAACTCAAACATTGAATGAGTACCTGCACCATGAAAAGTATCAAAAAGGATAAAGGAATCATTTGGAATGCCCATATC
The DNA here is from genome assembly GCA_021653895.1 of Mastomys natalensis. Taxonomy (NCBI): domain Eukaryota; kingdom Metazoa; phylum Chordata; class Mammalia; order Rodentia; family Muridae; genus Mastomys; species Mastomys natalensis. Next base: position 185,023 of record JAJTUV010001289.1, read on the forward strand.
CATCTAATGCTAGTATTGAAAATTAAAAGCTAATTTTATATAGCTACTCGGGCCTGTAGCACTGATTGTAAAAGTGGTGAGAAACCAAAGGTGGTTTGCAGGGTGGATAAGGCCATTGATCTCCACTAGAGGGTGCCAGCTGCTGCAGGGAAAGAGGAAGGGAGACTCAGGCTCTACCAGAATGAAAATTGACAGGGAGAGCAATTCCTATTTGCCAAGCGGAGAATGCAAATGGGTTCTTCCTCGAGGTCAGGCTATGCTGCCTTCATCCTCTAGCTTCTCAGAATCCCCTGGAATTATGTTGTTTATGAAATGAAGATAATGAGGAGTGACAGGCTAGTCATAGGTAGAACTATCTCTTCTAAGGGCCTACTGAATCACTGTTCAAATGGCTTCAATGGGCTTACCACTAGAGAAGCATGCCTCCCTCCATTTTTTTTCCAAAGTGCTGAGACCTTTCTAAATAGCACTTGAATTTCTTTGTGCAAAGTTACTGAAAAGCCAAAGTTGTAAGAATATGATTTTTCCCCAAAATGTGTATTATATTTGGACATAGCTCAATACCTGTAATTTCTGCATCCTCTCCTTAACCATTATTTGGTTCTTAGATCCATCACAAAGACTGAAATATTCCTTGGAGATATCATCCAGTGTGGTGTTTAGGTCTGTGAGGCAAACCTGGTATGAACTGTGTTCTTGAACGTGGCCCTCTAATTTTTGCACGGAATCCTAAAAAATAAAACCATTAACAACTAAATATATTTAAGGTTTTTTTTTTCACTCACTCAGAAACACAGACTTACTTTACGAGATTTCATATTGAAACAAGAACATGCTCATAAATGACCCAGAGTTGTTAGCGTTTAAAATAATGTCACTACAAAGTCTCCATCTCCCGATAAAAATTACTTAATAAAACATTTGCTCTTTGCATCCTTCCTTACTTTAATTTCTTTCCTAAATGCAATTTGTCAAGAGAATTATAAAACAAAATGACTACAAATTATCACTAAATCACAAACATTAATAAATAAGGTTTTATTTGTTGCTTTAAAACAAACAAAAGAGTATGCATCTCAAAAATGACACTATGAGAAAGCAACCTAACTCCAGAATCCTCTCCTAAGAAAAAAAAGCAAATTTGTGTTAGAAAGAAGTAGTCATAACTCAAAAGCAAAACCATCTTCAGGTTATCTCCCAGGGCTAAGGAAGGAAGAGGACCATACCTCACTAGACATCAGCAGAAGTAACCTATAGACAATTCAATCAAGTAGACATCCAAACCTGTGCCCACCTCCCAGAATTTGTATAATCTGGATTTCTCGATCAAGTAATCCTTATACTGAAGCTGGCTTTCAATGTTTAAGAAATTAAAATTAGTTTTACTGAAAGAATGGACTCTTATGACAAGGGGACAATTTATCTCAACTCATTCAATTACAGATTGTATGGAAAGATCCAAGGAGGAACATGACAATCTATATGAATTATTACTCTGATGGATGAGTGGTGGATGAATGATAGATGACTGAGCATTATCAGTGGTTGGTGGGTAGGTGGATGAGTGGATGCATTTGTTTACAGATAAAGTTGACAAGTGGGTGAGTGGATGAATAGATGCATGGATAGGGAGGTAGATGAGTGGATAGGGTAAATAGGTAGATAGAGAGATGAGTTAGTGGATGGATGGTGATGGAAGCATGGATGAATGCATGGATGGATGATGAGTAGATGGATAGATGGATGATGCATGGATGGATGGATGGAAGCATGGATGTATAAATGAATGCATGCATGGATGGATGCCATGCATGCATGCATGGATGATGCATGGATGCATGGATGGATGGATGGATGGATGGATAGGGAGATAGATGAGTGGATGGATAAATGGGTAGATAGGGGATGAGTTAGTGGATGGATGGGTACATGGATGGATGCATGGATGGAAGGACTGAGGGATGCATGCTTGCATGGGTGTATGGATGGGTGGATAGATGGAGGGATCAGTGGATGGATGGATGCATGGATGGGTGAATAATGCTCACATAGCCATCTTCATAGAGATGCCTAAGGAACTTGAAGCTATCTAACTACTGAAAAGGGGAATTTCAACAAGAGGAAATACCATAATCAACACACAATGGCTTTCTCTATTAAAAGTGATTGGGGGAGATTCCTCCCTTCTTGGGAGTTGGTATTTTCATGTACAACTGAAACCCATTGAAAGCCTTGGGTTCAGCAAAAGAACAACCTCCAAGCACTAGTTCTGCAAAAGAATCTCGTGTCTTGGCTGGCACGGGCACAGTCAAGGCCCAGTCCCTGTTGCACGGTTTTCCTCTGCCCACGTGTCTCACCTGGAGCTGCTGGAGAAGGCTCTCGTGTAAGTGTTTCACTTCCAGCCACGGCTCCTCGCTGAAGCTAGGATTTTTAGTGCACTCCAAGAGGTAATTGCCCTGAGATTTTAGCTCCTCTAGCAAGGATGTCAAATCTTGGGTTTTCTGGAGGAATTTCTTATAAATTTTTAACTGGGCTTGCTTCTCTGGCAACCCAGGCTGTAGAGCAAAGCCTGCTTCTTGCTGCTTCTTCAGTTCTGTGAGCATCAGCCTCAGGTCCTCCTTACTCTGCAGATACTTCTCTCCTTCTAGTACAAGCTTTTCTTGGTGGCTAAATGTTGCAAAAAGAGTTTACAGAAGGAACGGCATTAAGCAAAATGAAGGGGCACTTTGTACACTCTATTCAACATACATTATTGTAAGTGGCATTAAAGTGATATCAATGCGTGTTATTTCCAAAGACGCTGGTTAACACTCCAACCCTTTAAACAGTACTAAATGTAGCTCAGAAATTATTTGAGTATTACTTAGGGATAATTTTTGTTACACAATTAGTATTTGTTACAAAACAACGTTTTACTTTCAAACTAGTCCCGGCAATGTTTATTATACTTCAATATATAACGTCCTACTTTACACTTATATAAAACTAAAACAAGTGGTTGGAGAGAGAGAGGGCAGGTCAAGTGTCTGCCTGTCAAGCACAAAGACCTGAATTCAATCCATAGGCCCAATGTCTAAAAAGAGGAGAAAGAGAGAGAGAGAAGAGAGAGAGGAGAGAGAGAGAGAGAGAGAGGAGGAAGGAGAAGAAAGGAAGAAGGGAAGAAAGAAAGAGAGAGAGAGAGAGAGAGAGAGAGAGAGAGAGAGAGAGAGAGAGAAGAAGAAGAGAGAAACTCAAGTGTGGCAGCACAGACTTATAAGCACTGTGTTGAGAGGAGGAAGCAGGTGGATGCCTTGGGCTCACTGGCCAGTCAGCCTACTTGACAGTTCCAGGCCAGTGAGAAACCCTGTCTCAAAGACAAGGTAGACATTCCCAAGACCACCATCTGAAGTCGACCTCTGGCCTCCACACATATGCATGCATGCATAAACACACACACAAATAAACAAACATGCACACACAAAGTGTTCAGTTTGGATTCAATTCCAAATAAGAAATGTACTACGTAAGATATGCTAGTAACCGAAGGCTCAGGAACCATTACAGGAATGGAAGCAGAAAGAGTATAAGAGCAGTGGTCAAGTTGGGCCAAATGAAACAGCTTCTTCTGGACATGACAAGCCTCCGACGCACTTGAGCTCATGGCAGCCATGGTTGCCAGCACAAGATCAAGTCAGGTTAGAGTCTAGCATATAAAGGGGATGGGCTCATGAGCCTGCCCCTAACTGAAGAGCTACTGACAGCTAATGGTTGTTAGGAAGGGAGAGTCAGTTTTCTGCAGGGTATAGTGGATGACTTCATATCCATGAGTATATGGATGGCACAAGGACTCTGAAGTTACTTTTTTAAAAAAGAGAAAAAACATAAAATTGAGAGAAGATGTGCAGGTGAAGGTTAGCTCTGGGAGGACTAGGTCAGTATAATTAAAATGCAATACATAAACTCCAAGAACTAATAAAGACATGATATAGTGTTTTAAAAGATATGCTATGAAGAAGAATCTTCACAAGAGAAACTAGTTATATGGCTCAAAGGGTAAAGGGGCTTGCGGCCAAGCTTGATGATCCAAGTTCAATCTCCAGGATCCACAAGGTAGAAAGAGTGACTTGGCTACAAGGTGTCCTCTAACCTCCACATGTGTGTTGTGGCACACACATATCAGTACTCACACATACACATCCAACACACACACACACACACACACACCATTTTCAACAAAAAGAGACTCTTCACAGAAATATGTTTATAGGATTCATCCTATATTTATCAATGTCTACACCTAAGAATTTCTTAGACTAAGATTTAAAAGGATTCATTATTCCACAGTCTCCTCACGTGGATGCTATCAAGGGAAGGCATCAGCACAGGAGCAGGGAGGAAAGACAAAATGAGTCTGTTGCTAAGAGCCCCACAGGCTTCAGTCATCCTAAACAGGGCCACAGAGACTACCAAGCCATCTCCTGGCTCTTCTGGAGATCTATCCCACGGTGGCCACCCCTCACAGACTTCTCGCCTCTAGATATCTTATCCACACACTTATTATGGTTTTAGTGAGTAAGGAAAGCAGCCAGCCTTTACCTCAGGTATGTGTTGGCTAGATGGAGCGTGTTGTCCCACTGGTTGCCGAGGTCGTCAGGGTCTCCTGGGCCATCGGGGACTCGCAGTGCTCCGCTTGGCTCATCACCATCTGGATTTTAGCATCCCCTTCCGGCTTCAGGGCAATGATTTCCTGGAATTAAAAAGGTTCTATAACTTCTGAATTACTTCCAGATATCAGATATGAAATTGTGTTTGTCAGACTTATACCATGATGCTATTTCATAATAATACTTTCATTTTATATATACCCAATGATGAAGACATCTCCCCCCCACCCCTTCACAGTGTACACAGTTGATTCTTAATAAAGAAGTGTTGGTTTGGACTAACTGTATTCCTGCTCACCCTTGATTTTCAAAAGCCCTGACAAATCCTCCTTCCTGGCCACTCTTAACATCGATACGTTTATGTATCTTAAGATGCTCATATGGTGGTCCTTCCTGGAGCTCTGTTCTCCAGGGCTAGTTCCCAGCTCCCTGTCCCTTCATGCTCTGTTAAAACTGAGCTCTTGTCTTGGAAGCAGCCACTCAGGACTCACACTATCTGGGGAAACGTGTCTGGAGACTTATGGCAGTGATTCTGAACACTCATTCTTAGCAACCTGTAGCTCACTACTCATCGCTGCTTCCTGCCATGATCCCCAACAGACGTGATTCCAGTACACACCTTCACGCTATCCCTGCAGTTTTTAACAAGTCATGTTTAGTGACTCTCCTCTTGGATGAAGTCACAGCTCTAGAGAATCCCCTGCCTCACCCCAACACACTGCGCGGCCAGTGATGCTTCATGAGCAGAGTTACCTAATCCCAAGATTCCTCTCTATCCCTGCCCTTCACATTGTAGGTCTTCAGCTCTCCTGACATAGATGACTTTGTGTCATCCCAGACTCCTGCTGTGAGGTAAGTAGGACCTTTATTTCTACCTGCCACAAGGGTGATGAATCACTGGTCACTGCCCTCTTGGAAGAGAAGAACGTACCCTTTCTTTTTCATATGCATTAAATTAATTTTAGGCCATCACCACCCTTCTTTTTGTAAGCTCAGCGATTTGAATTTCTCAACCACCCCACACTGATCTTATTTTCCATTAAGAAAGAAATCTTTGCAGTTCTCCTCTGAAGATTTTCAAAATGAGAGTTCACTCTGACCTCTCAAATTTGGTTTCCACGGTTATACCTTTATTTTTTGGATTCTTTCTTCGAGTGGCATTTTGCCTTCTGATGAATTCAAAGCCATAAGGGACTCTTTAATCTCTTTTATCCAGTGAATTACATCATGGGCAAGATCATTAAAGCTCTGGTCTTCAGCAGTTGGTAACTTCTCCTCTTCCTCAATTTCATGTAATTGTCTCAATAAAGCCTGGTATCTATCAAGCAGATGTGTGGATTCTTGGATTGTCTCCTCTCCCTCGGTGAGCCCATGCTCCTTCAGAGAGTCACTCAGCTGGGCCACAGTCTCAAACTGCTCCCTGTAATTTCCAAATACCATTGACAGTTTATTGGAGCCCAGTGAAGAAAGCACACTCCCAAATAATGCATTTCAGTGAAGATTGCCATACCTCTTCCTAGTTAACACTTGGGAAAACAGCTCCGTTCTCTCTCCTGATGCTTCCATTTCTTTCCAATTCTCTTCTTGATTAGCCAGCCACTTACTTAGGCTTCTGCAATCACCTTCCAATCTACAAGGCCAATTCCCAGATTAGAACACAATATAAGAAAACTGACTGGGCAGAAACCAGAGGGTGATACAGCAACTAGATTTTTACTGCTTATTTAAAACAAACAAACAAACAAACAAACAAACACCTTAACTTGATACATATCCATACTTAAATAATTATTGCCCATATTCATGAAGGCAAAGAAGCAAACAAATGCAGGAAATTGACAGCCAAGAAACAATGTTTGGACTTTCCTCTGAACCACTGCCATTTTAGATAGCTCGAAGAATCCCCTAAAGTTTTGTATTCCCAGCACAGAATCTGGATTTAGAAGTTACAGTCAGTGTCTCAGCTTAAAGGTAGAATGCTTGTTGTGAGACCTTAGCTGTTATACCAATGCGGGGAGGCCAAGGGAGGCTGGAGATTTGGTGCAACAGTTAAGCCTTTCTTTTTTAAAGGAGTTGGGTTCAGTTCCCAGCACCCACATGGCAGCTTATAAACCATCTATAACTCCAGTTCTTGCAGAGCTGACAACCTCTTCTGACCTCACTGGGCACCAGGCACACACTCGGTGCACAAGCATACACGTAGGCAAACATTCATATGCATAAAAAATCAGTATTTTTAAATGTATACTCTTGTATGAGTGAGATCTAAATCCATGGATTACAATGACAACAGATCAAAATCATTTGACAACAAACTGTATCTGTATTGAAATGTACAGACAGTCTTTTTTCTTTCTTGCCCACAATCTTTAAATATACAGTATAACAACTACATAGCATTTACATTGCATCAGCTGTTAGAAGAACTCTACAGATGGTTTAAATCAAGTATATGGAAGAATGTGCATCATGTATTGCAAATATCATGCAATTTACAGAAAGGAACATCCACAGAACCCTCCAGCCAGTTCCAAGAGATAGCAAGGAACTACTGCATCTATTTCACTTGGGATATTAGTACGCATGGACTATCTCAGCACGGGTAGCCTATGCTGGAGTGAACTGGAAAGCACAACACGATAGCCCACCTCAGAAGCTGCTGAGAGGAGTTGCTCAGCTCCTCTGCTCGGGCCTGGCATATGGATTCCATGCTTTCTAATTCCAGTTCCTGACTCCTGAGCCAGCTGTCAAGCTCTTTCACGTGAGCTTTGGGTAAGAGCATCTTCACGTGCTGCAGAATGGTCTCCACCTGCTGTATTTTACTATTTCCTCCTCCAAGAGTCAAGAAATCCTTAAGACATACAAAAAGTCAGTTACATCTACGGCACAGTCAAAATGTGTCTGCCACACCCTTGGGCTAGGACGACACGGCTGACTCTGATGGCAGATCATTTCCAGTAGTTCTAGAAGGGAGGCGTTTGTGGGTGTGTGGGGGTGTGTATGTGTGTATCTGTGTGGTGTGTGTGTGTGTGTGTCTGTGTGTGTTTATGTCTGTGCTGTGTTTGCATCTGACCTTCTGAGGCCTACATCAAGCAAAGATAATGCTTGACCACTATGACAGCACATGGGAACAAGATGGAGAGAGCTAACATCTCCTCTCTTCGTGATGCTTCAGTTCTCATAAATACTTTCCTCATTCTCCTTCTGGCAATCCACATGTGAAACTGAACAGATAACTTTTATTTACCTTTGCTCAGATCCCCCCATCCCAGTGTTCAAGTTTCAAGGTCTGGGTATCAATTTCTGAGGCCCATGAAATGAACAAATGTAAAAAATGAGCAGAACTGATGCAATGCTATGTTCTGAAACCCGGTGCTGGTGACGAATTAAATACAGATAGCGATATGCTATGAGGTTTGCACAAGCTCCTTTCCAAGGGCACAGGACATCACTAGAGGGAATTGGAGCCTCATCAAGTAATGCATTAGATAGGACAGCAATAATCACAAGGGAGAACGCGTACAAGATATATGCAAACACCACATCATTGTATATAAAGGACCCGGGTATCCATGAACATTGCTACTCCTGAGGATAACCTTAAGAACATAATGTACCATCTAAACAAAGTCAGAAGCCCCAGCTATTGGGGTGAGAGGTGGGAGAATCAGTTAAACACAGGAGCTCAGGGACAGCCCAGACAACGTAGTGAGATTTCTCATAAACATTTTAGTCTTGATAAAATTTTTGGCATCTGTGTCTTACAGAAAGTTTTTGCAGCTTTTGTTCCATGCTCAGTTTTGTTTCCGGTGGTTCAAAACACTCCTTAAGATTCGTTTTGACATTGCTGAACCAATCATTAAAGTTCTTACACTGCTCTGCAGAAGGAAAGAAAAAACTTCCATGTATTCAGACAGTAGTTCATATACTCGATACACAAGAGACTAGGAACTTGCTTCCCACTGCGGTGGGTAAAGCCACGACATGTTCTCAGACCCAGTGCGGAGGACCAGTGGAGTACAGAGAGCAATGTGGTGTACTGTTTGCACAAACACCTTTCTACACACACAGGACATCCAAAGACATGAGCAGAGGCAGCGTGCTCACAGACACACCCACACTGACCAGCCTTTGGGCCCACAGTGCTATTTCCATATTTATATTTCAAGACTGTCAGAAACAAAGTTCAAGACACATCATGCTCACCATTCAAGAACGTGGCAAAGTGATCCTGCAGAGCATTCCTTTTGGTATTAAATAAATCGTTAACACTTGCGTACTGTCTCTTCAGTTCGGAGAGCTCTGGAGTCAGGCACCCGATTTGACTTTCCAGGATCGTCATACTGTGCTTCTGCTGGAAGATCTGCTGCTGGATTTCCTGCGCACAGAATAAACCAGTCACTGCATCCTCAAACTGGCTCACTTCCCCTAGAGCTCACGAGCTCCTAATTACATACATGTCTGTATGTACATACATGTACTGGTTTATACATACATGTGTGTGCCAGTGTGTGTGGAAGCCAGAGATCAACCTCAGATGTCTTCCTTGATTATTCCCCACAGTATTATTATTATGAATTTATTTTTATTGAGATCACTGAACTTGTAGCTCTCTGTAGCTGGCCAGTGACTCCCTTTTCTCAGCTTCCCCTGCACTAAGGCTGCCACGTTTGGCTTTTAAAAAAAAAAAAAAAAAACAGTGGATGCTGGGGATCTGAAGCCTGGGTCCTCCTCCATACATGGCAAGGACACTGACTGACCACTGAGCCATCTCCCTGGCTACAGAGATTTTCACTATTTTTATAAGCCCAAACAATTTTCAGTTGAGTAACTCGGCTTTCTACTTCATAGCCAATTTAGAATACAATACCATTTACGTTTTTACACCTATTTATCTGATGTATGTGTGTTGTTTGATGCATGTGTGTTGGTGCCATTGTAGATACATGCAAAATGTCATGTGGATTCAAGGGAGGATTGAATTCAGGCTGTCAGCCTGAGCTATCTCACTGGCCCACAATACTTACCCTCAGCCTTGGGGCACTGCTGAGCTATCTCACTGGCCCACAATACTTACCCTCAGCCTTGGGGCACTTCTGAGCTATCTCACTGGCCCACAAATATTACCCTCAGCCTTGGGGCACTTCTGAGCTATCTCACTGGCCACAATACTTACCTCAGCCTTGGGGCACTGCTGAGCTATCTCACTGGCCCACAATACTAACCCTCAGTTCCCTTTCCTGAGATTCACTAACTACACAAGGCCAAAATCACCAAAAGTATGTGTTAGAGAATCTCGGTGGTACGGAGGAGCTCTCGCCTAACATGAACTAGGTCTAATCACTAGTACCACCAATACATATTTTAAAGTAATGAAAAAAGAGTGTAAACATAGGTCTCAGACGGGACATGGGCAACGGGGTGGTACCTCAAGCTTCGTGAAGATCTCCAGGCTATCGGAGGGAGACAAGGCATTCAGGAGGGACTCCGTCATCCCCATCTGGGTCTTGGCCTGGTCCAGATCCTCTCTCAGCTCAGCTGTGTTCCCACTGGGCACATAGCTACTGGATTCTCCTGTAACATGTGTTTTTAACATCTTCATCTTGCTCAGGACAGAGGACTCCATGACCTGAAATCACCGAACGTGGGACACAACACAAGCAGTAAGGAGCCTGTGTCGGCATACCTCAGACAATACTACAGAATAAGAGGACAATGCTTCCTCTCAGAGTGAAGAAGATTCTTATCACATTGTTCTATATTGCTGCCTTAAAAGAAACAGGAACTAAGGCTGGGTGTAGTGACACACACCTTTGACCCCTGCATTTGGGAGGCAGAGTTAGGCAAATCTTCAAATCTAGCCTGGTCTCCAGCAAGGTGTATACAGAGAAACCTTGTCTCAAAAAGAAAAGAAAGAAAAAGAAAGAAAGAAAGAAAGAAAGAAAGAAAGAAAGAAAGAAAGAAGAAGGAAGGGAGGGAGGGAGGGAGGGAAGGAGGGAGGAAGGAGGGAGGGAGGAGAAAGGAGAGAAAGAAAGAGAGAAAGAAAGAGAGAAAGAAAAGAAACAAGAACTATATTTAAAAAAAAAAAAAACAGAAATCAACATTTTCTAAGACAGTAATTGGAATCCTTCTTCCCAAATAAATTGTATCTAGCATGCAAATTGAAATATTATGGCGCTCATGAGAGAAAACCTATTTCCAAACACATAAATGAGATTAAAATGCATAGGGAACATCAATAGCCTTGTTCTGTTTAGAGACAGGATCTCACTAGTCTTCAACTCAGGATCCCCCTGCCTCAGCCTCCTCAGTGTTGGGATTCCAGGCATGCACCACTTCACTGGCTAGCACTGATGACTTTTTTAATGTGTTCAGCAGGAGGTATGAGCACCTCACGTGTAGACTGAAGAAGTTTGAGTAACTTTCCCAGGATCTAGTAGGCCGTACAGATAGGGTGCCACCCAAGAGGCCTGCCCAAGAGCTTGTGTACAAACACTACATCTCTTCATCCAACGAAATTGAGATAAATCTCTTCATGCAGCAGAAAAAAATTATCCTCAAGACAGATTCTCCTCCCTACACACACATAGGAAATCACTGTGGCTTCATGTCATAGCCATGTGGCTTCGATCATAGCGGGATCGCTCCTCCACACAGCAGGCATGGAAGGAAGTACAGGGAGAAAAAGATGCACGCGCAGAATATTATCACGTCGAATGTGGTCCACACGACTGCCTATGCAGATTCTTAAATTTTCAATTGAGCACAAATAAGTAATCATTCTAATTTTGCTTTCTATTTAAATTTAGAATGTGTGGGTTACGGACGCTATTTTCGAGGGGATATTGAATCTCCCACTGAGACCTGAATCAAAATCCCCATACCTGCAGTTCAAGTGGTTTCTCATTACTCTGAAGGAGCAACTGTATGTCAGCCACTCTTCTAGAAAATTCTGCAGTTTGCTCTTCGTGGACTTTTAACTCTTCCTAAAATAGAACGTTTTAAAGAGAAATATCTTTATTTCATCTTTCTTTTGGGGACCCTATTATTATTATTTGTGATATACAGAAACTTGAAGGTGCCCTTGAATTTTTCCTAATACTTTGTTTTCCTAATGGTCTGAAGAATAACAAACCCAAATGCCTTAGTGGTAAGGTGAATGACAACCAAGAGAAGAATCTCCTCTCAAGACAATAGGTTGGAGTAAGGCTGTGCCGAGAGGCTGCTTGCATGGCTGAAAAACATGGCCAGTGTCTTGGCTCTGCGTATACAAATCCCAAAGGAGCACGTGCACTCTTGGAATCTGGCCCATAGGCTGGCTGTTTATAGTTCTTGACTTCATATTTTCAAATAACCTATAATTTCAGATGCATCTAAAAGACCCTTAGAGATGACTGATTTTATACCCATCCTAATGGTCCAGGAAACTGGAAACCAACCTCACATTTTAAAAACTTTTCCCAACATGTAGAAAAATACATTAATTAAAATTTGAATAAAATGCAAAAGTTGAGAGGCAGTGAGATTGGAAGTTCTAAAACATAAATACATACTCATACTTTTAGATTATACTGAGTCACATTTAACCGACAGTATTTAGATGTTTTCTGATCTACAAAGGCCTTGCACAAATTAATGACATTAAACAAATAAACGGCTAGAAAGAGTTCCCAATCGTGGCGCTGACACAGAACTCAGGGCCTCAGGCATGCTAGAGAGGCACTGTACCTCTGAACTACACCCAGCTACAACGGAAACAACTCGTTCTACTTCAAAGAGGGAACTCAGACTCTTTCCAAATGCCAAATTGAAAGCACTAGCTTAAAAAAAAAAAAAATCAGCTTTCTTCGTGTTGGAACCCTTCTTCGCCCAAGTTCATTGCGTCCACAAAGCCCTTGGTTGTATGTGAATCCCAAACAGTACGTGAAAATATTTCCTGGATTTCACAGAGCAATCAATGGCGTTGAGAGCCCTCTCAGGGGAAGCGAAAGAAATACATTGTTTCTTTGCAATTCTTCTACACTGATGCAAAAGGCTAAGGCAACATTAAGGTTGTTAACACTTTGGCTAAGCGTGTAGCCAAGGTCCCTTTCTTCTCAGGGTTGAGTTACCTTGAGCCTTTCTCTGTCCTCCTCAGTCAGCTCACAGGATTCTCCTTTCCCAAGGATCTTTTCGGTCCACTCGTCAATGTTGTTTTTTATGTTTAAAAGTTTGTCCCACAAGGCCAGTGCTCTGCCAAGATTTTCACCGTATTCTTCTGACTTCTCATTTACCTATAGCCGATTATAAATAGAAAATAATGGACACGGGTCTGGAGATCATTGTTTCATTCAGTCTTTTTGAAATATTTTAATAGAAGTGAATTGTCTGATTCATCAACAAAAAAATTACTTTCGTATATCATGTTACCCTATCTCTTAACAAGTAAATCTCAGCAGACTTGCATGTACATATTACAAAGCAACTCTGGAAAATCACTGGAGATCGAGGCCAGGCTGTACACATAAGGCCTTGTCTCAAGAAGGGCATGGTGGCGCATGCTCTAATCCAGGTACTGAGGAAAATGAGGCAGGAGTCTCAGTGCAAGTCTGGGGCTATCCTGGGCTTCCTAGTAAGTTAAAACCAGCCTGTGCTACATAGCAAGACCCTGTCTCAATAAATAAATATACAAAAGAATCAAATAAATAAATAAATAAAATTATCTCATTAAAGAAAAAATTCAAATAACTTAGTTTGTAACTCGTCAAATTAAACTACAAATGCATCAAATATACAGTTAATATTAAGATCCTGTATAAAAGGTCATGTTGACTAATTTATTTTCAATATATTGAATACAAGTTTCAAAGTTTTGCTTCTTCTTCTTTTTTTTTGAGACAAAGATTCTCTATGAAGACTTGGCTGACCTTGAACTCACAGAGATCAATATGCCTTTTGACACCAAGTGCTTGTATTACCAGCATACACCCTTGCCTGGTTTTTTTTTTTTTTTTTTTTTTTGACGGCTCTCGTGAAGCTCAGACTAGCCTTCAATTCATTATCTTTTTATTCCTCCTTTCTAAGTACTGAGATTACAGGTGCACACTACCATGCCTGGCCCACATATGCACACTCAAACACATGTACACAAAATCTGGAAGACTAAGGTCCCATTTGTCTAACTGTAAGATGGAATTAATTCCTAAGTTATTATATTACATTTTTTTACAAAAAAGTAAAAAAAAAAAGATTACTTTTCTTATAATGAATAACAGCTTAAAATTTCAATATCATAAGAATACTAAAGACATTCTCGCTAAATATCGATTTGTTATGAAACATAATTTTTAGTTCATTAACTGATCACATACATCAAGCCATCTATCCACAATAGTGTTAGCTTCTTTTTCAAAAGGGGGGTCTTCAAAGCTTTTCATTTTATTTAGATGATATTGTAGGTTTTTACAAATCTGATTTATCTTGTCTACAACTTCTAAATGATTGCTGAATTCTTCTTTGACTGTTTCAATCTGTTAAAAAAAAAAAAAGCAAAAGATATATATATATATTCAAAACATATAGAGAGGCAACTGAGAGAACGATTCTATTTTTTTTATTATTCAACCTTCCCCCTAAAATGATCATAAGGGCCAGCAGAATGGGTTAGTGGAATAAAGAAAGATCCTTGCTGCCGAGCCTCACAGTAGTGGGTTTAATCCCCAGGACCCCATAATGAAAGGACAAGTGATGGCCCCTCCACAAGTCATCCTACACGCATGCTCTGTGGCATCTGTGATCTCACGCTCTCTACGTAAACAAATGTAAAACAAACAAAAAGATCATAATGTGACTGTAATTGTTCTGCTTTCCCAATAGACGATTGTTAGAATTCTATTATTTTAATGATAATCTTTGCTCAATTTCCCTTCTACTCTGCATTATGAAACATGTATCTAGTTTTAAATTCTTGTTTCAGGGGTTTGGTACTGGAGTCAAACCCAAAGTCTCATGCATACCAGGCAAGTTTTCTAACCTTCATGCCACACTGGGTTACTTTTGGACAGTCTCGTTATATACTTCAGGTTGGGCTTGAACTCATGATTGTCCTGGCGATTTTATCACTGGAGAAACTAAGTAAAGGGTGTGAAGGGGCACTTCTTTAGGACATATACTTATATGTTAATGAAGAATTACCTCAATACAAGAAGCTTAAATAGTGACATTAAAACCAGGCATAGGAGTACATGTTTAAATCCCAGCCTTCGGGAGCCTGAGGTAAGAGGATTGCCAAGTTCAAATCTGAGCCTTACCCAGGAGGAAGTGACCATCCTTGTGAGACTCTGCTGAGTGACAAAGGGAGAGCTTACCTCTAAAACCCAAAAGCAAGGTGGTTGAACAGATAGCTCAGTCAGTAGAAGTGCTCATCACATAGCCAGGAGGGCCTGAGTTGGAATCCCCAGCTCCCAGAATCTCAACACTGGAGAGGCAGAGACAGATTCCTTGCTGGCCAGCTACCGCCAAGAACAAATGGATCTATGACTTCTTAACTGCATTGGAAATTAGGACAGACTCCTTCTAGGTCTCAGGACCAGTGAACCTCAGAGCTGCCTCTACTGGATGGAACTAGGAAAACCAGCTGACTGTAACGCCAGCTAATGGCCAACTTCATGATCGCGATAGCCTCCTTTAATTAAGTTTGATACGAAATCAGCGACACAGTCACCATCGTACAACTAATGTCACTCAGCGAGGTCGCTTTAGCACAGTCAGCTCTGTGAAACAGTCTGAGAAAACGGGTCTCAGACAAGAGCTATGACTGACAGTCTTGGTGTCACTGGAGCATAGAGGCCGACAGCTCTAAGACTAAGTTGCTTATAAGAATCTGGTCGATTGGAGATAGAGAAATGGCTCAGTGGATAAGAGCACAGACTGCTCCTGCAGAGGACCCGGGTTCAGCTCCCAGCATCCACATGACGGCTCACAAACATCCAGTTCTAGGGGATCCAATGCTTTCTGACCTCCATGGGCACCAGGCATGCATGTGGCACACACATATTCATGTAGACAAAACACCCATACACATGAAATAAAAACATCTTTAAATTTTTAAAATAAACAAAAATTTAAAAAGCTAATCTGGTTGATAGATACTTCCATTGAGTTAATCTCAAGAAATAGGAAGTTTAGGGTGTTGGAGAGATGTCAGGACCTTGGTTTAAGTCTCAGCACCCACATGGGGATTCACGACTGCTTGTAACTCTAGGTCCAAGGGATCTAATGCCCTCTTCTAGCCTCTACAGAAGTGGTTCTCAAGCTCCTTAATGTTGTAAGCCTTTAGGACAGTTCTGCATGCTGTGGTGACCCACAACTATAAATACTTTCGTTGCTACTTCCTAACTGTAATTTTGCTACTGCTATAAATCATACTGTGAATATCTGTGCTTTCTGATGGTCTCAGGTGAGCCCTGATAAAGGGTTGTTCAGTCTGTCCCCAGCCCCACCCCAACAGGGGGTTACAACTCTCAGGTTGAGACCCACTGCTTTACAGGCACTAGGTATACAAGTGGTGCACAGACATACATGCAGGCAAAGCACCCATGCATACAAAATGAACGATTAATTAAAAATCTATTTAAAAAGAATAGGAAGTTTAATAAAACTACTTACTAATAATCAAATGCATCAAGAGGGCTACATGTCATACATGCTTGTGACTGTTTGACAGCCCTGTAGCTTAAAGCCAGTAGGAAAGGCACCATTCCAATGTACAGTCATAGAGTAAATAGTACAGTGGACTCCTGTCTAACCATGTAAATTCATAGAAAATAATGACATCTAGTGTCCAAACGATGTTATTCTCCTTAGCATACAGAGCTGGGATTAGTGAAGCCATCAACACAGTTGTCAACTGGGGGATCTGTCTGACACATCATTACAGGAAATAAATACTGGAACTGTAATGTCCTCCTTGTCTGTAAGCAACAGAGAGGGATCCCCTACCATCTCATCTGTCAGGCCTGCATGGGGGCTCATATTCCCTTTCAGTTAAAGCCCTGGGGCAAGTGTGCTTTATGGTTCTATAGATGGACAGTGGTCGACCCCAGCGCTGGAACACACAGTCCTAGTGCCAAAGCCCAAACCAAAGTAACCCAGTACCAACTTGGAAACTGATCTCTTTCTGACTCTTATGATAGATCTGATACATTCCCAAATATCTAGTAAAATAGTCACTACTGAATACTTTTAAACCAAATTCCAAGATGTTTTCTTTCATAGCATCTCTTTACTGTTGGGCTCATCAGCTAGGTCACGACGCAGTATAGCTCTTCTAGGAGGGCTCACCTCGGCTATCTTCTTCTTCAGGTTGTCCTTTCCCATGTAGGAAGCTTGCTGAGAGATGATGCCCTCTTCCTTCTGAATCAAAGCCGTCAAGTTGTTTTTGATATTCTGATATTGTCTTAACAGCTCCAGAACACTTTCACACTGTTCAAGGCTATGCAGGAAGACAGGAGGGGAAGAGCCTGAAATAACACTGTGTATGCTAAAACATCTACTCACACAGCACAAAGGGACTTTCCCTCTCTACATGGCTTGATCATATTACCAATAATGATGATGTAGCAAATAGATTGTATAAATAAAGAACCACCAGATTCACACCTTTATTAATTGTGTTAACATGTTAACACATGTAAGCTCTGGAGAGATAACAGGATTATATACTAATATGTGTAAGCTCTGGAGGGACATATAGGATTATATGTTAACATATGTAAGCTCTACAGGATTACATGTTAACATGTGTAAGCTCTGGAGGGACATATAGGATTATATGTTAACATATATAAGCTCTACAAGATTACATGTTAACATGTGTAAGCTCTGGAGAGACATACAGGATTACATGTTAACATGTGTAAGCTCTGGAGAGACATAAGGATTACATGTCAACACATGTAAGCTCTGGAGAGACATACAGGATTACATGTTGTCAAGAACAACACAAGGGTGACTCTGTGACTGGAATCAAGAATAAGAAGTCCTTGAGAGGCTGCGTGTGCTGTCTTCTCTCAAAAACATGTAAGCTCTGGAGACAGATACAGGATTTACAACTCAACAGAAAAGCATTTTCATTCATCAACTACAAGACCTGTTGAAAGACAGCCCTTCACTAGTATGATCCGAGATTATTTTCTATTCCACTCATTGTCAGCTCAGCCCTTTACAGAGAGTAAAATAATTCATTGATTGTGGCAGTGAACTTGGTTTCCAGTATAACCAGGTACTGTTTAGTCCTAGGACTTAGAGAAGGCTCTATGGCCTATAAAGTTCGACTAGATCATGTGCCATAGACTGGCTTCATGGTGGCTTCTGTTTATGCAGGTTCCACTCGTTCACAGGACATGCTGAAGAGGGGGTGGAGAAAGGACCATGAGAGTTCAAAGACTTACGGGAAGACACATGGTGGCTCGGGACTTCCCACAAGGACCCAGCCACAGAGGTTAACAATGTGAGGAGGTGACAGAACTGTGTGTGACAGCTGTGTTTGCACCTGAGTGCAGGGGATGGGTTTCCAGTACAAAAACTTCAGAATGTTAGCCACACAGACACATTCTCAGATTGAGAAGGGAGTTTTCTCTTACCTCTCTGTGACAGCGGCTTTCGTATTCTCCCACAAGGCTGCTGTATCTTCGCACTGTTGAATCACGATTTTCTCACTGCCCTCCTTGAATTGTGGGAGAGAACTAGCCATTTGTTGTATGAGCACCTTTTCTTCTTCAAGTCCATCTAGGTCCTTATCCAGTCTGAGTAATGACTTTTTCCTAGAGTATGGAATTATAAAACAGTGTATTAGCCAATTGTTAACCCACTTGATTCAACAAAACATGGGGAATGTCAAGAGAGTGCTTTCATTTGTCCTTATGAGATTAATGGCAAAATTAAACACTCCTACTACAAAGGAATTCCTGGGTACTAAGTACAGGAACGCATTCCTGCATCACTGAGACCACAGGGCTCCTTGCGTTACCAGAATACTAGTTGGCATTTTAATTAAGCATAATAAATATACAAAACCATAAGCAATAACACATTACATTTCCCCCTTTGGTGGACATATGTGTGTACATGTATTTGAGAGAACAACATACACACACACAAACAAAGAGAGAGAGAGAGAAAGAGAGAGAGAGAGAGAGAGAGAGAGAGAGAGAAGCATGATATGAATAGATAGGTGGTTAAACAAAGCAAGGCTTCCAAGTAAGAATGAGAGGCCATGGAGGAAGGACACAGTGGGACATCGTATTACATCATATACAAAAAGCTCTCCCGATTCAAAAAGGAGTCATTCAACTAAGGGTTTATCCTGCAAAGCAAACTTGGAGAAAGAATCCCATCACCTGAAGATAAGCTGTAAGAGCTCAGGCCCCACCTCCTTGCCTCCACTCCACCCTGGAACCTACCCTCGTGTCCTTCCCTCCACTGCTCCTTCACCTAAGCTGCATTGGGACCCCCATACCCTCACACTGTCTAGGTCTTCATCCTGTGAATATCTGCCTGTGTATATAGCATCTTAATTCTTTCCTTTCCTTCCTCTCAGGTTCACAAAGAGTTAACCAGTTTATCCAGAGAGATTTCTGGCTGATTCACCAGAGAAATAAATCTTTTCATTTATCCCTTACCACTTATGATGAGGTGCTAAACAGTTTCTGGCCTCAGAGGAACTCAGACAGACAGGTCAGCTACCACAGCAAGTGACTTAAACTTAGATAGGAAAATGTTTTATTATACAGCAACCCGAAATATCCCATAAGACCAAGTCTTAACCCTACCAATGCTCTTCCCCTTCTGCTGCCTCAAGGAGAACCAAGAACAGGAAAGAGTAACAGCTGGGGCTGGCCCCAGCAGAGAACCAGTTAGGGTTTAAACCACATCACTTTCTGCTACTTAGAACCCACAGATAACATCAGGTCACTCAGAGAAAGCCAACATTACTTAAGCCCCATCCCGGCCGCGACACTTCATCCCTCGGTGTTGTCCTTTCTCATCCCCTTTGCAATTGGATTTGTAACTGCTGACCCTCAGCCCAGAAGACTCTTCCTCACAGTGATCACGAGGCTTGCTCTTGTACCTTACGTGAAGCCTGGAGCAAGTCCTCAGTGCATCACTCACCTGGCCACCACAACCTCTTCCTCTTTCCTTCCCAAGATTCTCACCACCACTCATTCTACATACCTGAGCCCTCTCCAGGGTAAGCTAAGCTCTAGAAAAGCCAAGAACTTTCTGTCTATTTTGTTAACTGCTTTATTCCCAATACCCCAAACTGTATCTAGCACAGAATACATATTTGTCCTATTTGTAGCTACATGAATGCACAATTTTCATTTATACACAATTAATTCATACATTAATATCCATTAATCTTTGGTGAACATATAATTAAAATGTATTGAAGTAATAACTACACAGACGATTAGTTCTCATTACAAACTTTTAGGCGCTCTGAGGATGAAAGTCTCATTGGGGCTGAGCTGAAATTTTGGCGAGAAGGGCGTATTTAAATATACGAAGGGACTTGGGTCAGGTAAATCTCTAAAGAGACCACTAAGCCAGAGAAGCTATAGCGAGAGTGAATGGGAAAGACTGGAAAGAAGAGAAAGACTCTACACGAACACATTCTGCTAATACCTCAGCATTCACGAGCTGGTGGCCATATTCAGAATCCTGAATACTGCCAACCTCATTCAGTTTCCACAATGCCTCTTTAAACTCAGCAATGCTCTAACCCTGCTGGGAGGGCCAAAGAACTAAGGAGGCACAGGGACATGGGATGACATATGGCCTTCTATTACCGTTCTTTTTGTTTTGCAATGGCTGATATCGTCAACGTGCCAGAATCAAGTATTGCCTCACACCTGTGCTGGTGATCTAGACTAGAATAAATGAGACATGAGGACCCATACCCGTGTGGGGACCATCATTCTGAGGGCTGGGGTTCCTGTACTGGATCAAAAGGAGACACTGAGCTGAACACTAATGTCCATGGCTCTCTGCTTCCTGATTGTGGTTGGCAGCTGCCTTGGGCAGTCAAGATCAGGATTTCCACCCATGACCTACTTAACTCCGAAAAGGCAAGCCCATAATGGTTTCTCTGTGGAGCCCCTTCTGTCCACATTTTATCACAAGTACGGGAAAATGTAACTGAGACGAGCAACTGAGGCAAATATGAACTCTGCAAGACCAGCTAGGCTTTCACCCTTAAGGGAACGCCACAATGCACGAAAAGAACGCAGGACCTTGAAAATAACTTTGACCTTCACCCATGTCTCACTCTACTGTCCCATGTCCATGACACACGGCAGAGGAAACTGTGAACATTTGTAGAGGAACCTTATCAATAAAAAGTAAATTTGTGTGAAAGTCTATTAGAAGGCATGCTGAACACTGAATAGTTAGAAGGATGAGGCAGAAACAGAGGATCCTGAAGTGTTGAAAATACAGGCAGCGAGTGTCACTGTGGATGTCAGAGAACAGCCCTTCTTACCGATGTTTCACAGCTGGAGCAGTGGGGTCCTTAAGACCAATTTTACTGATCTGATTCTGGATTTCTTCAATGTTTTTAAAGAGCTCATGATTTTTAGAACTACAAGCTTCCAGTAACTTCTTGTCCTCAGTAGGATCTTCCTCTTTACTCTGGCCGAGCATGGCTGATAAGTTTACTGGCAACGCGCCAACAAGTCTCTCACAGGTGGTATGGTCCCCTCCCTCAGCATCCCTAATGTTTATGCCAAGTGTTCTCAAGCGTTCATCCAAAGGCCCGGCCTTCTCTTTCATCAGGAGAACGTCTTCCACAGCATGTCTCACTGTCAGGGTATCTTCTGGTGCTTTCGAGGCAGGAGGGTCGGCAGGGAGCTCAGCAGAGAGCTTAGCTGCCCTCAGAGATGCCAAAAACTCTTCCAGAGCATCCAGGGCATCTTCCCGCATCTCTACCTTCTGGTTCATGGTCTCCAGCTGGAGTCTGCACTTCAGTACAATGTCCTGGATCGCACACTCATCTAGTGTGTGTAACTCCCTTGGTAAAGAGTTACTAGGTTCTTCGAAACTGGCACAGATTCTGATCTGCTTTGTGATGGAATCTCGGATATCCTAAAACAAAATAAAACCAAACCAAACCAAAAAAAAAAAAAAGTGAGAAGGAGAAGCCCTGGGTTGAATCTCATGCACCCTGCACACGCATGAACACCTGTGTACATGTGTGCATGCTCATGTGCTCTCCCTCACTCACCCTGTCTCTCTCCGACTCTCTCTTACACGTATGCTCGCACTCGTGAACACACGCATGAATGCATGTGCAGGAAAAACTAACACTGCTGACCATAAGCTACAAAAATCTTTCTGAATTTAACCAAAGCTGAACGTTTCAGAATCAGGAAATATTTTAATGGCATACAAGCTGATGCCGACTGTTTCTTTACTGGACGCCTTCCTCATGCTTGAATTCCCCAAGGAAAACCAGTATGTGGATCTCATACTTCAAAGAAAACAATTACAGACCAACAGTGAAGGGCCCTGTCTGACAGCCATGGGAGGGGTATTTAAATGGGATCCAGGATGAAGAACAAACCGAAGAATATGCCAGCCTCAGCCTGAGTCAACTACAATGCTTAGAAATTGTCACTAAAAACATTTGTAAGAAAGGCTTTATTCTGAATTGAAATAAAATATCCCTCTACTTACTCTCTGATACCTACCTCTAAATTTCAAGGGATAGAAGAAAGGATACATGAATAACAAGTCTAAATCGTTAAGGTATTTATATCACGGTTTATATTCTAAATCTACACTATGACTAAAAAATGTTTACAAATCTTTGAACATCTCTGAGGAATTGAAGGTCTTGTAAATACAGTATGAGAATTTATTCACCCGCAGGTTCTGATAGACACCATCAATCTCAACGGGATGCAGGTCCTGGACAGCCACTGTGCAGAGCGGCAGGTCAGAGGCACACAGGAGAGAACACTCCTTCTCCAGAGGTAGCACAATCTGTATCGCCATCTCCAGTGACTCTATTCTGCGGTAAAAACAAACCAGAGGTGATAGAAAGATGGTAAAAGCTAGCCTATAAAAACATGCTAACCCTGCCATTAGCCAAGGAAACGGCTATCCAGTAAAATATCTATAACGACATGTACAAACCATCACGTTAAAACCCAAACCCACGGATCTAAAGTGGGCTGTGATAACTACCTAAGATATTACAGTGTAGTGACAGTCTTGCTTAAGGTAACTTACACTCTGAGCCATGCACCAAGCCCTGGGTTAGCAAACCTGAGGTGTACCTGGTGTTAAGAAGCACGTGAAGAACCTGTTCGTTCCCTTTAATAAGTCTCTCTCCTGGTCTAGCACGAGCTTCTCCGTGTCGCTCACCAGACTTTTTAAATTCAGTGAAGTGATTTCAAAGTCATCCCAGTAAGCATCAGTGCCAGCCTGTAAAACCTAAGTGAGATAAATGGGTCACTGTCTCAAGTCATGGGTCAAGGGCTCAGTTACCCTTCTCTCATAAAATGAGACACTTGCCAGCCTATCCGAGCCTATAGGGATAGGACTTATCCTATAGGGAACAATGGTAAATAACTCTAACTCGGGGACCAGCAAGAAATAGATAGAGTACCTATCACCAAGTCTATTCCTCCAGGACTCACTGGAGGAAGGAGTGAACCAACTCAGGCAAATTTTCCTCTGACCACCACATGAATGCTGTGACATGCACAACCTAAACACACACACACACACACACACACACACACACACACACACACTATTAGTAAGATGTAATTTAAAGGAGGAGGTGGAGGAGGGGGAGGAGGAAGAGGAAGAAGAGGAGAGGAACCAGTAGCAGCAAAATCAGTAGCCTCATTCAACGAAGTTAAGCCAGAAGTCAATACGGCTTTAAAAGGTTTCCAAAATCACTTCCCTCTGTCTTTCTGTCTCTCTGTCTCTCTCTGTCTCTCTCTGTCTCTCTCTCTCTCTCTCTCTCTCTCTCTCTCTCTCTCTCTCTCACACACACACACACACACACCCCTCAAATACAGGAGCTGAGAAGATGCCTCAGTTGGTGAAGTGCCTGCCATACAAGCATGAGGAGCTGTGTTTGATCCCCATCACACAGGTAAAAAGCTAAGCATGGAGGTTGCATGCCTGCTCTCTCAGCCCTGGCGGGCAGAGATAGGAGGAGTTTCTAGGAGCTCCAGAAAGCAGCCTGTCTCAAAATATAGTTAGAGAAGACTCCCAATGCTGGTCTCCGGCTTCCATATGCATGGGCAAGCACATGTACATACACGAACACACACACACACACAAATGAAGTAACAACTACCCTACTTTGAGTACTAAACTGTTACATTCTAAACTCAAAGAAAACCTGGAATGAAGCAAGTGTTTCTACATGCTTTGTTTCTTTTTTCTTTTAAGTTGTGTGTGTGTGTGTGTGTGTGTGTGTGTGTGTGAGAGAGAGAGAGAGAGAGAGAGAGACAGAGACAGAGACAGAGACAGAGAGACAGAGAGGACTACGATGTCAGATCACTTGGAGCAGGAATTACAGAAGGTAATCCCCTGACCTGGATGCTGAGAACGGAACTTGCATCCTCTACAAGAGCAGTGTGTGTTCGTGACCCCTGAGCTCTCCCCCCAGCCCTCTTTTTAAGGTTCCTTTGAGAATCCTGCTGAAAGATCAATAGGCTCACTTGTTCACTTTTCTGGAGACAGATGTACATTTCCAACCAACTCATTATTCAGTCACTGGGAAGTCTCAAGACAATGTCTTAACCATGCTAAAAACATGCTTATCCATCAAAGATCTGATGGGTTTGCCCCACTCCATGAAAAGCAGAGGAGCCAGACGGCAGATGTGGCTGGAAGCTGCTTACTAAACAGAAGGAAACCAGGAACCAGGAGAAGGCTGTAGGAAGTAGGTGGGGACACTGAATTGAGTGGGAAGATAATACAGGAAGTAGGGGGACACTGTAGGAAGTAGGAGGAACCTGGAGGAAGTAGGAGGAGACTGGAGGAAGTGGGAGGACTCTAGAGAAAGTGGGAAGACACTACAGAAAATGGGAGGACACTGAAGGAAGTGGGAGGACATTGAAGGAAGTGGGAGAACCTTGCAGGAAGTGGGAGGACACTACAGGAAGTAGGAGGACCATACAGGAAGTGGGAGGACCCTGCAGGAAGTGGGAGGACCCTGCAGGAAGTGGGAGGACCATGCAGGAAGTGGGAGGACCCTGCAGGAAGTGGGAGGACCCTGCAGGAAGTGGAAGGACCCTGCAGGAAGTGGGAGGACCATGCAGGAAGTGGGAGGACCATGCAGGAAGTGGGAGGACCATGCAGGAAGTGGAAGGACCCTGCAGGAAGTGGGAGGACCATGCAGGAAGTGGGAGGACACTGAAAATTATACCACAAGGCAATAAATGAAGACCCTGAAAGTCTGTCCTGACTTTTAACTTGAAAGCAAATCCAGGCAAGAGGAACATGAGAAACGCCGTCTAGCAAAGAGACATCTTACACACGTGACCTCCACAAACTCACAAACTGCCGCAGCTGTATTTCTGGAGTGTAATCTGCTCAGTAAGGAATGACGCGCAGTTACCTGCAGATCTGCCAGTTTAGCCTGCAGGCAGGCGCTGCTCCTCTCGTTCTCACGGGGAAAGCCAGATTCCACCCTGCACTTGCCGTCTTGCAGGCGTTGCTCAAGAATCTCCCTCTGTGTGTCATACCTGGGAGAAAATTAAGTGTAACGTGACTTCGTATAGGGAAGGGGTGGTGAGGGCAGAGCAAAGAATAATGAGATATGTACGTTTGCATTGGTATGGAATGTTACAGTAAAGCCCATTTCTTGTTTGTTAAACAAACAAACAAAAAAAAAGAATTCAAAACATTAAAATTTAAAAAATTTAAAACTTAATTTTAAAATAAGATAGAAATATTTTTAAATTACTATCAATTGTGCATACAGAAATGCCCAAGGAATTTCTGCTTAAATTAGAGCCACATGCCAACATTACAACTAAAGAATAATAAAAGTCTTAAAAATACATAACGTGGACGGGTAAGATGGCTCGGTGGGTAAAGGCACCTGATGACCTGGCTCTGACTCCTGGGACCCACAGGGTGGAAGGACTCCTATACGCTGTCCTGTTTCCACACACCTGCACCCACATCACAAACGAATAAACACACTTTTGTAAAAGGCAGGGGTATCAAGATGGCTTAGTAGTTAAAGGGACCTGCCACCAAGTACACATGCATCTACCAATAAATGTGCATGTGTGTATAAATACACGTATATTGTATGTGTGTATATATATCATATATAGAAATATACATATGTATCATACTGTATGTATATATCACATACATGATTTGTATGATATATCACATATATGTGCTATATCACATATGATATATATGATCCATATATATACATGAACCTGTATATATATCACATGCTGTCACTGATGAAGAATTTTCAATGGTCCTCACTGTTTAAAAGGAAGTTACCTGTCCTGTAAGTCATGTAGGGAGACGCTGCAATCCTTTCCTTCCTTCTCCGTAACGCTTTCTTCTTGCTGAGGCTTTAATTCTGATGTCTGACTAAAATTCTTAACGGG
This sequence comes from Mastomys natalensis, assembly GCA_021653895.1. Taxonomy (NCBI): domain Eukaryota; kingdom Metazoa; phylum Chordata; class Mammalia; order Rodentia; family Muridae; genus Mastomys; species Mastomys natalensis. The sequence continues at coordinate 211,313 of JAJTUV010001289.1, forward strand.
TTCCATTACCTAAGCAAATACGCAAAATAGTAAAGTCAATTGCTTAAACATATTTACATATCTGTAAAACTTAAATGCTTTATGCTCAGGGATGGTTCCTTGTATCCAAAATCAGGAAAGAACACAAGTTCTTGAGATGTCTCCCTCGGAGCAAAACCTCTCACAGACATCTATTGGGCTGACTGTGACCTTCTGATTGATGAAGGAACACCGTCAGGCTCCAGTGCTTGACTCTACATCAAACCTCACCAGCTCAGTCAAAGGTGAAAACCCTGAACACAAGCGTTTCTCATTCCAAGAACCTGCCGGCTGGCACCACACTGTGCTATACGGCAAAGGCCAGCTGGTCTACCTTCAGCCAGCGAGTAAATCCAATCCATCCTACCAAGAAGCCAATGAGCCCATTCATCTCAACATTGTTGGCTGTCTGTGGTGACCGAAGTCAGCCTCATCGACTCAACAGTAGCAGACACAATCTGTCTTCAGGATTCACTGGGAGCCACTGGGACCCTCTCAGTAGATTGCTAGGCACACCATAGCTTTGGTTGCCATCGTTCTAACTCTCTGAGGAGTGACCTGCCTTGTGTTTCGTAAGGTGGGAAATCTTAATTGATGAAGACAATCAGATAATAGACCGATGCTCATGAGAACTGGATGGTTGCCCACTTAACCTATATCGAGACTATTTGTGAACTATATCACCCGTATTTAACACCTTTTCAGTTGGCAGCTGGTTATCCGGTATCTCAAGCGGTGCCTCGCCGCCGTGTGCATCCTTCTGCCGTTCTCAGTTGTGATCAAAGCACCCCTAGGAAGGAAGCATGACTGGATATTAAAATAGAATAGGGGGAACGTGGAACCTAAAAACCCATGATCATCCAAATGTCATTTGGTTGTGCAAACAGCCCTTTCTGGCTTTGTCTGGAGCATGGCTCTTCTGACAAAGCACTAACCTCTCCTTCAGTGCACCTCCCTGGGAGGACTGCAGGGTCGTGTGGATCTCAGAAGCACATTTCAGAAGTCTCTCTATCTTTTGTTCATAATCTCGGAGAGCTTCCTTCAGTTCTTGCTGATCCTCTGGTGATGTCAGCTCCTCGCACAGCACCCTCAAGACACCCACGTGGTGTTCCAGCTGGCACTCGATGCTTTCCGGAGAAAAGCAAGCCTGAGGGAAGGAAGGAAGAAAGCTGGGCTTCAGCTGAGGGCATATGACCAGAAACTCCCGCTGTGTGTGTGACTCTGACAGCATGCTCTTTTATGGACCGTCTGCTATGCGTTGAGTATGGTCAGGGTTTATGGACTGTCTGCTATGCATTGAGTATGGTTACAGGGACTAGGGAAAAGCAATGAGGAAGTCGGCCCTGAAAGAGTCCCATTTCAGTAACTGACATGCAAATAATGGTCTGTAACATCATGACGTTATGAGAACACCACCACCTGCCTGCTTCACAGAGGGAGCCATCCGAGCTGGATGTGGAAGGGACGAGGAGTTCTCTAAGGGTGCCTGGAGGATTGTCTTAGATTCTCTTCCTGTGGATATAGCCAAACATCCTGACGAAAGCAACTTAAGGAGGAAGGGTTTAGTTTATCTCACGGTTCCAAATATAGCCCACCATAGCCGGAAGGTCGGGAAGCGGGAGCTAGAGGCAGCTGGTCACATTGCTCCCATGACCAGGAAACAGAAGGATGACTGCAAGCTAGCAGTGAGCTCACGTCCTTCACCTACCACAGTCTAGGATCCCCCTGCCTAAGGATAGCCCTATGTCAATCAAGATGACCCCCTACAAGGCATGCCCAGAGACCCAGCTCCCAGGTAACTCAGCTTCTGTCAAGCTGACAACTGACACAGTCATCACAGAGAAGTCATCTCCACCAGTGACGGAAGATGACAGGTTCTGAGAGCACAGGTCCCTGCTGCTGTTGGAGTGCCCAGTCTAGGAGAGAGACACTGAAGGGATGTCCTGGATCCTTCTGAAGATCTTAGGACCATCCTTGGAGATGGGAGAGGGTTACAACTGGGAAGCAGTAAAATGAGATCTGGGCTTCGAACGGCCAGTTCTGGGGCCTGGGGATGTCTCTGAGTTGGTAGAGTGCCTGTCTTGTGTGTATGATACCTTTGACTTCAATTCCTAGTACTGTCCCCTACTCAGCAAACTACTGTGGCGAAAGATGATGAAGCCATTTTCTTCCTAACAGAATAAGGGAAGGGGCAGCACGGCGGATGGAAGAGAAGAAACTGCTGTGCTGTGGAATTGGCCTCTCAGGAGAAAAAGGGAAGAAGACCGTGGAGACAGCACGGCCTGGTGATGAGAAGAGGAGGGGCAAAGTTTGAGAGGTGAGGTTACTGGTTCCATTCCAGACACAGGAACCTAAAGTCCCAGATATACTTGTGCTGCCCACCAGTCAGGAACAGACTGTAGACATGGGGGTTGGTGCGGGGAGGGGTCTGCCAGAGAAAGACTTGGACACAGCTGTAAACAGATGAATAGTCTTATAAAATTGTATAGTTAGGACAGATACAAGTACTGAAAACTGTAGAGTGTCCCTTCCAAAAACTAAAACATTAAGGAAAAGTAATGAAAACGGGAAAATTTGTAATGGATAGTAAAAATGTAGCTCTCTCTCTTTGTGTATATATATAAAAATATATAAAATAGACACACACATATACATACATATATAATGTATATTATAATTATATATTTATATATATATAAATAATAGGTATCTGTGCAAGCAAGAGTAACATTGTGAGAGCCACAGAAACTGACAGTTAAAAAGAAATGAAAACGGGGCCAGAGTGAGTGGGGCTGGACGAGCAGGGCCAGAGCAAGAGGGAAAAGGAATGAGGGGAAAAAAAGAAGAAATGAAAAGAGGACTGAGACCTGTCAACTACACAAACCCAATCAAATAGGCTGGAGACGAAAAGAAATCATCAGAGTGGCCCCCAAGTCCTGTATAACCCGATTCGCACATTTTTACAAAAGCTCTACTTTTGGCGACTCGGTATCCTTATAAAACTGTCTGTACTGCAGCAGTAGTTGAGACAGTTAGTCTGAGGGGCAGGCAGCACCCAACCATCATGATCGAAATGTGGAACAAAACTCCTGGCTGAGAGTTCTCACTTCTGACGGGTAAAATCACAGGATCCAGTTAGAGCCAGACTGAGTGACAAGCCCAGGGAAGTAAACAGGCTCAAGAGATTTCCATGGCACAGCCCATCGCAGGCCTGTGCTTACACAGTGGTTACCCAGCCCACATGAAGGCAAACAGCAGTGGGCCCGCCCGCCCGTGGCTTTACCTCGTGTTCCTTACGGAGGCCCCTGGTCCTTCCTCTACGGATAAGCTTTTTCTCTTTATTTATTTGCTTTTCAAGTCTTGCAATATTGTCTTTAAGCTTTCCTTCTTCAATGTCTATTTTTAGTTGTTGGAGATACAAAGAAATTTCGTGATGGAGAGGCTGCAAAGGACAAAGGAGTGTATTAATCACAAGAGGACACAATACACTGACTCTCCAGTTACAACAAAACAGCCATGGAAACAACAGGAAGGAAGCAGAGTCTGCACAACCTGTTCATTCACCCTCTTTATCTTTGGGAAGAGTGTTTAAAAACATCCCAGATTCGTAAAGCTATTTCTTTTTCTTTCTAACAACTAAAAAAAATATGTTTTAAACTGTGAAAGATGCTGTCGAGAAAATGAAATAAAAGCTATGGTCTGGGGAGAATAGGCATTAAAAAGACATCTAAGCTAACGAGACATGAAATCTGTGTCCTGGATGGTGTCCTGGGGCAGACAAAAAGCATTACAGGGGTCAGCACGAATCTGAGAATGCACAAGCTTAGTCAATATAACGCCCCCTTATTGACTCACTCACTAGGACATATTCTTTCACTAGAACTCTCTGAGCTGTGTCTGCACTGATTCTTTGAAGTGAAAACTGCTCTAAAATAAGAGCCCATTCAAAATCCCAGCACTTGAGAAGCAGACGCAGGTGGGTATCTGTGAGTTCAATGCTAGCCTAGTGAATTCCAAGCCAACCAAGGCTACAGATGAGACCCTGTCTAAAAAACAAAACAAAACAAAAATAAGTTTGTCCAGAAAACCATTAAGATTTTAATCTAATTACATAGCTATCCCTTGATCCAGAACCCCCTTCCCACTGGAGATAGTAAAATCTGAGGACACTTCAGTCCTTTCTGTAAAGTGCCATATTATCTACACACACTCTCCAATACACTGCAAGTCATTTCTAGATTATATATAATGCTTAGCATAATGTAATGCTATGCAAATAGCTGGTATACTGTATTTAATGAATCATGAATGGGGTTGGGGACAAGGCCATACACATTCAGAGTAGACACAAGTCTTTTTTTCAAATGATTTTAACCCACAGTTGGTTGAATGCATGGACACAGAACCCAAAGATACGGAGGACTGACTATACTCATCAGACACATACAGATGCATTCAGAATATAATTATCATTTATTGGACATATCCTCTATGATCTATGTAAATCTTTGTAATAACCTGACAATTAAATTGTGTTATTCTCATTTTACCAGTGTGGTTTCCAAAAGTTTAGTAACCTGTCCGGGGTCACAGTTTGACCTCCACAAAAGCCTCTCTCTGCTAGTCAACCCTAACCCTAACCCTAACCCTAACCCTAACCCTAACCCTAACCCTAACCCTAACCCTAACCCTAACCCTAGAGAAATCTGAATGGACACAGTCCACTCAATCAGGATCTCATTATCTCAGTCAGGATCCAAACAGGAAATCAGAAACATGCTCAGCTTTTCATTCTGGGGATATTAAATAGCTCCAGGCATGAAAATTTAGAGCAGTCAAACTAAGAAGGAAAAGCTGGTCTACCAAAAAGCAGCAGGAGAAAGCTTCTCTGTCCCTGGGCTTGAGGCCTTCCTGGAGCCTAGGGAAGAGAGAGCCATGAGTTTCCCACGCTAGAGAAGACGACAAGCAGCTGCTGAGACATTGTGGAGAGGCAGAGAAAGAAACAACGTAGGCATTCCGCTTCTTCCAGCAGATTCCTACAGATCCCTCGGGTCTGTAGGGTGTTCTCACTGGCTGAGGCAGACACCAGTTGAAACAGAGCCTGGGACCAGCTCCTCTAATGCAAATGTATCACAGACTAGACAGAGGAAGCCTGGAATGGCTCTGAAGATGACCAAGCCGAGGGCCAGAGCCACAACCCAAGGCCCGGAGGCTCTCACCTCCCACTTGGCCCTCGCCTCCCGACTCTGTTCTTCCAGCTGCAGCTCCGCACCACCTGGGACAGTACGCTTCAGTTCTTCAACGGCTTGCAGATACTTGGCCAGACTATTGGTATTAAAAATTCTCAATGCTTCCTGAAAAGAATTATGAAAATCTGACGATACTGCCAGATCCTGTGAGCTAACTTGGTATGTCTTGAGCAGGAAGGACCAGAGTGGCGGTTGATAGTGATGATATGAATACACACAGGAGGCATCTGTAGAAAGTTGAGACTGATGATCTATTTCCATATCGTGACTTCATTCAAAAAGATTACAAACTATGTTTTATTGAAAGGTCTTTACCTACTTGGTATTTGAAATGATAAAATTAGCATACAAGAAGGCAAAAATGTACTGTAGGATGTTATGCGGCAAATATTTAACATTCTGCAAGAGCAATGTTGTATAGCCAGGAGTACCATTCATTACCTCATTATCAACTTAAAGTCTTGCCCACGGTCAGTCCATAGACAGTCCCACCTCAAAGAAAGAGCTGCAGTAAACAACTGAGGACAGACTTGCTGGATCTGTGTCTGCTCCTCCCCTGACATGTTCTCTGAGAGCAGGAACCTGGCTTAGGTAGCCAATGAATGGCAGAACCAAAAACAGGTTAGAAAGTTTCTGAAAAGGGCTGGAAATCCACCGGAGAAGGAAGGATTCTGGAAAAGGCAATCAAATAGGGTAGAGACTCGTTCATTCACACAATGTGCATATATTAAGCACCAACTATAGACACAACATAATACCCTTCTCTCGGTCTTCCCTGATAATGAAAACCCACTCTGTTGGTGTGAATGCCCGCTACCCTTCCCATCAGTGGAGTGCAAGGCTGTCAGGAGAGTCCCCACCAGGGCCTGGTCTGACTTCTGTGATGAAAGTGTTCGTTCACTAAATGTGCCAGTTCAAAACAGAGAATCCCCAGCCTCAAGTGAGAAAAACAGGACAACGGCTGGTGTCTTCCTTCCCCTGGAACCTCAACTTTTCTTCTCTTTCTTCATTCATTTTTTTAAATTTATGCAAAGGTGTGTTTGTCTGTCTGTCTGTGTGACCATCTGCATGTAGGTGTCTGTGGAGGCCAGAAGAGGCTATTGGATCCCCAGAAATTACAAGCAGTTATAAGCTGCCCAATGTGGGTCCTGAGAACCAAACCCAGGTCCTCTGCAGAAACAGGTGCTCTGGACCCTGGGGCCATCTCTCCAGCCAACGTCTCTTCTTCTTTACTAGGCTGCATATGGATTCTCCTGAAATCCACTTTAGCAACTAACTGACCGAGTGACCTCTTGCTTTTCTGAATCTGAGGTAGCTAGGATTGGCCTCCAACTCCTAGACGGTGTAAAAGATAACTGGGGACTCCCGATTCTCCTGCCTCAGCCTCCTGAGTTCTGAGATTCCAGGAGTATGCTACTGGCAAGTTGTCGAGGCTCCCACTGATACACTCACTCACACACACACACACACACACACACACACACACAGAAAGAGAGAGAGAGAGACAGACAGACAGACACAAAGACAGACGCACATACAGACAGAGATATACATAGACAGTCACACACATACATACACGTAGAGAGACACACATACACTACAGACTCACGTGGGGAATGCACTAGCTGAGAAAAGGAAAGGTCAGTGGGAGTGAAGGGTCTGAGAAAAATAATTTCATGTATGAAAATGTCACAATGAAACTTAATACTATGTATAATATAGATGTGCACACACTCACGGCACACACCTAGTAACTAATAAAATAAATAAATAACCCTCAAGTGGCAAACCCTCTCTATACAAAACTATACTATTGGGCCTTTAAGTTACAGATAAGTATATGATTATGAAACTTTTCTCAAAGGAATTTATTAATAGTACTTATAGTCACAGAGTTTAAACTAACAATATGCTTCTCTGTACCTTTTTTCCCATTTAGAGCCTCAGCAAATCAGGTACCTAGGCTATACTGAATTAATTCCCTCATTTTACACTTAAAAAAAAAACAAAAGGCAGAGAAACTAAGCTCCTCTCGATCCTGGAATCAGCTATGTTCTGTGTACTGTTCTTTACTTGAATATTTCCTTTTAATACTCTCAGGTGAACACCATCTAATACCGGGAAAATGTTTCAACAGCAATTCTGTATGTAATTCAGTGGAGGAAACATTCACACGTCAAGCACACGGAGAGCTGACAACTCCTCCCCTCGGGGCCAGCTCCCACCTTGTACTTTGGAATGAGTTCACCGGGGCACTCTCTTTGCCCGAGCAGCTGCTCAGCTCTGGAGATGGAGGACTCCAGCTCCTTCTGTGCCTCCTCCACCTTGCACCTCACGCTCAGCTCCAGTGGCTCACCACTTAAGTTCTTCAACACTGCAGACAATTCTATCATGCTGATCTGTGAAGGAAAAACACATAAAAAAAAAAACTCTCAAGTTAACAGCTGGTCTGACTTCTTACTTAAATCCCTGTGTTTCCAATTTTTTTCTAGTAGTTTATTTTTTATAATCAGGCATATAAATATATAATTGAAAACACCTCTCTTTTCCAATATGCTCTATATTATAAGGAAATGAAACATAATGTAAAATTAATATTTTATAAAGTATTTCCAAGATTCAGGTCAGATCTTCCTCATGGTTCACCCATCAACCATTTGGTTCCTAGCAATAAATTCATTAAATAAAGAACATTAACTAGAGACCTGGATTCCCTCCTTAGCTTCTTGAATCTTTGCCTGAAGGCCAGCTCTGAGGACATTTTGGAAGGACTCCCGGTTTGAAGCACTCTGAACATCCATCTGTAAAGTATCTTCCACTCTGGCCAGAAGTTCCTCATACATAGAGCCTTTAGCAATAAGATGCTATAAAACCAAACAGAGATTGCAGTAAATATTCAGACTCTAAGTCAAATACTTGCATACATCAGGAAATTGGAAAATGGTAACTGTTAATCCAGAACGAGACAAACTTGTATTCTAAAAGATGTTCTTATTAAAAACATTTTGAGGTAGGGATGTGGCTCCATTGCGATAGTGCTTGGTTTCTATGTGTGCAGCTGAGTTCCATTCACCATATAAAATCAGGAGTGCAGGAACACAGCTGTGACCAGAAGTGCAAGGGCATCCTCAGCTTACAGCAAGTTCGAGGCCAACCTGGAATACAATTGACACTACCCCAAAATATAAATAGATAAATAAATAAATAAATAAACAAACAAACAAACAAATAAGGGTTGGAGCAATGGCTCGAACGTAAGGAACACTTGCTGCTCTTGCAGAGGACCCGAGTTTGGATCCCAGCACCCATCAGATGGCTAATAACTGCCTATAACTCAAGCTTCAGTAAGACACACACCCTCTTCTGTCTTCACAGGCATGTGCTCAAAACCACACAGAGATGCGCGCATACACACACACACACACACACACACACACACACACACGCACGCACGAAGACACATAAATCTTGCCAGGTGTAGTGGCACACACCTTTAATTCCAGAATTTGGGAGACAGAGGCAGGCAGATCTCTGGGTTTGAGACCAGCCTGGTTTACACAATAAATTCCAGGATAGCCAGGACTATATATCCTGCTTCAAAAAACACAAATACAACAACCAAAAAAAAAAAAAAAATAGATCTTAAAATTTTAAAATTAGCAAAACATTTGAAATATTATATTAACACGTTCAGATTCTGACCAGATCTTTTATAGAATTTTTATTGTCCACTTTACATCCTGACCACAGCCCCCTTCCCTCTTCTCTTCCCAATCTTACCCTTACACATCCCTCTCCTGATTGCCCCTCCCCTTCTCCTTAGAGAAGGGACCCCCCTGGATACCACCCCATACTGGGACATCCAGTCCTAGCAAGACTGGACACATCCTCTCTCACTGAGGCCCAACCAGGCAGTCCAGGTAGGGGAAGGGAATCCAATGGCAGGAAACAGAGACCGAGACAGCCCATTCCATTTTTTAGGGCATCCACATGAAGACTTTTAGAGGAAATGAATAAACCCTTAAAGAAATACAGGAAAATACAATTAAACAGGTGAAGGAAATAAGTAAAACTGTGCAAGACCTGAAAGTGGAAATCGAAGCAATAAAGAAAACACAGACCGAGGGACTGGAGATGGAAAACCTGGGGAAGAGAACAAGAACTACAGACACAAGCATCACAACAGAATACAGGAGATGGAAGAGAGAGTCTCAGTCGTAGAAGACACAACAGAAGAAACTGATATATCAATCAAAGAAAATGCTAAACCTAAAAAATTCCTGACACAAAAGGCCCAGGAAATCTAGGATAGCATGAAAAGACCTAACCTAAGAATAACAGAAATAGAAGAAGAAGAGTTCCAGCTCCAAAGACCAGAAAATATTTTCAACAAGATCATAGAAGAAAACTTAACCACTTAAAAAAATAGAATATTCTTTATAAACATTCCAATAAAATAAAAACTAGAGCTAATATAGTGCCAATTAAAAATAAATTGGGAAAATAACTTTTAAAAATAAAATTGTTCTTAGTCAAACTTGAAGGGGATTCAATAAATTTTATTAGAGAAAATGACCACTAAAATAATCTTTTAAAAACTGTGTTTTAAAACATACAAAAATAAATTCCAGATGGGTCAGAAATTGATTCGTAAAAATTGTTCTTCTCAATGAAGAACAAATTCTTCAAGAAAATCAATGTGCTGCCTGGAGGCGGGCCGTATTCAGGAATACAAGTAGAGAAAGACATAGCTGTAGAAAGGCACATGTTTTCTCTGTAAAACAAGCTACTAAAAGGTCAATGGTTTAGTAAAAAATTACTTGCCACAGGAATGAAAACAGATTAGAGTTCAAAGAGCTTATGTAATTCATTAAGAAAATTCCTAAAATCCCAGTCTGATGGCTGTAGTCCTGACCAAACAAGAAGCTGAGGCAGGAGGTCACCAAGTCAGGTCTGCTTGGTTACAGAATGCCTTCAAGGCCAGTCTGTGAAACCTAGTGAGACCCTTTCTTAAAGTAAAAAATACAAAAAGGGCTGACACTATAATTCAACTGCAGGTGCCTGCCTAGGATGTTCAAGGCCCTAGGTTCAATCCCCAGTAACACACATGCAGGCACACACACACACACAGACACAAACAGACACACACAGACACACACACACATGCACACTCCCCAAAAAAGTTAAAACCCAAAGAAAACTGTGAAAAAAAGAACATATACTACACAGAATTACATGTCTAACAAGCATATGTGATGGCTATTCCTGCTTGTCAACTTGACTATATCTAGAATGAACTACAATTCAAAAATGGAGGGCACATCTATGATCCAGATTTTGAGGCATGGTAGCCAGGAAAAGCTTAGGTCCAGGCAAGGTAGAACATGCCTTTAATCCCAGGAGACACAGGTGAGCAGATCTCTAAATTCAAGGCTAGCCTGAGAAAGAGAAAGTTCCAAATTCAGGCGTGGTGGCACACACCTTTAATCTGGGCTACCTTCTGCTGGAAGCCTACATAAGGACAATTGAAAAGGGAAGTGTTTGTTCTTTGTTTTGCTTGCATTAACTTGCTAGCACATCTTTTGAAGCTACTTCTTCAGAATTCCAGCTTATACAGAAGACCAGCTGAAACATCTAGCCTCTTGGGACCGAGCAAGTATTAGATTCTTGGACTTTTTATTCACAGCTGCCCATTGTTGGGTAAGTTGAACTGCAGACTGTCAGTCATTGCAATTATTTCCCTTAATATATAGAGATACCCCACAGGTTCTGTGGCTCTTGAGAACCCTGGCTAACACAGCATGTAAAAGATAACTCAATCTTATATGTAAATAATGACTTTCTAGCCTTCAAGTTAGCATACAAAAGTTAATTGCATCTCAGGAGCAGGAGAGATAGGATAAATCAGAAGTCAGGCAGGGAAACCAATCGTGCACAGGCAGCTTTGACTGGATTCCATGTAGCAGAACAGTGGTGATTTTATCTTTATGAAATTAGAACATTCACTTCTAACTCTGACTTTTTTCTTTTTTTTTAATTATAAAAAAAATGTAACAACTGAGCTCATATAATATGCGAGGTAGTGCGTAAAGACAAGGTCGCTTTCTCCAGTCTCCTCACTCAGCTCACAGTCACTCGTCAGCATTGACTGTAACATATTTCTGTGTCTCTGCCAGGGACTGAGTACAGGCAGGGCCAAGACACATGAGGAAGTAAGTTATTGCTCTCTTCTTACAGACATAAGTGTATAAAGTATGAAAGCATAACTCTTGAACAGATAGCTCATCCACAGTATCTAGAAGTGTCTCTAATCTTAAAATACATCTGGCCTGGCATTGTGGTGTTCAACTGGTCTCTTACACCCAGGAGGTGCAGTCAGGAAGGATCAGGCATTTGAGGCCAGCCCAACTACACGAGTTCAGTCTCACCCAACTCCCAAAAAAATATGTATAAAGAAATCAATAATAAATAAAATATATATGATCTATTTTGATACAGTAGAGATTACTTAACTCTAATTACTGAGGTGACTACAGCATGACTATATTTTACTGTTTTTAAGAAGGATTACTGTTATTGCTTTTATAATAGTTGGAAAATAATCTGAAATGGAAACAAGAAAATCATACTCTAGGGCCTGCAAGATGGCTCTGTTAGTAAGGGTTCTTGCCATCATGCCAAATGACCTGAGTTTAATCCCTGGGACCCACATGGCAGAAGAAGAGATTCACTTCCTGACGGTTACTCTGATAGCCTTCATGTGCAATGTGGCATGGTGCCCTCACACGAAGTAAATGAATGTAATTAAAGAAAAAAAAAACCACTTAAAATTATGCTTTAAAAAAATCTGTTTAATGTTAGATACCTATTTCATTTCTTTCACTAAAACAAATTGCAGATGATCTAATTTAAAAAAAATGAAATTAATAAAACTAACAAATAAAGTTCTTTAATATAATTTTGTAAGAATACTTTTCCTTTTTTTTTTGGTTTTTTTGAGACAGGGTTTCTCTGTGTAGCCTGGCTGTCTGGAACTCACTCTGTAGACCAGGCTGGCCTCGAATTCAGAAATCCGCCTGCCTCTGCCTCCCAAGTGCTGGGATTAAAGGCGTGCGCAAAACACCGCCCGGCTAAGAATACTTTTCAAACTACTAAGTTATGGCCACCACAAACAATGAAAATGAAAATGTAGAAAAGTACACAAGCGGTACTTTATTCCGTAAACTTCCTATCTTGCCCCAGTTATGACGTGCTCCCCTGACGTTACAGCTGGAACTCAGTAAGAATCCTCCCTCAGTTATCCCAAGTAACAGTGAGATACACTTGCACTTGTTGCTTCTTATTCGAGGCAACTTCTAAAGGATGAATGCAGAATGGAGTTCAAACACGCCAGTCACCCCTCCATCGGTAGTCCGGGACATGACTGGTTAGACGGGAGAGCCTTCAAGGCACAGATTACGTAATCCGTATGTTCCCATTGTAGCTAGCCACCAAAGACTTACTGCACTCATCTTCCTGCCTCTCATATGGAATATTACAATCCACACGTTATAGGCAGGAAAATGACTCAAGACCTTCCGCATATAAGGCATTCCAAGCATAGTAAGTGAAGAGCATCTTAACATTTCCCAATAAAAAAAATTAAATGCAGGCTCATTACTCTTTACTTTAGCATGTTTTTTGTTCATCTTAAAACACAAACCCATGTGAGTTTAAGATGTTCCCTCTTAAACATGGTCACATTCATACCTGCAAGGTGTCCGCCGAGGAGCCATCCTCATCTTGATGTCGAAGGAGATCCAAGGTGGATTTGGTTTCTGACTCCCAGATTTTCACCTGTTTGATGAGTTCTTCAACATCTTTGTTCACTTTCAATTCTTCATCTTCTACTTCCTGCTGTTCCACAGCCTAGAACATTCAGAGCGATCACTTAAGATGTCATTGCAATATGAGAACATTGTTATATCACTATCCTAAAGAATGGCATTCAACACCAACTTACATAGTGCTTGCTTAATGACAAGGACAGAGAAACACACCAGGTATCTATTCCTAATGTAGAAATGTATTAGGTTTTCTGCCACTGTGTGGACATCACAAAGCAAACATCCTTATACAGACCCAGATGGTAGAACCTCCTAGAAATCTAAGCTTTGTGTTAGAGCTACTGTTGCATATTTGGTCTGCACACAACTGTGCACTTGTGATGTAAGGCCTTAGTTTGACTGTGGTAATATGAAAGTGCACATCACTTTACAAATAAGATCGATCATGAATGTTATTTTAATTATATCATTTCTGTCAGCTAGATATTATCTCATTCTATAAGTAACACTAAAGCTTAGAAAAGTGAACTGAACAAACTTGAGAAAAATGCATATACAATTAAATTTAGCTATTACTAACAGTAATTATACAATATCATCAAAAAGAGATTCAGAGCCAGGCACAAGGTCACACATCTCTAATCCCAGCATTCAGGAGTCCAGTATTCTGAAGCAGGAGGATTGTAATCTCTAGGACAACCTGGGTTATGTAGAAATACTATGTCTCAAAGGAAAAAAAGAAGTAAAAATGAATACTCAGTATTACAGCTTGTGTCTGTAGTCAGCACTCAGGAGGCTAAGTCAAAAGGCTAAGGCTATGAGTTTGAGGACAGGTTGGGCTACATAGACTTCTCTCTCTCTCTCTCTCTCTCTCTCTCTCTCTCTCACACACACACACACACACACACACACACTTAAAATAATAAAAGAGTCTTAGACAAAATTTCAAAAATAATTAAATCTGCTCTCACTAACAATCTCTCAGTATTCTGTAGGCTGGTAGCTTTGCACAACCAACAGTTTCAAAGTTGGTTTTAGCTAGGCATACTGGCGCCCACCTTTAATCTCTCTGAGTTTGACACCAGCCTGGCTTACCTACTGAGTTCGAGTGTAGCCAGGGTTACACAGAGAAAACTTGTAATCACACACACACACACACACACACACACACACACATGCGTGCACACATGTATATATCTGAACTTTTTAAGGGTTCAGAGACTTATATTTTTAAAGAATGTCACATAGAGATCCTTCCAGATTTTCTTTGATTACATTCCTTTCTTTCCTTCTTTCCTCCCCCCCACCCCTTTCTTTCTCATGCAGTGGTACAGACGAACCCTCAGCTTCCTGCATGCCAGATAAGTGAGTGCTCTGTCTTTATGCTATTGGTCCATTAGGCATTCTTTTTCCTTTCAATTTTTACTTTATGTGTATCAGTGTTTAGTTGTGTAGGGATAATGTTTATATGCACTGTGTGAAGATGTGTCTTTGTCCTTCTTGCCTGCTTAAAGCACCTTCTGATTGGTCAAAATAAAAAGCTGATGGCCAATAAGCTGAGACAGGATTAGAAGGTGGGACATCCAGAGAGAGAGAGAGAGAGAGAGAGAGAGAGAGAGAGAGAGAGAGAGAGAGAGAGAGAGAGGAGCAACTCTAAGAAATAGTCAGGTGTGAGATTTGCCATCCAGACTTGCAGTAAGTTGAACGTATGAAACTGAGGAGAGGTAACCAGCTATATGGAGACATAGAAGAGTATAAATATTGTATAAAACAGTATAAACATAGTATAGTATAATTGAGTTATGAGCTAATTGGAGAAGAAGTCTAGCTTAAGGCCTAGGCATTTATTAATAAGCAATAAGACTTTGAGTCGTCATTCAGGAATTGGGGTGTGGGTGGAAAAGCCGGAAGTTATAGCCTATATGTATGTTTGTATACCTGGTGTGTGTTAGGTGCCTACAAAAGTGAGAAGAGACAGTTGGATCCCTTGGAACTGGAGTTATAGTCGGTTGTGGATCATCATGTGAGTGGCTGGGAATTGAACCTGGATACTAGACAAGAGCAGCAAGCACTCTTAAACCCTGAGCCATCCCTCTATCCATTAGGCATTCTTATTTCTGAAAACATTAGCACTCCTTCTGCCAGCTGGCTAAA
Organism: Mastomys natalensis; assembly: GCA_021653895.1. Taxonomy (NCBI): domain Eukaryota; kingdom Metazoa; phylum Chordata; class Mammalia; order Rodentia; family Muridae; genus Mastomys; species Mastomys natalensis. Next base: position 226,560 of record JAJTUV010001289.1, read on the forward strand.
GGCATTGAAAATCACTTATGTAAAGTGATACGGCTGGTTTGGGGTGTGGCACATATCTGAAGTCATAGGCATTACTGTCACACGTGTATTCTTGGTTCCGTTTTCATAGTCTTACTTACAGTCTGATGTCGTCCAATTGTCTACCACAACAAACAATATTAGTTATACTTTCTTCCTTTCCACAAAGTAAGCAACACAAAAAGAGGTTGGTGGCTAGCCAACGCTGGAAGTTGCCAGGCCGCACGTGGCTGAGAAGACCTACGAGATGGCCCAGCACAAAGTCGCAAACTGATTTACACCGTCAGGTTGGCTTGCTGTTTGCTTTCTGGGTAACTCAACTGCCAGCTCTTGAGGATAAATTCTATAGGTGATAGCAGGTTGGCCACACCTGATAGAGCATTTTCAAACACTAGTCAGAAGACCTCCAAAGAAAATACAGACTTGATTGGCACCATTCAAAGTCCTATCAACTTTTATTGACATAGAAGCATAGAGTGGGCGGGCTGAGAGGCATGACGTGAAACGTGTCCCTAATCAACTGTGTTGTGACTGTTACCTAGCAACGCATGCCCACTGTTCTCACTATCCTTTCCTAAGGAAAAGTAACAAAGTTGCATCACCCCTCTGTGCGTGGGCCAGGTGTACCAGCCTTACCTTTGTGTCTTCACCATGGCTCCCACCAGGCTCGGCTGACAGAGCTGACTCCTTACACAGTCTCGGTCCGGAACTGTCCCCAGTGGGCTGGTCCTGAGTTTTCACAAGCGGCAGTTTCAGCTCCTAGAAAAATTCATTTTGTAAGTTGCATGCTCATGGTTCTACTTCTTTGATAACACGTATCAAAAGTAGTAAGTGGAAAAATACAGTTAAATATACTTTTAAGCTGTATCAGTTCTCAATAGTGGTGTGAAATGTCTATTTATGGCCAGGTGTGGTGGTACACACCTGAAATCCGGGCACTTGGAAGGTGGAGGCAGGAAAATCAAGTATGAAAGCCAGCTATCCAAACAGTTTGTCACAAACACACACACACAAAAAATTGTCTACTAAAAATATCTTAAAACTTGTTATGAATAAGTAAAAGTATAATTTAAAATTTTTTATTATAATTCTGTTTTATGATAAATATTAATGTAAAGATAAATAAGATCATGTATAGGCTCTTAAGGAGTTTGGATAGGTAAAGCAATGTTTATGTTTTTGATAAAGGACATGCAGGCATATATTAGAAAAGGCCCAAACGTTAAACGTTCTCTTCAGTATATATGTACCCCAAATAAATTATGCATATGTTCATAACTCCAGTGGCTCTAATAACCCACACAGCCAGAAGAACCAAAATGTGTATCATGTGATAGATAAACAAATACAACCTGGCATATTCAGACAATAGACTTCTACTCTCCAATGAAAAGGAATGAAATGCAGTTATATATTACATCTGCACGAACCTTAAAAGCATTGTGCCAAGGGCGTTAAGCCAGTCATGAAACAGCACATAGATTCTAGTAATAAGAAAAGCCACAAATAGCAAATCTATAGACAAAGAAAATGGGCTGACGGTTATCTAGGGCTGGGAGGTTTGAGAAGAAATATTGACAGAAGCTATAGGTGCATATCATCTTCATGAAATGATGATAACGTTCTAAAACTGACAGCCAGGCAAGCGTGAGCTCAAATCCCCAGCGTCCATACTAAAGGCAGGTAGCATGGTAGACATCTGTAATCCTGGGACTGAGGAGTTACAGACAGGCTCACTGGGGCTTGCTGGCAGCTAGTCTAGCCCACTGCAGGGCTCCAGGTTCAGTGAGGGACCTTGTCTCAAAAATAATGTGGACAGCAAATGAGAACACACACACGAACACACACACACACACATGCGCGCCTACATGCATGAAGAGGTTTGCACAGATATCATATAATCCAAAAAGGCCTGACTGTACTGATAGCTCTATCACTGTGAATCTGTTAATTGCCATTGAACTACACATTTATGACCAAATATGATATCCCCAGAAAGCTGTTACCAGAAACAAGGACTTACGAGTGGAGTTTTTGTGATGAACTTTCTCCATCTTTTATTGAGCCTTCTCAGTTCTTTAGAAACAGATGATGCAACCTCTGTACTGCTGACTTCAATCAGGAAACTCCCCACCTCATTCAAAGAAGTGTACTTTGCATTCCACTGCGAGAGGGTCTCAATGGGAACCTACAACACAGATCAGTAACAGAAATGTTTGATGCTGTAATTCTCTTTCTACTCTCCATAATAAGTCACTCCTAAGGCTTATTCTCAGCCAAGACTGAGTGTGAAGGCCTTTGAAGAGAAACTGACTTCCCTCTTAGAGAACCTTCCAACTTGTTTTCTTGGGTTGCTGCCTGGCAGGTGCCCTGCATTGTCCTTCTGGATCAGAAGGGCCTGGTCAACTTTTCTAAGTGCCTGGTAAACTAACAAAGGTTCCCAGACTTATCTGATGATCAGTAGAGGTCATACCACCATGGTAATGGTTTCAAAAGAGGCAATGTTGCCTTGATACTGGTTTTATTTAGTCTCAATGCCAAGAATTTCCTATGTCATCTAGTCCAAATATGTAATACTGGCACAGTGTCCATGTGACAGATGCTACCAAGTCTCCTTTAAAATTAAAAGTCTCTTTCAAGATCTCTGGCAGCCCTAGAGCATCTCGACAGAGGTTTACAGTCACATTCAAGATGGCAACATTTCCCAGTTTTATGTATATTTTAATTTCAGATCTTGAAAGACAGAAGAACTATTGGAAACCAATGATATGAACTTGTAGGACCAACACAGGTGACAAGGAGACGTGGGGACTTTCTAACTCTAAGGTGCTCTCTGTGTACTCCTATACCCCTGCATTTCTTTTGTACCAAGAACCTATTGTCCACAGAATAATTCTGCTCCATTTGGAAAACGTTCAGTGTGAAAGGCTAGCTTGGTCCACTTTCAACAACGAAAACAAATGACAGAAACAAATACTATTTCCTAGCTAGCATATAAAAATAATAATTATACTGACATTCCTTCCACACCTCTGATATTAAAATACACGTAACTCAGAAAAGTTGCCATCTTGAGCATACAATCCCAAACCTCTGCCATGATGCCATGGATCTTGTTAGGGCCTTTTAACTCTGGAGTGGTCCAGCAGCATCTATCTCCTAGAGCGCCTGCTGCTACTAAGTTGTGGAACTAGAAACTAGATGACTTAAATTGGGAAGTGTTAAATAATTCTTGGCCTTAGAGACGAAGTAAAACCATTACAAAGGTGGTATTATAGGCCTCTTTTGATCAAATGAGTCTAGGACCCTTTGTGGGAGGGAAATTTAGGAAAGATGCAGGGGCAAAAGGTTTTAACTAAATGGAAAATTATAATTCTCAAAAACGGTGATTTAGGTAGTCATGGTAGTACTGCCTGTAATCCTATCAGTAAGGAAGTTCCATGACAACTGGAGAGTCTGAAGCCAGCCTAGATCACATAGCCAAGAACCTGTCTCCAGGTTCTCGATAGAGTGATGTCTTTTCTAAAAGCTGTGTTATTTATGTAAACATGTGTGTGTGTATACACAATGTGAAGAAAATACTCTCTGACAATTACATTAGGAAAAAAAACCTAAGTTCTTCCCAAGATCTTGAATTTTCTAGAAGATATGTTTACTCCTTTGTTGACGCTCAGCCTTCGGAGTCAAAATGGGCTTCCAAACAAACAGAAATAGAAAAGTTAAGTCTATCTGGGCATTGTGATGCACGCCTTTAATCCCCGATCTCAGAAGGCAGGAGCAGGAGGACTAACTTGAAGAGTGTATGTAGTCAAAATGAAACGTAAAACTGGGACAGGACCATTGACTTCAAATACCTCTTTAATTTGTTCCTTCTTTGTCATCTCAAAAGAAGCCTTTAGTAGGGAAAGGTCTTCCTCGAAAGTTGCCCAACACGCCAGTACTCTTTGAAGGGTGGCCTTCGTGTTATGGATGTATTGTGTGCACATGTGAACATTCTTTTCCAGCGTCATATACTCCCCTTTAATACTCTCACATTCCCTGGCTACATCAGCAAAACAAACAAAAAGAACAAGCCTTACAAAACAGTTTTTGTTTGTAAATAATATTAAGAAAATTATTTGCATTAACAACCGACAAACAGGCATGCTCCCTAACAATATTAAAAGCAAAAGAAAGATTCTTCCAAGAAAAATATGCATGAAAACAGTTAATGTCCAAACCATTAAAGTAAAACAAATGTCATCTTGACAGCTGTCCCATTAAAAAGCAACTAGGATACTTTACCCAAGTTCTTATACATTTCTTCACATTTTTGAAAAGAAGTTTCAAGTTGAGCTAGGAACTTTTTCTCTCCAGTAAATTTCTGTGAAGGAGAGGAAACAATATTGACAGATTTTATTTTTGAAAATATGCCAAGAAATCCATGTGTCAGTATGTGATGTCAGTAAAGGGCAAGATTGCCAGCAATGTTTGAGTACGTCAATACCACCACGCTGCAGTAGCAGAAACGGAAAGAATGGTTCGGGACAAGGACTGGCTAGGACTTAGGAGATGCAAGAGCACAATGACACAGGGCTCTCACTGCAGAGTTAGCTTAACATGGTCATGTGACTTTACACTGCTTCCAGTTGCTGGAAAAAGGCAAGTTCATCACTCATAGCAAATCCAAGCCTTCCACCTCACTGTCTTAGTAACACTCTGTAACTGTATCAATAGCTTTTGTATCACACAGGCTTTATTCACATTAATTAGTAAGTCTTCATCGGCTACATTAGGTTACTTTTGCAGGAGCTATCCCCACCTGCACAAAGACCGCTGTGAAACTACCACTCATTAAATCAGCTACGGAAAACCATGGGGCTAACTCAGAGCTGAGTCTAAACTCCCTGTTTATTATCCTAGCAGTTCTCAACCTGTGGGTTGCATAATAAGTGGAAGGAATGGTTCCTGAAGGGTGGCTAGGACTTAGGAGATGCAAGAGCACATAGATATTTACATTACAATTCATAGCAGTAGCAAAACTATAGTTATGAAGTGGCAGTAAAAATAATTTTATGATGGGGGGGTCACCAAACATAAGGAACTGTATTACACTGTTACACCATTAGGAACCTTAAGAACCACTGGTTATATTCTTATTTTGTACTAGCTAACTACTACGATTACTGAACTAGTGAAATGTAAATCCAAAGCTAAGCATGATGGCATACTCCTGTAATCTAGCACTTAGAAGGTAGAGGCAGAAGGATCGGGAATTTGAGACCAACCTCATTATATAAGACCCTGTCTCAAAATACAAATTAACAAACAAAAGCCCAGAAAAAAAATAAAACTTCAGAGAAGGCAAAAAATTATATGTAATATTACTCTACATATTTTATATATAAATAAAACCTAGCCCAGTTTAGAATGATGTCTCCAATTTGGAAATGCATAGTATTTAAATGATAAATTATAAACAAATATGTATGTCTTCATCATCCTTTTCCATTTTCCTTTGAAACTTATAATTTTGAGTTTTTCAAGTCTCCTCACCTTCCATTCCCAAAAGGAAAGGGGGAGAGGTTGGGAGGGAGAAGGAAGATTAAAAGAGTAAAAATAAAAAAGGCAGTAAAGAAGGTGCCCAGTGGGTCTTCCATTTGAATTTCTGCATGGACACACCTATGCTTGTAACATGTTTTTCTTTGAAGCATTTAAACCATGTCCTATTCAAACTTGGTCGAAGGACAGCAAGATGGCATCACAATGCATAAGGCACTTGCCACCAAGCCAGGGATCGAATAGAGAGAATTGACTCCTACAGGATGTCATCTGACCCCCACATGCATCCGTGGCATGCACCAATGAATCAAAGTAATTGGAACTGTATTTTTAAAATTTCAAAATAAAACTTGAGGGGCTAAGACCAAAGTTTTCAAAGAAAAGAGAACCGTTGAATGAAAGCATAAATTGAAAAAGAAAAAAAAATGTAAGCAAAACCTTGTAACAGGGAAAGACCACACGGAACCTTCGTTGAGGCCTTAACCATCCTAACCCCATCTTGAGCACTGCAATCCTTGTCTTCTTACTAGTTCCTCTAGCTGCTATTTGACTACCACTGATGGTTTTCTCCAGGGAAACTAAAGGTAATGAGCTCTACCAAACCCAGACAGGGAGAATTCCTGAGCTAATCCAGAAGCAGAAAGGGGGAAGCCAATGCCAGGCCCAGGCCGCAGAACTCACATGCCAGTCTTCCAGCAGGATTTCCACAGACTCCTTGCTCCCATAGGTGCCATTCCAAACATCCAACTTGGCCTTCGCTTCATCCAGCAAAGCGAGAATTGAGCACTTAGAGTCATGAAACTCCAGAAGTGGGATGAAGTTTTTACCCAAAACATTGTTGATTCTGGAAAACAGGCAGGTTTTAGAATTGACCAAGAGTCAGAAATCTGTTTGGCATCTAAAGAAATACAGTGATTTAATTTTTCTATTCAGACACATAGAACTCAAATGTATCTTCAAAAGTGCCCCCAGCCTGTGCCATGTGAGTGTATGTGAGTGTGTGTGTGTGTGTGTGTGTGTGTGTGTGTGTGTGTCCCCTTCCATCCTTCTCTCTCCTTTTAAAATAATATAAAACAAACACTCTGGTAAGATATAAAGCAACATCTCAAAGGTAAAAATATAACAGAATATTTTCTGAAGAAATTATCCCTTATAAAGAAATCCTGTGGGCTAGAAAGATGGCTCAGTGGTTAAGAGCACTGGCTGCTTTTCCAGAGGTTCTGAGTTCAATTCCAGCACCCACATGGTGGTTCATGACCACCATAAAGGGATCTGATGCCCTCTTCTGGCATTCAGGTGTACATGCAGCAGAGCACTTATATATAAATAAAAATAAAAGAAATCCTGTAAAAACACCTAAAGAACAAAATATCTTAGAATTTAAAAGTTTCCGTATAGTTTGATGCAGCTACAATTTTTTAAAGCTTACATATGAAGACAGTTTCACTATTAAGGCTACCATTGTCTTGCTATTGCCATAAGCTACTTATGAGTAAAGGAAAAACAGAAGACGGTTGGACAACATTCAGTTAAATGACTTTTAAATTAATAATGTATTTTTAAGATTTTATGTTATTATTCATTGTGTGTGTGAGTGTGTGTGTGTGTGTGTGTGTGTGTGTGTGTGTATCTGTCTGGCTATGGGAATGCAGGTACCTAAAGAGGCCAGAAGAGAGTGTTGGATCCCCTGGGGTTACAGATGGTTGTGAGCCACTCAGCATAATTCCTGAGGAGCTGAGCTTGGTAAGAGTAGCAAGGCTCTTACTCACTGAGACATCTCCAGCCCTTATATTGATTACATTTTCAAGGTTTTTAAATTTTACTTCATTATTTAGGTCTGTGTGTGTTTCTTGATTGTGTATGCATGGGCGTGTGACTATAAACGCTTAGGTTCACAGAGGCCAGGAAAGCCTTAGCTCCTCTGAGCTGGAGTTTTAGGAATCTATGGACCCAGGGTAGATAACGGGTGCTGGAATCTAAACTCTGGTCCTCATGATTTGCATAGCTAGGGTTCATAACTGATGGAGCATCTCTCCATCTCTATATTTACTCTATAAAAATGCACTTATATACCCCCTGCCTTGATCTGGTATCCTTGTGAGGAGTCCACGTTTACAAATGTGAAAAGTGAGTGCCCTCAGAAAGAGGGCCCCATGATAAGAGTCTATTGTTCAGGGACACAGGATGTGAGCATTTATGCTGCTATTGCAAAACCATGAAGGTGTGCTTATCAAGACGCAGAAGCAAATATGTCAGACATTATCTCGAAGTCTCTATGTTTGTGGAATGCAAGGCGACAGTATTGCTAAACATGAGCGAGAATAGCTCTCTTCATTCACAGAGCTTGTGAGTAGCGCTGTTACAAACCGTCTTGTCATTTCCTCCAGTTTAGCCGGAGGCACAGCCGGCAGGCTCTTCTCGGCTCTGGTTTCAAAGGCCAAAAGAACATTCGAATGATAGTCGAAGCTGCCCATCAGACTCTGAAATTTAGAAACATGAAAATCCAATTTATCTCTAAATGCTGCAAAGGAAGGAAAGTCCATTATGCCTATGGTATGTCTGTTTTCAAATAAATGTCAGAAAGCCTGATGGATTGATCAATTGACTGAAATAGAGTCAGTTATATATTGTAAACTCTGCTGGCCTGGAACTCACTATGCACCCTAGAGTGGCCTTAAACTTGTAGTAATGCTCCTCTTCAGAGTGCTATGCTCATAGGTATCGAGCCACCATGTCTGGTTCTCATCTGTTACTCTTACCTAAGATTTTCATATCCATTATTTCAGCATAAATGTATTTAGGGGGGACATTTTCCCAAACGGCGGCAAGCAATGTCTTTGGCAAAGTCGTTAGCAAAATCCTTTGTTTTCCCAAGTCTCTCCATGCCTCTAGAAACATAACTGCTCAAACTCTCATAAACCATATTTGCCCATACATTTGCAATGAGAACCCAATCACCCTCATTTCCTTCCCCTTGGCATCTTTTGGGTTGTTTCTTGGTCGGATGTCATGGCTGCTTTAGAGTCAACTGGACTCTACCTTTCCTGGTTTCTGTCTTAAACAGCTCAACAGTGATGAACATGAAAATACCTCCATTTATTGGGGGCTGTTTGTGTCACAGTGTCTCTTGTGGCCCAGGTGGCCTCAGATTTATTATAAAGCCGAGGGTGACCCTGAACTCCAGATCTCTTGTTCTACCTCCCAGGTGCTGGGATTACAGCTGGTGCCACCATGAGAGCCCCTGGATCGCAGGGGACGCATGCTACACCACCCTTAGCCACCACCGTATTTGAGTCTCTTCTTCTAATACAGTTTTCCTCAAGGACAAACCCTAAGAAAGGGTTAATTATTCCATGAGTTTCTTTTCCCACCTTGAATAAAAATATTTTCCCTTGGATCAGAGTCCTGGCTTCAGAGAAATTCTGGGAGGTCGGCACCCCTTCTTCCACAAGCCCCTCTACATCCTTCAGCCACGCTTCGGTCTCTTTGAGCGGGGAAGGCAAGGCGTCATCCAGCTGGGCTTTCCATGCGCGACCTGAAATAAGGCAGAGCCGTCAGCACCCAGCCAGCCCGGCCCATTTCTTCATGGACGCGTGTTTACTTCATGTGCCTCAGAAAGCCAAGGCTGACTTACTAAAGGAATTTTATCAATGGGCAAACAAAATAGTTCTGAATATTACTTTACTACTTGCAGAGGAGGAATATAATTAGTGTAAAAGCTGTTGGAACAGACACAAGGGGAAATATGGGGTTGGAAGAATCTCGAGTAAGTTGCATAGGGGAAACTGGAACTATTTAAAGTTCTCCTCCAAACAGGGACAGTCACAGAAAGAACTGTCTGAAACACCACATGGCCACATGTCCTTTGATTGGTTTTAGTCAGGGTTTCTAGATGAACAGAAATCCTCTTTAGGACAACACTGTAACCACACTTCACATACACATGTGGGCGCACACACACACACACACACACACACAAACGCGCGCGCGCGCACGGCTTGCTCTCTCACTAGCTCTGACCACACCTGACCCTCCCTTCTTTCCTTCAGTAAATCCCATCTTGGCCCAAGTTCTCATCTTCTACCGTGCAGGTTCTGGGGACCAAAGTGAGGTCATCAGGTGATCTGCAAGCACATTTACCTCCCTAAAATAAATCCTTATGACTTATGGAATTTAGTAAATGCTTGGTTGGCATGCCTATTTTTATATTCCTATATGCCCTGAGTTATAGAAAATGATTTGAAGAAAGAAAAGAACAAGAAGCTGAGGGAGCCCCGCTCTGATTCAACTCTATTCTTCGCACAACTAAACGAAAGCTCTCTATATTTTTAATGAAATCAGAATTTTAGAAGACAAACAGTGGCAACATTTACCTTCATTCCTTCCTACTCTTGAACAATGAACACGCACACGTGCGTGCACACACACATACCCTTCCGAAAGGATTATTTTTTAATTTGGCTCAAAGTGTATGAAAGGTCTTACCAGATCAAAATTAGATAATGTTGCTATTGTCTGCAGCAGGCTTTTTTTTTTCCCCCAGAGCTGAGGACCAAACCAGGGCCCTGTGCTTGCTAGGCAAGCGCTCTACCACTGAGCTAAATCCCCAACCCCTGCAGCAGGCTTAAGAGGAAAGAACTTACTAACTTACGTGCATATACAAAAATGCCATGATGAAATCCATTATTCTGTATGTCAACTTTAAAATTAATAAATAAGTAAAATATACCTATAGCCATAAACGATGGAAACAAAATTGTATAGATGGCATTAGCTTGATATGCCTAGTGAGTTTAAAATTAGCATGTCTCATTTCACTGCACCAAGAAAAAAATAGATTTCTAATATACTATTACTTTTGGAGCTTTTAACCTTGTGAAATAATTCTTTTTGTGGTTTTCTCATTATTTTCAGGTAATTTTTTTCAAATCATATTCTGAAAGAAAAAGAAAAATCAAGCCAGGTGTGGCTGGAACATTCTGAACTATACAGACAACACCTCGCTGATTTTCATATTATTATGGACCAGTTGTTGCACACAGCTTTAGTCATTTTACAACAGGTTCCCAGAATGCACTGGGCACTGTTGTCTGGTCACAGTGAGATTCCTTGAGCTGCACTAGCTCCTCAGATGAGATCTCTTGAGAGTGGCTCAGGGAAGCCATGCACACTTATCTGACACATACAGTAAGTGATTTAGAAAAGACATTGCAAAACTAGGCGTCACTCCTGATCGGCAAGCAGAGATCTACAAATGTCTCCTGTGCAGTGCCCAGATGGAAATCAAGTGAGCCATGGTCTCTCTGTAAATGTATTAACATGAGTGAATTTTATAATGAACTCAATACATTCATTTAAAAATAACTTAATGGGGGGCTTCAGGGGTGGCATCCTGTCTTACAAAGGACCCAAGTTAGATTCCCAGTACCATCTACATAGGATGGCTTACTACTGTCTGCAACTCAGGCTCCAGGGGATCTGACATCTTCTGGCGTCTGTGAGAACTGCACTCATATACATAAACATATGGACACAAGACACACATACATACACAGAGATACACAGACACACACATAAACATAAAAAATAACATTTTTCATTATAAAACATTACTGGTGCTGAGGAGAGGCACCAGTGGGCAGGAGCACTTGATCTACAAGCATGGGGACCTAAATTCAAACCCCCGGAACCCCCACAAAAGAGCATGGCGGCATATGTCTATACCTCCAGCACTGGAGGAGAACATACAAAAAATCCCCAACACTCACTATCTCACTAGCCAAACAAGCCAAAAAGGCAAGCTTCTAGCTCAGAGAGAGGCAGGAAATCAGAAAGCAATAGAAAAAGATAATGTTATTCTTTGGCCTCCCAACAGGGTCATGCATCTGCCCACTCATGTGCACATGCTACAAACACATACACTTTGCAACACATAACAATTCACAGACAGACATACAACCATTTCATTATCCATTTAAAATGGGTAAATCATAAGATGTGTAAATTAAATATTAATAAAATTAATTTTTAAAAAAAATGGCAAAATAAACACATTTAGAGATCAAGGAAAATGAAGCCAATCTGTTACAGTGTTATGTTAATAGTTAAGGAGTTGTGGTGGGGGGCGATTAAGAAATGCTCAAAATCTATAGGAAGAACCAGAAATTGCAAATATTCTACCCCTCCCCTTCCTTGTTTTTTTTGTGACAGGGTCTCCTCATGTAATTTTGACTGGCCTGCAATTTGCTTTGTAGACCAGGCTGGCCTTGAACTAACTCACAGAGATTCACCTGCCTCTGCCAAGTTCTGGGATTAAAGGTGTGGCCACTAGCAATGATAAATATCTAGGAAGCCATGAAAGACTGGAGTTTTCTCTTAAATACTTTAAAATGAGGGCTGGAGAGATGAGTCAGCGGTTAAGGCACCTTGCTCCTCTTGTAGGGGAGCACGGGTCAGGGGTCAGCTCCCAGCATGCATGTTGAGTCACTCACAACCACCTGTTACTCCAGCTCTTCTGACTTCCATGGGCATCTGCACACACATGCACACACCTCACACACACACACACACACACACACACACACGCAGACACACACGCAATTACAAATATAAATAAACTTTTAAAAAATTCCTTAAGACATAGTTGCTCGGAGCAAAAAATATATATACATATGACACACATACGTTTATATATAAGACAAGCACAGCATAAGGACCCAAGTTTGGTTCCCAGCACTCATGCTGTGTACCTAACCAACTTCAGCTTCAAGACACCCCATTACCTTTGCCTCTTTGGATACTTGCACTTGTGTGCACATACCCACACTGAGACACATAGGTGTATGCATAATTCAAAATAGAATACATATTTTTTTTAATTTAAAACTAGACTTTTTATACAATACATTGTGATGACAATTTCTTCTCCCATCTAGAGCCACACACTGTCTGTCTCTTGTTAGAAAACAAACAGGTATTTAAGGAATGATAATAAAACAAATATTTTTAAAAAGAACTTTTGAAAAACAGGTGCTACATGGTAAAAAAAAAAAGTTGTATAATAAGAAATTATACAGCTTAAAATTTAAACTATAAATAGTTTAGAATGTATATTATAACCCCTAGAGCAATCACTAAACAATAAACAAAAAGAGCCCAAAACTGACAGACATATTAAAACAGAATTTTTTAATAAAATGAAAATTCAAAAACAGAGGAAGCACACACATCAAAGAGGAAAATGATATATATAAATTAAATGGTAGGATTAAATTAAATTACATTAAGTATAATGTACTAAACACTCCCATTAAAAGGTCAGAATTGTCAGAATAAATAAGAAAAGAAAAATTCATGTGTTTTCTTTAGTAAATGAACTATAATGGCTCAAATGGGTAGAGAAAAATGAGGGGAAATGTCTAATTTAAATAGCATCAGAATAAGAGGGTCAGAACATGACATTCACTCACCAAATATTAGTAGTATATTTAGTGAGATAGTTCAGAAAATGTCAGTTTATCAGAAAGCTATAACTCTCCTGAATCGATTACACACATAATAAGGTTTTTAAATGCACAAAGCAGACCTTGACAGAATTGAAAAAGGGTTTACACAGATTTTTAAACTTCTCTTTCAGCAGCTATAAAACTAGATATAAGCCAGTCAAGACATAGAGAGGCTGGCATGAGTATTAGCCACCGTGACTTAACTGATATTAATATCATACAAAATTGCTGGAGGACACAAGCTTTTCTAAAGGCATGTGGTTTTAGTGTTACATCATATGCTGGACCATGAACCAAATCTCAATAATCTCAAGAGGATGAAAACCATAAATGTGTACGACACTCACAAACACAACCATCCTACATGTATTTCCAGATTGTCTTCCAAGCATGTATTGATCCTGACAAATGACAGGAGGGAAGAGGCTACAGTTCGCCCAAAACATCAGTCACCTCCAATAGGAAATACTACCTTATCACTATGGTAAACCAAGAATTAATGGCCAGCATAGCTTTGGATAACCTTTGTGTTTAAGCAGAATGCCATAAACTTCTCTTAAAAATTAAACTCTTATATAAATAACACTAAGAGGGGAGGGAGGCAAAGTATGACCCTATGCTCTGATGAAGCATCTATCCTGTCTCCTAGAGGTTCCTGATGAAAGTCTAGAGTCAAGACTTTACCTAACAAAACCAACCCCAGAAGAGTTGTATGTGGGATAACACAGTCACCTGGTGCGTGAGTCTGGTCCAGCCTTGTCTCAGCTGTAACTCATCTTCATTCAGCTCTCTCATCCTCCCTTTTGGTGACAGGACATTCACGAAGGATTCCTTTTCTTCATTCAATGACTCCATAAATGAGAGCAGACTCTGCAGGTAGAAGAGCATTTCATAATAACCTTGAAACACACACTTCATTCCATTTATAAGATGTCATCTGCTAATTAAAGGTCTATAGCTCAAGGTCCTGTTAAAGTCTGGCTTAGGCAAAGGTTAAAATCTCTGAATCCTGTATCCTCTGTCTGACCTGGTTGCTTCAGTCTGATTTTGGGAAACAACAAAATGACCCACGGGTGTCGGTTATGGGATTTCTACTGCAAGGGAGTGGCAAAGCCACCTGTCTCTAGACATCAGATCATGATGCCGCATGTGAAAATCTGCCCATCCCAAAGCAAACAAGACAACTGCTGCCCTGGCATTTCCTGTATAAATCATGGTGGTTGGGTTTTGCTTTTGTGGGATGGGTCTCACTCTGTACCTCAAATTGGTATGGAATTCACTATGTACCCAAAGCTGGCCTCAGACTTACACCAACCCTCCTTTCTCAGCATCCCACGGGCATGGCATACACAGCTGAGCCACACGATGATTCCCAAAGTGGCTTATGACTAGCAGAGATGATCCAACTCTTCCCAATGCATTCTGTCCAACTAAAAATCCCCTTCTGCCTGCACTTGGAATTTCAGAAAAAAGTTTTTCTTGGTTTGCACTTGTATGCAGTATTAGTGTTTAAGAGTTACAATTCTGTGTTAACACATTATACAATCATTAATAATATCCCTATTCATGCTTAATAGAACCTGGACATGGTGGTAGGGACCTTTATGGTCCCAGATATGTGAGAGGCTGAGACAAAAACTATTTGAACTCAAGAATTCAAGGGCAGGGTGAAGAAATTAGTATTACCTAGCCTTGAAAATAAGTAAATAGATAAATAAATAAATGGATAAATATATAAATAGCAAATAATTTACTTTATCTCTGATAATCACTTCATAAAACTTTTCTATTGAAGATATATTATATTTGAATATATTATATATTGAAGATATGGTATATTTCTAAATCAAAGACATAGTGGGAACAAGGTACGTCCACTGAACAGTGAGCATCTCTTAGACCTCAAACATGTGCCTGAGGAAGAAGTGCATAGAATCCAGCGATCCTATGGTGTTCTGATCAAAGGAAGAGGAGAACTTCTGGCCCCTTCCTCCCTACAGACTTTGAGCCCTGCAGGGTGGCACGGTCTACAAGTCACATGATCCACTCAATGCTGGATAGGAAAGGCTGATTCATCCAGCTCCCTCAGGGCAACGGAGGCCCAGAAAGCGCTAAGGGCTGCACAAGCACATGATAGTATCATCCTTATTCAGGGCCGAAAACTGGTGGGAAGCACAAAACTACATAGACAATGGGTTCTAAGAAAGCTTCCTTTGCTCCCTCAAGGATTGTACAGTTAACAACTAACATGTCCTGGAAAATCTCAACAAAATGTGAAAAGACCAGAGAGTCTTAAAGCCACACTCTACTCTTGAGACACTGTATACACTCAGAGAAGTCATTTAGTCCCTCTAAACCTCAATGTCTTCATGTGTGAAACTCAATTAACACCACCAAGTTTAGTGAGAAGTGTTAGCCTGTAAGAGACTTGTCAGCAAGGGTGCTCCATAGCAAATGGCCAGTGTTCAGGGGTAACATCACTACTGTACACAAGACTTCTGGATGAAGCCCTGTACTATAATTCCGAGATGTGCAATTGATAACCTGGTTTCCCCCCTTTCATTCAGTATTCATGATGAGGGAATGTTCTACTCAAAAACAGGGACTAAAGAACATGACAGGGGCAAGATGATAAATAGTAGGCCTAGTGAACCATTTGGTCTCTTTCCCGACAGCTCGGGCCCAGGTATAGCACGAATAATTACGAAGAGTACTTCAATAAGCACAGTGCTATTCTCTATCATTTTCTTTGTAAAAGGAGGAGTCCAGAGCCAAGGGGTATAGTTTGGCATCCCTTGCTGTAGAGCTCAAACTGCTCTGTGGACCAGTAGTATCAAGAACCAGATGAGCAACATGGGATCTTGGGCCCTGGCCAGAGCTCCTGACTCTAAACCTGTATTTAACAAAAGCATCCACGAAAGCTTCAAAGGCACTGTCCTAGAATTCAGTACCATGTCTGGGGTTGTTCGTTTAATACTAAATACTCTCTTAGAGTTTTCTAAAGTGTACTCGTGGTAGTAGGAATGAAAATGGCCCCCCATAGAGCATGGCACTATTAGGAGGTGGCCTGATTGGAGTGGGTGTGGTCTTGTTGGAGGAAGTGCTTCTCAGTCTTCCTTCCTGCTGCCTAGATGTAGAACACAGCTCCCTCTCCAGCATCATGTCTGCCTGCATGCCGCCATGCTTCCTGCCATGACAATAATGGACCAAACCTCAGAACTGTAAGCGGGCCACAGTTAAATGTTTTCCTTTATAAGAGTTGCTGTGAGTTCGAGGCCAGCCTGGTCTACAGAGTGAGTTCCAGGACAGCTAGGGCTACACAGAGAAACCCTGTCTCGAAAAACAAACAAAAAAAAAAAAAAAAAAAAAAAAAAAAGAGTTGCTGTGGTCATGGTGTCTCTTCAAAGCAATAGAAACCCTAAGACAGCACTTTTCTAAATGTATACTTTGCCACTCTTCCCCAAAGCAGTACAGCAAGTGTCTAAAGTCTTACTCACATGATACTTGTTACAGTAGGTCTCACTCGCCAAATCCTTCAGCATCTTCTGTAATCTCTCCTCTTGCAGAGTTAGCCAGACCATAGCATCCCTCACCTTGGCCTGTAATTCACACATGTAAACATGCACGCACACACATATTTGAACTATTAGTGATTTCTATGAGCAATTAGATTGACAGCTTAAAAGAGCAATGGATTGTTATCATATACCAGTGACTCACCATCCCCAAGAGAAATTCTGCTGGTTCCTGTAGCACCTTACACTCAAAATAGACTGACACTAACACCTCAAAGTCATACTGCAAAAAAAAAAGGATTTCTCAAAAGAATATATATTTAGAAACCAATATGTATATATTCTCAAATTATATATATATATATATATATATATATATATTTTTTTTTTTTTAAATGGGGACTGAGAGGTGGCCCATAGGCTAAAATCAATCACTGCTCTTCCAGAGGACGTGGGTTTAATTCCCAGCATCCGCATGGCAGTTCACCGTTGTCTGTAACTCCACTTCCAGGGGATCCAATGCCCTCCTCTGACTCCACACCCACTTTATAAGCACCAAGGACACCTGTGTCACACGTACAAACATCCAGGCAAACAAGCAGAGACATAAAAGTAAATAAAAACACATCTTTAATCCTAGTACTTAGAAGCAGAGGCACATGGCTCTCTGCCTGACGATCTGCTTGATGGGTTCAAGGCCAGCCTGGTCTACTTAGCAAGTTCTAGGACAGCCAGGGTTACACAGAGAAATTTTGTCTCAAAAAAAAAAAAGTAAACAAATCTCCAGATAGATAAATAGAGATAGATAGATAGATAGATAGATAGATAGCCTATCTGTTTCCAATGTTCTTTAGTTTTTTAAAGAAACGTCATCATAGATCATTTTTTAATTTTTAATGTTATTTATCATCAAGGATGATAGATGGACACACACACGCACACGCACACACACCACACAGCAAGGCAAGAATACGGAGGTCAGAAGACAGCCCTATGGAGTCAGCACTCTCCTTCCATCTTCACAGGGTTGCAGAGGTTGACTAAGGTCACAAGCTTGCTCAGCAAACCCCAAGCATCTTCACCCTCTCACGTTACCATCTGGACAACCTCCTAAACCACTTTATAGC
The DNA here is from genome assembly GCA_021653895.1 of Mastomys natalensis. Lineage (NCBI taxonomy): Eukaryota > Metazoa > Chordata > Mammalia > Rodentia > Muridae > Mastomys > Mastomys natalensis. Next base: position 244,266 of record JAJTUV010001289.1, read on the forward strand.
AGATTCACTGCCAAAAACATTCACACCAAAAAACATCGTCAATACCTTAAGATTAACAAACAAACAAACAACAAATAAACAAACAACAATAAACGCACTAGCACAGTTTCAGGATGTGCTGTCCTATACAAGTGAGCTTTCCCCTGATAGCTTCAGTGGGCATGCTCACATCGGAATGCAGATTGTTCTGCCAGAGGTTACAGTTTCCCGTTCACTTGCCTTCTTATTCTAGTAAACAAAAAGGCGGCTTAATATTTTTTGTTCCCATTTTCATAGTCAGTTGAATCTGTAATTTTATATAAATATTAATTAGGAAGGAGGAGCCTCTCGGCAAGTCAGAAATGAGCAGTTCATTTCTAAGCCTAGTGTCTCCCAGAGAGTCACTTCCAGACCCAGCAACAATGTTGCTGACAGCCTCGGCTATAATCCTGGAGAGGCAGCCTAGTTCATCAGACAAAAAGTACGTAACCGTGCTTGAGAAAGCCATTTAAAAGAACCTTTAAAATAATGTGGATTTTACTAGGACTTTACTACAGTCACCACACTCATTTATCTTCATGGACGTAAGTTTCTCTCAGCTCAGTGGTTGTAAACTGAGCGATCAAAAGGCACTTAGCAGCCATTCCAGGAAATCTCCACAAGCCAAGGCCAAGGGCAGAGCACAATGCCTCCCTGTGTGTGGAGAACACAGTTCCATTCCGACAGTTCCATACCAACCAAGCTGTGAGCAAAAGGGGACAAAATCTGCCAGTTGGAGGCATGAGCAAGTATGTTAAATGAAGAGCAACGCTTGCATGATCCTGTAAATGCCTAAAAGCTACGGAACTGAACACTTAAATAGCTTAACCTTATAGTATATGAATATTTCAGTAAAACAAATACAGGTAACAATAGGTCAATTTTTTATTATCTTTAAATTGCTCAAAAGGACTGGAGATGGCTGGTGGACAGCACTGCAGATTCTCCTGGAACACTTGGCTTTAGTTCCCAGCACCCACATGGCTAGGAACTGTGGTCTGTTACCTCCAGTTCTGGGCATCCAATCCCTCTTCTGGCCATCATGGGCACTGCATGAATGTGGTGCACAGACAGACATGCAGACAAAATACCCAAATAAATCAATAAACAGGCAAGCGTGGTGGCACACACCTTTAACAGCAGCACTCAAGAGGCAGCCTGGGCTAGAAAGTGAGTTCCAGGACATCCAGGGCTACATAGAGAGACCCTGTCCCTCCGGAATAAAAAAATAAATAAATCTTATTCAAAAAACTTATTCAAAAGGCAGCTTAGTGCAATGCAGGCTATAGTCTGCTTCCTGAATGATGACGTCACAGGCTTGAACGCTAGAGAGGGCACCAGCAGCACACAATGGGAAGAAACTAAGAGGATGGACCTAGTGTAAAGGTTTATGTCACAGAGGCATAACCCAAAAAGGGGACCACCGAACTTAATCTGCACTTCCCTGGTTCTGTCATACACTGTCCATTACAATGAGCAAGGCTGGCTGGTTACGGCCCAACCTCTCAAACTGGAAGCTAAAATAAACGTTTCTCTCTCAAAGTTGTTATTCCATGCTATTTGTCAGCCTAACACAGAACTAATGCAATGCGTATCTAGAAGCTGTTTGAATAACTCAGCAGAGCTGAGTTCACCACATGAACTTAAAAAAAAAAAAAAAATCAGACAAATTATAGTGAAAGAAATTAAAATATTACTTTCCTGAAATAAGCCTAGAAAAGAGGCATAATGGAATATTATGGATATTGAAATTATGACTTCATGTATGTTTTACATGCTTGAATGAATTGCATGTTGTTGTTTTTTCTCTTTTCAGGATTTTCTTTTTTCTACGTATACAGCCAGCGTTCTACCTGCATGTATGCCAGCAGGCCAGAAGAGGGCGCCAGATCTCATTATAGATGCTTATGAGCCATCATGTGGTTGCTAGGAATTGAACTCAGGACCTCTGGGAGAGCAGCCAGAGCTCTCTCTCTCTGAGCACCTCTGAGCTATCTCTCCAGCCCCTGTTTGTTTTTTCAAGACAGAGTTTCCCTGGCTGACATGGAACTTGTTCTGTAGACCAGGCTGGCCTTGAACTCAGATCCACCTGCCTCTGCCTCCCGAGTACTAGGATTAAAGAAAGGCATGTGCCCCACTGCTAGTCATGAATTGCACATCTAAGTTGTGTGTTCAACTTAAATTTCATGGGTTTTTAGTTTTGTTTTGTTTTGTTTTGTTTTGTTTTGACATCAAACCATTAGAGTACAACCAAAAGAAAGGACAGGAAGACATACCTGTGCTGAACCCCCAGGGCCAGGCGCATCCTTCGAATAGTTCAGGAACTGGGCCACATAAGTCATGATGGACTTTTCATCAGGATTCACGACATCTACATCTGCAAGACACACCACAGCATCTGTCAGCTGTAGGAGAGGCTTCTCATAGTTCTCAAGGGGAAGACGGCCTAGGCCATTGGGTTCAGAGGCTCTTGAATGAACCAAAGTCATGGACCAGCCCTGTTCTCTGCTCATCCTCCTGGCTCCAACCCTGTGCAGAAGTTCAGGACTTAGATTTATGTCAGACAGAAGTACCTGGAATGCAGGCATTGCACAGTCAGCATCATCGTATAAAACATGGCATCCCTCTTTTACAGGACAACACAGCAAGCCGAGGGGTCGAGAGAAGAAAATAAAAGCATTTCTCTTTCTGAAGACATGGTGCACCGGGCAACACATGGCAAGTGTAACTGATTCCTGTCACTCTAGTCTAGGCATCTGTACAGTAAACCATTTCCAAAAGTATTTATTGTGTAGAAGACGCCTTCAGAGTTTACTCATACACAGAATGAATAAACTTGACTTCAATGAGCCAGTGTTTGCGTTGCATGTAAGAAAAACAATTGCCTTAAAAACAAGGTAATAAATACCGAGATTTAATTCTTCCCAATGGAAGGACTTCATTTTTTGCTATTATTTGTGCTTTACAGAATTACTCATGTGTACTAAATCTTTATTTGTATTTATTTATATATTTTCAAACAGGGCCTCATTAGGTAACCCAGGCTGGTCTCAACTGACTCTCCTTCCTCAACTTCCAACTCTCATGAGCACTGGAATAAGGAAAGAGCTGAGCTTCCAACATCTTCCAACCCTGTTCCATGATTGTGACAGCAACTGAACCAGCATGTTGGTTGTATTTATAGCACAAAAGGACATATATAACCATCTGATTTGTCCTTTTACTGACTTCTAAAAAACCCACTGAGGCAACTGTTAATAAAGAGAGGTGGGCGTGGCCATGTCTAATCTGTGCTCCTGCATAGGCTGCTACAGCTACTACAAGTTCCATCAGCTGGCTCGGTGCACTTTTCACTAATCCTAGATACCACTTTTATAACTTCACTTTTTTGGGCAGCAAATACCTTTATCCTTTGAGCAATCTGGCTAACCCAACTTACTTACCTTCCTTCCTTCTTTCTTTCCTTCCTCGCTTCCTTCTTTTTCACACCCTCACTATGTAGATCTGACTAGCTCAGAACTTGCTATGTATACCAGAATGACTTCAAACTCAAAGATTCTTCTATATTTGTTTCCCAAGTCAACATTAATTTTTTATAAATATGTTTTGGAATATTTGAGGAGCAATACAATCCATATGAAAGTATTCTTCAGAAAGAAATTACTTTAATAATAACCCTTAAAGTTAAAACTGGCATTTTAGAATTTTCTTGTCAATAATCAAACACAAGGGTTGATCAGAAAGACTGTCCCAATGTGGCTCACCACATAAAGAGATCAGGAAAGAGCAATCACTGCTCTCCTCAACCATAGGAGAGATCTGGAATAGGGAGACATGTGAACAAGGGTAACAGACAGAAATAACCTTACAGGAGAGCTGTAGCTCAGGAAAAACAGAATCAAAAACACAACAGAGAATATACCAGAAGGAAATTAAGGCAGGGGCTCAGATTACTCCCAGTAAAGGCATGGCTTACATTCAGCTGTGACTTCACTCCCTCAATGACAAAAGTCAGGTCATTGTGGTAAAGTCCTAATTCCATGAAATTCAGTTAAGAGCTAAGTCTTCCGGCAGGAAAATACACTGCTGTGATGCTAACTCAGGTGTGAAGTGCACAGGTGTGAAGTGCACAGGTGTGGAGCACAGGTGTGAAGTGCGCAGGTGTGAAGTGCACAGGTATGAAGTGTACAGGTGTGAAGTGCACAGGTGTGAAGTGCACAGGTATGAAGTGCACAGGTGTGAAGTGCACAGGTATGAAGTGCACAGGTGTGGAGCACAGGTGTGAAGTGCACAGGTGTGAAGTGTACAGGTGTGGAGCACAGGTGCAGCTTCAACTCAGCCTCATGCTGGACAAGGAGATTTCAAAAGAAAGAAGACTGTCTACCTTCCGGTTCCAGCAATCTGGGGATCTTCAGCTCATGTTCCGCGATCCTGAAGGCCTCTTTTAGATTGTCTTTGTTGGATCTGTGTCTCATGCTGTCCATGTCAATCAGGTCTGGTCGCAAGGCATGAATGACAGCCAAAAAAGCCATCCCATTTCTCCAGCTTGACTTAAAATCTGTCACACTGACAGACTCAGACCTGTGCGAAAAGATGTGATAGAGACTATTGTTTTTAAAAAAATGCTTCTACTGTATTCAATGGTAACTAAAACATAATTCTAAGAATTAAATAAAGGCTATCTATGACAGTAAAGAACTTGACATGTAAGCCTGGTGGCCTGGGCTCAGTCCTCAGGATCCACAGAACAGTAGAAGGAGAGAATCAACTTCACCAAGTTGCCCCCTGACCTCTACATGCATGCCACAGTACACACACATAAGAAACACAAAAAGTGCAATAATAGTAAATAAGCAAATTTCAAAAGATAAAAATATATCTCCTCGAGTCCCTTTAGGATCAATCAAAAAATAAAGTTAAATTTCCCAGAAATGAAGACTAATTGTAAAAGAAATAGACCACACGATGATACTTTGTGGAGGCTCCTGTGCCGGCTGCTCCTGTGCCGGCCTCCTCTTGTCCTGCCGATGTGCCTTCCCTGGTGTGATGAACAGGGATCCCATAATGGAATCAGAGAAACCCATCAGGAAGCACAAGTTGCCTCTTTCAGGTATTTTGCTGCAGCAACAAACTAAGTAACTAGCACAAGTAGGTAAGACTCTATCCCTAAAGCCTCTGTCTAGATGCATGGGAGAACTGTGCCCCCCCCCAAAAAAAGATATTTAATGCCAGGCATGCTGGTGTGTGCCTTTATTCCCAGCATATACCAAGCAGAGGCAGGTGAGTGTGAGTTTGTGGCTAGCCAGAGCCACACAGTGAGACACCCCCCCCCCATCTCAAAAAAGAAAGGGGTAGGGAACTTAAATATTGCTTTATCTGCCCTCAGCAATAAACTATGGAAAGCCAGCAACCAGGGTAGAGTTGCCATCTCTCAAACCAGAAACAGCTGAGGCCAGCATGATCCACTTCTGGAAGATTCACTAAGAAATGGTGATGCTGGGAGTGTGCCATCAGCCTGACTGTCAGAGCCGGAAGTCCATGAGGTTGTGTGTATGGATGGACACAGCTGTCTTGTCTGGGCACAGCAAACTACTTACGCAGCACACTGCTCCTGTACCCACTGAAGAAGAGCCTTCTTGGCGGACCACCGCCATCTTGCTTGAGCTTGAGCTTTGGAGCACTTCTTAGTGGGAGGACTTGAGGTAGGAGATGGGTCAGCCACACTCACAACCTCCTCCGGTGAAGGTTGATTGTAATCGCAAGACAGAGACTGAGCAAGCTTCTCAATCTGTGGAAAGCACAATTGTTAACAGGCACATTAGCACATGCTACTCGGCGAGGAGCACCTGAAAAGTATTCTTTAGCACTGACAAAAGATGCAGGGTGAAATGAGGCCTAAATATGACAGAGTTCAGCGTTTGACATTTGGGACTACAAGGTGGCTTTCCTTAGGTCTGGATAGGGGTGTCTCTTGCACCTAACGCAGGAATGGCTTCCCACGGAGGCAAGCATCCATTCATCCCCTAAAGATCCCACTGAGCACTACGAGTGCTGCCGGATTAAACCAGGTGACCCTCCTAGTCAAGCATCTTTTGAGAATGGGCAGGCTAGAATGCAGCCCCTCCGATTACAGCCTATTGGGAACACAAGCACATTCAGAAAAAAGAGAATAGGCAGGCACAGGGCAGGGAAGCCCCCCAAAGTCAGTAAAATTACCATTAAGAACATGAAAAGCATGGACCAATAAAACGGTTTAGCAAGAAAAGCAAAGAAAAAGGTGCTACACAAGCCTGTTCAGTTCCTACTCGAATTCAGTTCCCAGAACCAGAGTAAAGACAGAAGGAGAGAAGCAACTCCATAAAATCTGTTGACCTCCATATACATATCATGGCACACACACACATACACACACACACACACACACACACACACACGAGATGCATGTTAATAATAAAGAAATCTCTTTTCTTTTCTTAGATTTATTTATGTGCATGAATGTTTTGCTTGTATGTATGTATGTATGTATGTATACCACATGTGTGTGTGGTGCTCACAACAGCCAGAAGGTGTCAGAGCTCATGGCACTGGAGTTACCAACGGTCATGAGGGTTCTGGGAACTGAATTTCGGTCCTCTGCAAGAAAAGTAAGTGATATAACACTGAGCTATCTATCCCTCCAGCCCCCATACATAAAACTTTTTATAAAAAGAACACGAAAAGTGCTGGAGAAATGGCTCAGCAGCTAAAGTGAGTGCTGCTCTTGCACCGGGTTCCAGTTCCCTGGCCATGCAGAGCACCTCACAGTGGCCTGGAACTGCAGCTCTAGGGGGATCGAGGCCCCTGGCCCATCCATACACCTGCACTCACACCTCACACACACATCCTCTCCCTCTTGTTTCTCTCTCTCATACACACACACACACACACACACACACACACACACAAATAAAATTTACAGAAGAAGAAAGAGGAAGAGGAGAGGGAGAAAAGGGGGGAGGGGAGGGGGAAGGGGAGGAGGGGGAGGAGGAGGAGGAGGAGGAGGAGGAGGAGGAGAAGAAGAAGAAGAAGAAAGAAGAAGAAGAAGAAAAGAAGAAGAAGAAAAGAAGAAGAAGAAGAAGAAGAAGAAGAAGAAGAAGAAGCAATGCTAATAGAAGAAGCCATCATTGACAGGACTGGAGAGATGGCTCAGTGGTTAAGAGCCTACTGTTCTTCCAGAGGATGTGAATCCAGGTCCGAGCAGTCCTGTCAGGGTGCTCACAATTGCCTGTAGCTCCAGCTCGATCGCACCCTGCAGCCTTTTCTGACACTTGTCATGTGCACTCACACAGACACCCAAATATATACATAAATTATATATATGAAAAATAAAAAAGTAAAGAACTTAAAAAATAAAATGTCAGAGCTCGGGGGATGGCTCATCAGTTAAAAGCAAGCACATTCTACTTTTGCATAGACCTCTGATTTTGGTCCCAACACACAAACCAAGTGGCCCCAACTACCTGTAACTTTAGCTCCACGAAGCCCAAAGCCTTCTTCAGAAGTAGGAAAGGACCTGTACTCACATATGCACACACCCACACAGAGACATTTGCAAATACACCAAGTTAAAAAAAAAATAAAGAACATGAAAAGGCAATCCCATAAATAGTTTTAAAAATCTAAATATACACAGAGAAGAGTAGGGTGTAATGGGTGAAAAGCTTTCCCCTGGGGACGGTGGAAGTATGAAAACTGCACACTAATACGTTTGCTGATAAACATACAAACTTGTCTGAACCATTTTGGGCAACATATCTATTTAAAACCTAAAAGATACATCAATAACCATAGAAATATCTAATGTTTCTCTCTATAATCAACAGAATAGAATCAGTCATGATATATATTCTAGATAAGGTGGTCTGTACCTGAAGTGCCAGTATGGATGAAGCCGAGGCATGCGGATCACATAAGCCCAGAATCACCTAAGATCAGCCTGGGCCACATAGTGAGACTCCATGGAATAGATGCAGCCAACACCACTAACCTACCCACCTGGCAAGCATCGACTGGATAGACACCGAGCATCAAATGACAGAAGCAACACTGTTTGCAAATACTTCCCAAAGACTAAAGAGCTGGGGGTGTAGCTCAGTGGTAGAGAGACCCTGGGGCACTTCAAATGCTGAATGCTCACAGTGATTAGCATCTGCTATTTTGAATGGTATGGTATGCTATGCTATGGTATACTATGCTATGCTATGGTATGCTATGGTATGCTATGGTATGCTATCTATGGTATGCTATGCTATGGTATATTATTCCCTTCTGGAGAGAAAATTCTGTTGAAGACTGGGGTCTGACTCAGTAGTAAAACTCTGGACTTGCATGTAAAGATCGTAGGTTTAATCCCCAATGCCACGTTTTTACTTTGAATTATTTTTATTTATCTTCGAGGCAGAGCCTGGAATACCCAGGCTGGGTTCTCATTCACTGTGACCTGAAAATGGCCATGAACTGCTGAGCTTCCTCACTCCTGAGTGCCAAGTCTGCAGGTGTGTGCCGCCTCACCTGGCTCCCAGTAACAGATATGTATACAACCAGAATGTTCTACAAAATAATTGGAGAAATAGGATCAGAATATTGGCATAGGTGAAAAACAGGAAGTCCTGCCCCATGCCAATATCCCCAAAATATCTTATGTTGCTTCGTAGCATAGTCCTGTCTAATAGAAAACTCCATTTGCTTTGTATTCATTTTCTTCCTAATTTTTTCACACAGGGTTTCATGATGTAGCCCTGGATGGTCTTAAATTCATAATTCTCCTGCCTCAGTCTTCTCAGTTCAGTGCTGGCATTGCAGTCATGCCTCATCAAGGTGCAAAAAATAAGGCCCATAAAAGTAAAAAATTAATACATCCAAACTACACTAAAATGATACATGTCTGTTGTTAAAAGATTAAAAGGCAAGCTACAAAGTCTGAGAAGTCATTTCTAATTTATACATTCCAACAAAAGACTTCTATCCAGAATACATCTTAAAGCTTCTATAAATTATTACATACAAGAGCAAGGTTAATAAGTGGGGATCTCCATAGGGTTCCTCCGCTTGGAGCTCGGGAAACCCTGAAGATAAGGGGGAAAGAGAATTGTACAGGCCAGGGGGTGTCGAGGACACCAGGGGAACTAACAAAATCAACTAGGCAGGGCTCATGGGGGCTCACAGAGACTGAAGCGGCAGTCATGGAGCCTGCATGGATCTGCACGAGGTCCTCTGCATGCATGTTATGGTTTCTGTGAGACTCTGAGCTGTGGGAGATGAGGATGTCTCTGGATCTTTTGCCTGCTCTTGGAACCCTTTTCCTTCTCCTAGGTTGCCTCGCTCAGCCCTGATATGAGAGAGTGTGTACCTAGTCTTAGTGTATCTTACTATGCTGTGTCTGGTTGCTGTCCCTGGGAGGCGTGCTCTTTCTGAAGGAAAAAGGAGGAGGGGGTGGATCTGGAGAAGAGGGGAGATGGAGGTGGGGAACTGGCAGGAGTTGAGGGAGGGGAAAATGGGTTCAGGATGAATTATATGAGAAGAATAAATTTAAAAATAAAGGGGAATATTAAATAATATATATTGTATACATATATGAGATACAATATGTATTATTTCAAACTGCAAATCCTCTCTTATAAAGATTTGGCCTGTGGGGCTGGAGAGATGGCTCAGTGGTTAAGAGCACTGACTGCTCTGCCAGAGGTCCTGAGTTCAATTCCCAGCGACCACATGGTGGCTCACAACCATCTGTAATGGGATCTGATGCCCCTTCTGGTGTGTCTGAAGACAGCTACAGTATACTCACATATATAAAATAAATAAATCTTTAAAAAAAAAACCAAAAAACTCAGTTGTACACAAAGTTTTATCCTAGGATATAACTGAAGTTACTTATAATCTGAAATGTGAGCCTTCTGGCTGTCCATTAATGAGATAGAATACTTTACAGCCAATGCCATACACTTCTATTAAAACGTAAATTAAGAGCAGTGGTTCTCAACCTGTGGGTCATGACCCCTCTGGGAGTCTAGTGGGGTCACCTAAGACCACTGAAAAATACAGATATTTGCATTATGATTCATAACGGCGGCAAAACTATAGTTATGGCATAGCAACAAAATAATGTTATAGTTGGCGGTCACCACATGAAGAACTATTTTAAAGTGTTGCAGCATTAGGAAGGTTGAGAGCCACTAATTTGGAAACATATTCATTAGAGAAGTTTAAAACAGCATGGGTAACGTGACCCCATATGTTGAGATAGAGCTGTCATCCAGTATCCATAGGGGACTGGCTGCCTGCAGGTGCAGACAGCTGCAGAAAGATGCTCACTCGGGTTCCTTATATCATGTGGCACATTCTTTGCATATAACCTAAGCAAATCCCTAGTATCATTAAGTCATCTCCGGGTTACCTATAATATATACAACACAATGTAAATGCTATGGAAATGGTTATTATCCTACATTACAGAATAATGTCAAGAAAAAAGGTGTCCTTTTTCCTTATGCAGGACCCACATATGACTATGCATTAATTGCTGCTGTATACAAAAAGATTGAATATTAAATTATTCTCAGATGACTATCCATAAATAGTATATATATAAACATTTTTTAATTCTCTCTTACTTATAATGAAGTGTTTAATTATTTTATTAATTAACCTAGGATGATATGGGTGGGAATAAACACCAAAATATCCAAAAATATTCATTTTATTTATGTATATGAGTGTTTGCCTGCATGTATATCTGTGTACTGCATGCATGCCCGGTGCTCACAGAGATCAGAAATGGTCTGGGATCCCTGAAGTCACAGGGGATTACGAACTGACATTTGGATTGCTAAGAATCAAACCCAGGTTCTCTAGAAGGTTCTTAACCACTAACCCATCTCTCTAGCCCCAAACTATCCAATTTTAAACATCTTAACCTATATTAGGTCGTGTTTTCTGTCTCCAATTCCACTTCCCCTCTCCCAGAGGAAAAGCTACACTCCCAAATTTAGTTCTCATCACACACATAATATTTTGTTATAGCTCTAATGCATGCAATCCAGAAAAAAAGATCCAATTTGATATCAATTAGTTGTGCAATATTCTAAGTCTTTCTAAAAGAAGCATTTGTTCCCCGATACACACTAATTATATAGTCATGTTTAAAGCAACAATAATAGGCACTGTCCCTGCAGAGTCGGTGTAGACTGGCATTGTAATGGTCAGTTCAGGATAGGACAGCCAACACTGGACATTCACAGTGCACATGGAAAACACAGTAAAAGGGCATAGCCCTGCCGGACGTCTTCCTTTGTGTAAATGAAATTTGGACTCTAAGTAGAATCCAAACAGGGATTCATGAAACAAATAAGAAATACTTTGAGAGTCAAAGCATCCTGAGAAGTCTGGGGATTCAGCTTATTCCCCAGAACTGTCAACCAGTAGGAAGGATTTCCATCTGAGCTAGTCATGCTGTGTAGAAGAAAACAAACCCGTGTTCTGCAGACATCCTTCCGGTCTTCCTCCTGAAATGTCTTCACAGTTCAACGGAAAACTAAACAGCTTACTTTCTCAGTCAGTGGGCCGGCCACGCTTGCCCTGATATCCTCCTGAGAGGGTGTGGGATACTCAGTCCCACAGAAATTCCTGGGATCCCAGGGACTACTTTCCTTATCTTCTGTTTTTGTTTGGTCTGTGAGAGTGGGGTGGTTTGAAGGCTTGGCCAAGGAGTAGCACTATTAGGAGGCGTGGCCTTATTGGAGGAGGTGTGGCCTTGTTAGAGGCAGTGTGTCACTGTAGGGGTCCTATGCTCAAGCTCTGCCCAGTGTGGAAGACAGCCTCCGCTGCCTGCAGAAGCCAAGTCCTCCTGCTGCCTGTGGATCAAGATGTAGAACTCTCCGCTCCTCCAGCACTGTGTCTGCCTGCATGCTACCATGGTTCCTACCACGAGGATACTGGACTGAACCTCTGAAACTGTAAGCCAGCCCCAATTAAATGTTGTCCTTCTAAGAGTTGCCTTGGTCATGGGTCTCTTCACACAACTAAGGCAAACAGGGTCTTACTCTGTAATCCAGTCTGACCTGAAACTCACTTAGAAGCTCAGGCAAACCTTGAACTCCCAGCAACCTTCCTGCTGTGGCCTTCCAAAGCTGAGATTACAAGAGCGATCACCATACCTGGCTGCTTGTCTTCCTTTGAGGGGCCAGATGTATCAGTCTTTGTGTCAGGGAGACACTGTGTCAGTCCACAGTGCCAAAAGAATGGAGTGGAGACAAATGAAGAAGAAAGTGTCAGAGAAAGACCAAGGCCTTCCTGAACAATGCAGTGAGGTAGAGTAGGTCACCTGCTAAGGACTCCACACCCAAAACTCAAGAGGGAAGGAGAGGGCTTAGAAGGAACTGCCAGGAAAACCACAGGCCTGCCTATTCAAAGTTTCACCTTCTCAACCTTCAGTCCCAGCACTTAGGGGACAGAAGCAGGTGATTTCTGTGAGTTTGGGCAGCCTGATCTACATAGAGAGTTCCAGGCTAGCCAGGACTACATAATGAAACCCTGTCTTTAAAACAAATAAAAATTATGTGTGGATGTACATAAATATGTATGATATATATATATATATATGTATACCTAATATATATACACACATATATAATATATATATTACACACACATATTAGAAAAGCAGTCTTTGCCAATGTTCTCTACCTGTTGGAGATTCCAAGTCCTGTTTATCAGAAGCAGCTCGGGAGTAACTGACCCGCATGTCACCCTGCGTCTCTTGTGCATTAGACTAGTAATCTTCCTATCACCAAAATACTTACATGAAAGTGCAGTATGATGGTCCAAATCAGGCCAAGGATAATGGACGGGTTTCCTTCCACGATGTCAGCAACATGGATATTTATTAGTTTGATCTGCAAACAGAGAACAACAGGCTAAAGGGACCCAGCCTCCCACAGAGCCTGCCCCTCCTGTAAATTTGCAGGTATGATTCATACTTACAGATCTGTTTTTTAGGAATGTCAGGGCATGTTCTATGTTGATTCTACACTGGAATGTATTAGATCCTTTATCCCGAGGCTAAAAATTCAAGCACATCGTTACTCAGAAACAGGAAGTACATTTTTGAAAAAACAAAACCAACCAAGTGTCTTGTTGCCATTTGGCAATCTTACCAACTGCTGTCCCGAGAGGACTTCTAACAGGTCCAGGAGGACATGCCCTTTCTTAATGTCTGCGAATAGGTCGGATATAACTGAGGGAGGTGTGTGCTGCCAAAGGAAACAAGAACAGTAATCTGCCAAGGGTCCAAAACCACTGTTAAGTACCTCCTAAGTGAGCTCTGTGTCTTCAAAAACAGCTAAGACAGTGGGCTATCTTAAGAGAATGATACAGTTCTCATGAGGCACATTCCAAAGTATGGCAAGACGGACAGTGAGCCTGTTTTATCTCGTGGCTTATTCCCAGTCACACAATGCTCTTTCTGACTGCTCTTTCATGGCCCTAAACCTTGTGCATAGAGAGTACAGTCACAGACACTCGGAATCAGGCCATAGTGACCCCCTGGGAGAGCAGGCTGCGCTACTGAGGCTGTGCCTCCCTTTGGTCAGAATGACATCCATTGTGTGGAATGGGCAGAGAGGGAAGACAGAGGGTGAGAGTCATCAATCAGACATCCAGGTTGTTTGAGGTTCTCAGCGTCACCGAGACAGCGGATGGAGTGGCATTTGGATTGAGGTCTCTAGGTCCAGACTGAGTTTGTGGCCCAGCACTGTCCCTCACCACATGTTTGACCAGGGGCAAGTCACAGGCATTCTCTATAGAAATCATACTTTCTCTCACATAGCAATACTGTTAAAATCATTTAGAAACCACAAGGAAGGCTGGTAAAGTGGAACGAGCCTGAAATCCTACCACAAGAAGGGAGAGACAGGAGGATGGCCAGAAGTTCAAGGCCTATTGGAGCTACATAGTAACTTTCAGGCCAATCAAAGTTATACATAAGACCTTGTCTCAAACAAAGAAAGGAAGTGTGGCTGGAGAGATAGCTTAGCGCTTAAGAGCAAGTGCGGCTCCTGAAGAGGACCCAAGTTCAGATCCCGGCACTTATGTTTGCCTGCTCAAAACTGCAGCTCCAGGGCATCTGTGGACCTCTTCTGGGCTCCATGGGAACCTGTATGCGTGGGTGAGTGTGCATACAAAGAAATAAACCTTTTAAAGAAAATAATCACAGGGAATTTGAGGATATAGCTCAATGGCAAGACAACTGCCTAGCACAGGAGCCTTGAACTCGATGCCCAGCAAAAGAACAGAAAGAACATGTGAGCCAGGTGGTAATCTTTCTATCATCTCAGCTACTTGGAAACTAAGGCAGGTGAATCACTTAGATCTAGGAGTTCAAGACCCACCTGGTTAACAGAGAAAAAAAAAAAACTCACATCAAAAACTGAAATGTAAAACAATAGTGAAATTAAGTTGAAAAGACACGGTGCTCTAGAGTGTGTTGTTAGTAAGCGATGATTTTAAAACAACAGATGTCATAAGCATTCTTCATAGTCACACGGAACAAGTTTAGGGTGGTGCCTGACACCCGTCACTCAATACAAACATCACATCGTTATTATGTCATTCAATGAAAGAAGTGTTATCACCCTAAACATTTTTACAGCACTGTCCAGTTCCTTCTCAGGTGCCTTTTTCTTGTTCCAGAAAAAAGTGACAGATACACCAGGACACCAATGTGAGAGCATTCTCTTATGAAAAGACATCCGTGACCTTTCCCACATCATCACAATGTCTCGTTTTGTTCTGGTGTTTATCTGTTTGTTATCAACAAGGTCTCACATAGGCCAAGGCTGGCCTTGAACCCCTGATCCTCCTGCCTCATGCTCCCCAGTGCTGGAATTGCAGGCATTTAACACCCTAGGGTGAGAGCTTTGCGTCAGCTCACCTTTGCCAACTGTGAGTTTATCCAGCAGGTGAAGGTTTTCTTCTGAGTGTCCTCCTGCTCGGCTAGGAAAGAAGAGACAACAGTGGTCACAACAGGAGAAGCTGCAGACTCCTGAAGCCACGGAAGCACCTAAAGTCCATCACCCAGGAAGCATGTCCACAGTCAGATTCAGACTAACTTTCAGATGCTCACCCAAAGGCTGTTTCAGAAGTAGTCGATAATGTGATATAATTTTTCTTAAAGTCACAGGTCAACTGACAATAAAGGATGGTTTTCAATATTTTTAACTAACAAAAGAATTGAGATCTTTTTTTAAAGATCTGTTTTTGTTTTTGTTTTTTTTAAGTACCGTTTAAAAGACTGTTAAGAATGAGAAGCGCCCCTAGCACCCAGCTCTGAATCACCCTGGGACATCTGAAGATATTTTTAAAAATTCACTGAGGTCCTCACAGTTCGGCATTGACACTGTATCAAGAAATTTATTATATAAAATGCCCCAATATTGAGTAAACCACAGAGATCTGAGTTCAAATCCTGTTCCCATGACTGAGTGGCTATGTGGCCCTGAGCACAAGGCAGTGACAAGCACTCACCTCTGGAGGTTCATTTGAGAGGCAAATGATTCACCTAGTATGCCTGACACAGACTGGCACATAGCAAACATATAGCCATGCTCTCATTGAGCAGGCAGGACTGGGGACAGAGTGGGCACTATGGACAGGTGACCCTGAAGTGGTCCCACACCAGTCAGGTCCTCACCATTCCACTGCGACTACTCTTTGTCAGGTCACCATGAGGCAAGGATCTCAGTGCTCCCTTCTCGCTAAAACCAATGGCTGATACTCAGCCTGCACTTCCCAGGATCACCTAGCAGCATCCAATACAGAGAATGGCTAGCTACCTCGTACTCTCAGACTCACACTCTGATTTTCTTCCTATATCGCTGGCTGGCTCACCTCTTTATCTCTCAGTTCCTACCTAATATCTTGGGAAATCCTCTCAGGTCCATCTTCAAAACCTCCTCTGAGGCTGGGGAGAAAGCTGGGACAGTAAGGTGTTTGCCTTACAAGTGTAAGCATCCCGACTTTGCTCCCTAGAATTTACCAAGAAGAAGCAGGCATGGTGCTCCATGCTCTTAAGCCTAGAGATGAAGAGACAGGGACAGGTGGACTCCCTGAAGCTAACTGGCAGTCAGTAAGAGACTCTGTAACAACAACAATAACAACAACAACACATACATACATACATACACACACATACATGCACCACACACATACAAACACACACACACACACACAAACACACACGAACATGAACATGTATGCACAAAACATTCCAGACATCGATACTTTTTGCTGTCTCCATTACACTACCCTGGGCCAAGTCACCTCCACTGAGTCTACTGTAAGATATTCTTACAAGTGTGACACCAAATTTAGGACCTTAAAATGTTTTAAATTGGTAACCCCAGTTAGCAACATAAAAAAAGCCACAAGCGTCGTAACGGATTACGGATACTCTTAGCTTTACTGTCTGTCTGTCTGTCTGTCTTTCTTTCTTTCTCTCTCTCTCTCTCTCTCTCTCTCTTCTTTCTTTCTTTCTTTTTTTTTTTTCATCAAATCCATTGTCTCCGCCTTACAGCTACAGTTCAATGACTGACACCTCATCGGGTGCTCAATGATTGTTAAACTAAACTGGGTTCTGACAAGCCAACTGGATTCTTCAGGGGGTTGGGAGTTCATGCTTCTTATTTTAACTTTATTTTACAGAAGAGCTACAAGGGCCACAGTCCCCTTACCTAGTCTCCTGGGATCCCTACAACGTGCCCTCAGCACTTTTCATCTCCAGTTAGCAGATGATAAATAACTTTAAACAAGCGCTGCAAAATGCACAGAGAGCTAATTTTATTTCTCAACGAGGGAAAAAATACTAGAGAACAAGTTTTAATGATTCCAAGATCAAATTACATGTACACAATGTACATTTACCAAGCAAGAAAAGATCTGTCCTCCACAACTATAAAATAGAAGTTAAAAATAAAATTTAAAAAAATAACAACGACAACAACAAAAACCAACCTTCTTGCTTATCCCCAAGAGACCAACAGAGAGTCTCCTATTCAGGAGCTAATGTATGGAAAAGGGATCAACACGCAGGAATATCACCACATCCAGAAAGATGCTGCGTTTAACTCTGGGGAAGTTGCAGGGGTGGAGAGAGAAGGGAATGCACATCAAATAACCTTGGAGGTAGAACACGGCACAAAACCATGGAGTTTCAGCAAGTGCAGCCCCAGCCTCCGGAGTTTTAGTGCTCTGGGTTCATCTGTAAATCTCAGTCATTTGATCTCCACTCCAAAAAGAGGAGCTTTTATTTCATGTTCATTTAACACTAGACAAAACAAGCCTTGAGGCTGAGTACCCTTGGGTCTCTGAGTTTCCCCAGGGTGGGAAAACAGACACCAAAATCAGAGTTTTTATTAGATGGCTGAAACTGGAGCAGCTTGTCTAATCGAAGGTTCAGCAAGGAATAACCCCTGACCGAGAAGCACAAACATGAATTAAAACAGCCAAACTGTTACAAAGAAACCTGGTTATCGCTGGCCTGATTTGTTTCAACGCTAGGGCCAGCGGGGGAGGGGGCGCTGGGGGAATGGTAGAAAAAGGAGCAGCCAGCACCACTCCACAGGTGCACCCCCCTCCACAGAGAAGCAATGCACAAAGGAGCCTCCAGAGAGGGCTTGGAAAGTCCTCTGAGGCTTTGTAAAACTTACTGTCCAAACAAGAGAACAACTCTCTCTTCAACAGGGAAATCAGAGCCACTTTAAAAGGACACTTTACTCAATGGCAAAGCCATCGCAGGTACACAAAACACCTCTGCAGATGCTCCACGCCACGATCCCTTACCCCAGATTGCACAGGTTTTCATCCTGCCTTGCCCGCCCCCGACACTCCCCCCAACCCCAATAGTACAGTTAATTCTGCAGGAACAAGAGCCAAGCAGCTCCCTGAGCCAGGAGACTTAGTAACCTTTTGTTCCTTTAAAGGCTGACCCATGGGGGGGGGGAACCAATAATTAAAAGCCACGTGCTTACTGCAACTTAATAAAAACCTTCTTAGAGCAGCATCTAGAGAATAGGACCTTTAAAACAGCAGATGGCAGGGGTGGGGGAGGGGAGAAAAAAAATGAAAGGACTATCAGAATGACGTAATACAATGGTGAGTTTCTGTGAAAATGCTAAGAAATGGAACTTGATTTTGGAGACGAATAAAGGACATATGTGACCCACGTCAACATTAACGTAAGCATTAATATAAGCATTAATGTAAGTTATCATTCTTCAAAACTACTTGTCTAGATGAAAAGGGAGGGAAAGATTTTTCTCGTGATAGCATTACCATGAGAATACATGTCATCCCATGTGTTGCTCCAATTCAGTCTGCCTTTTGTGAGCTGGCAACAGCATCCCCTTAGCGGGAGGGAATTGAACTGAAAACAAATTAGGGAAAACTTCAGGCCATAGATCTTAAGTTCGTTACAAATTAGCTCATTACGGAGCTTCCATGGCTGCTGGGTCTCAGAAAGATCCCAATGTCTTGCATAAGTTCACCTGAGATGCTAACATGAGGAGTCCTCTCACAGAGGTTCAAAAGCAGTGCCCCAAGGTCAAGGCACCACACAACTATCCTCTTCAGTCAAAGCCATGAGGCCAGAAGTGCCACATCTCCTGGACCAATTGATCAATTCCATTGAAAGGACTACCGCATCCAGCCCCAGACTCAGGACTTGGATTTTTCATTCTCCTCATTAAAATCTGTCCATCATTTTGAAATTCCTTACTGAATAAATTATAAGTTCTTAGGCTAACATTCTCCACTAGTAATGTTCCTCTAAGCTGCTTTTTGTATACATGCACATGTGTGTTGTGGGCTGGGATATGTGTGAGTGTATATGTGCATGTGCATGTACAGGCCATTAAGAGTATTCCTCAATACTATTCTTGCAGAGGACCTGCGTTTGTTTGCCAGCACCTACAATGAGATTGCTCACAACTGCCTGAAACTCTAGCTCCCAGGAAATCCAACACCTCTGGCCTCCATAGGCACCGGAACTGATTTACACACACACACACACACACACAGCACACGCACACGCACACGCACACGCACACACACACAGAGTTAAGAATAAGTTTAAAAATTTTTTTTAAAGATCTATGTCTCAGTCAGGGTTTCTATCGTTGTGATGAAACACCATGACCAAAGCAAGTTGGGGAGGAAAGGGTTTATTCAGGAACTGCTTCTGCATCACAATTCATCAGCAAAGACAGTCAGGACTGGAACTCACGCAGGCCTGGAACCTGGAGGCAGGAGCTGATGCAGAGGCCATGGAGGGTGCTGCTTACTGGCTTGTTCATGGCTTCCTCAGCCTGCTTTCTTATAGAATCCAGGATCACCACGGGCTGGGCCCTCCCCACTGATCACTAATTGAGAAAATGCCTTAAAGCTGGATCTTATTTCGTCAACTAAGCCTTCTTTCTCTGATGACTCTGGCTTAAATGTTTCAAAAGCAAAAATAGAAATTAGAAATGTAAAAATTAAAAACTAACTTTACTCTTCAAAAATCCCACCCGCTTTTGAGACAGGGTCTTTCTGTTATGAAGTCATGGCTGTCCTGGAATTCACTAGGTAGAGGCTGGCCTTGAACTTACAGAGATCCACCTACCTCTGCTTCTGATGTAGGGATTAAAGACTGCCACCATGCCGGGCCAAAGTTGGTTTTTTTTTCCCCCTTAGTGATAACAGTGATCCTTTCTCAGGATCCTCTGGACTGACAAGAAAGCAACAGGAACTGCATACGGAAGAGCACATCTGAGCTATTTACTGGGTTTACTCCTACAGTAGCACTGAGTAGGCAGGAGGCACTCAGTATTCACGGAATCAATGAGCGTTGATTAAATTAATGCAAATGAGGTAGCTTCATTTTCTTACTGATAATTAAAAAGGCAAAAATTGAGTTCTTGTCTTCTGTAACAGTGATAAACACCATGACCAAAAGCAACTTGGGGAAGAAAGCAACATTTCTTATTTCATCTTCTATGTCCAGGTCATAGTCTGTCCCTAAAAGAAGTCAAGGGAGGAACTTAAGGCAAGAGCAAAGACAAAAATCTACCAAAGGTGGCTGCTTCTTGGCTTTCTCCATGGTGTCTGCTCAGCTAGCTTTCTTACACAAGCCAAGATCCCCTGCCTAGGCATGGTTCCGCCCACAGTGGGCTGGGTGCTCCTACATCAATCTACAATCAGGAAAATGCATCACAAACCTGCTCACAGGGCCTGTCTGATCTGGGCAAGCCCACAACGGATATACACTCCGGTAACTCTAGGCTGTGTCAGCGTGACAGCTCAAGCCAACGAAGTAGGAAAGTCACACTCCTCAAAGTAAAAAGGTAGCTGCTACATTGTAAGAAAAATTGTCAAATTATAACCTTTCAAATACAGAAAGGACAGAAAACACATATACCCAATAGAAAGACTAGCATTGACGTGTAGGTGCTACTGAAGATGTTTGCTTCAGGGGAAAAGAACAAGTTGGTCTGAGGCTGTAGTTGGTTGAATGCTCATCTAGTGCGCTCAAAGTTCCAGCACTACAGAAACAAGATGTGGTACCGCACACTTAAAATCCCAGCACTGGGGAGGAAGGCAAGGTGACCAGAAGTTCAAGGTTATCCTCAGCTATCCAGGAAGTTTGATGCCAGCCTGGGATACATGAGATTCTGTTTCAAAAATAAATAAATAAAATATATTTTACAATATAAATATACATTTAAAAAAACAAGTTATAAAACAGTGTGCTTATTATGATTCTATAGGTATTTGTATGTATATTTTAAAGGATGCAGCCAAACACTGTTTCTAACTATTCAAATTCCCTACTTCCGATCATTTACTACAGTTACGAACCTTAGCTTTGAGGTTTCTCTCCTGCTCTATGTAAAACCCACAACATTAGGTAAACTTTTCAGTGTTTGTGTTTCCCTTTCCAGAGCTCTACATGTTGAAGATGTGCTCAAGTGACAGACATAATCACTAGTACAATGATCAAGGAGCAGACTTGTCATTGTATAAGGTCTTTTTTGTCAAGTTATCCTAGCCCTGTGTGTTTCCTAAGCCCTGTGGTATGTTCCCTTCCAATGTCCAAATGTACTCCCAGGTCAGAAGAGCTCCAAACCTCCTCCCCAGGGATTTTTATGGCGAATTCATGACATTTATGGACATAAAGTGATAACACAAACCCCCTCAACCAACCTGAGCTATCAAAAATCACTTCATTAAAACAAAAGATGCAGGCTAGAGAGACGGTTCCTCAAGCCACCACCAAGTCTGATGACCTGAATTGGTCCCTTGGGTCTCATGTGGTGGAAAGAGAGAATAAACTGGAACAAGTTACTTTCTGATATTTGTGTACACACACACACACACAATTTTTAAAAATGTTTCTGTTATCCAGGAAATTCCAAAGGCTTTGAGAGCTCTGTATCAGAAACAAGGCCAAGAAACCAACCAGTGAAGCACAAATAACCCTGATATCCTTAGAAAATTGCAAGGGCCTTAGAAGCTCTGAGCCAAGAACCATGGCAGAGAGCAAGTATGTACTTCCTATGAAGGCACGGGCATGGGTTAATGAGGCCCAATTGTGTCGCTTTAAAATAATATTCCCAGCTTATCCTTAGCTGGACCTCTCACAGGAAGGATAATCAAGTTTGAACAACACATTTCAGCCATGTGTTCCAACAGACATCAAGAAGAATCATAACCTGTTATCTAACGCAGAGGGCATTAACGGGCCAAGTCTGCCTTGCCTGCTGTTTCTCATGGAGACTGTAACAAACAGGAATAAATAAAGAAGCAAGTTGAAGGAAATCAAAGCATAGCACATATAACTCACAGAAGAGAACTCTAAAGCGTTGGAAGGCTAAAGAGGGAAAGGCCTGATGCTTAACTACAAAGTGGAAAAATAACACATTCTCTTGCAACCAGCCATACGCAAGCAACTGAGGAAGCCAAACGATAATTCTGGGGCTGAGACCTGCCTTACTAACCCAGTAAGGTGAGACCCAGAAGTCATGCTGACAAACAGAATTCCCGTGCTCCTGTGCGCATCTCCACATCAAACCTCTGCTCCACACCCAACTCCCCACCGCAAAATCTAATTCATCCCTGTGGGAAAGCAGCCCTCGACTGTGAAGCCCGGCATGCAGGACAACATCAGACTTTGTCTGCACAGCACCTCAGAGTGTGGTGGCCTCCAGCCTCTACCAGCCTCCACCAGCCTCCACCAGCCTCCACCAGCCTCCACCAGCCTCCACCAGCCTCCACCAGCCACATCTGCCTCCTTCCAGGTCCGGTACCTACCTCTTTCTCTACACTGTCGCTCAGCACTCCAGCTCCCCAGCTCGGTGTGCCATAAGCTTGAGCAGGCTGTCTCTATGGTCAGACAGGTCTGCTCAGCGTCCCTCCTGCTATTCTCCACTCCAGCCAGGAAATCATAACCACACTTCCCTTTTCATCCTTAGGAGGTAGGGTTAGGATATCTGAAACATCCCACCCCAGCACAGCCTCAGCACAGACACTTCTGGCATCTTTCCTTCAGGACCCTTCACAAGCCTTAAGGCAGTTCTAGCTCCTGACTCTGTCCCCAAGACCAGCCACATTCAGGTCTTGGCCCCATGGCTCTACCTTGGAGGAAAGCAAAGGAAACCAAGATTTTATTTCCTGTCAGAGAGTCAGGGGACATTTCACATTTGCCCACAAGTCACTGTTCATCTCAATTGGTAATCATTGTTGAGGCTAAGTCACCAATTTTAGAGACACGCTACTTCATGTGACCCTATATCTGTTATGATCCCATAGCTATGCACCTGGGGAGACAGAGGCACACTGGTCTCCAGATGTCTTTCCATCAGTAAAATGGGTCAATGATACCTACTTCAGTCATTAGGAGGATTTACTCTACTGACCTAGATTAGAGTCAGGAAATTAGAATAAATTAGCTTTACAGGATCTGTTGCCTAGCTTTATAAATGAAGCTTTATTTGATCACAGACACACTCATATTTTTTCCACGTCCCTGAAACTGCTTTCATGCTAAAACAACACCCCAAGTAGTTATCAGAGACTTTGTAATACTAAAGATTAAAATATTAACGCCTGGTCCTAACACCATAGGTAGTTATCAGAGACTTTGTAGTACTTAAAGATTAAAATATTAACGCCTGGTTCTTTGCAGAACAGTTTATTAGTTGTTGGTATGAACAATGCCTAATCTATGCAAGTAAATATTAGTGATTATATGGAAAACCAAATGCTAAGTGAAAGAAAGCAGTCATGAGAATATCACAAATTGTACGATTCACTTATATGACATGCCCAAACTGGAAGTTTCTGATGGGTACAGTGAAGGGGGTGAGGTAGCTAAAATCAATGGTATATTTTCCAAGTGACAGAACATGATCTAAAATCAGAAATGATGGTGGTCTGCCCAACTCTATGAATATCTAGTTCATCATTTCAAGCAAGTAATGTAAATAATATGTCGATTTTTATTTTTAACTCGTTCTTTTGTTTGGGGTAGTGAGACCAGGGTCTCGCTGTATAGTTCTGACTGGCCTGGAACTCCATATGTAGACCAGGCTAGCCTTGAACTGACCTAGAGACCTGCCTGCCTATGTCTCCCCAGTGCAGGGATTAAAGGCATTGAAGCCACACTCGGCTGTCTTTAACTTTTTTTGCAATTCTGGGGAGCCAACCCAGGGCCTGGGGTATGCCACGTAAGTGCTGCTACAGCCCGTGAATATCATGGATATTAGATCTTAATAAAGTTTTAAGTCCTGGGGTTATCTGACTAGACACTTGCTCTTCCTCACTAGCTACCCTCACAGGAGCTAATGTCTAAGGCCATGTCTAATTTTGCTTCCTGGTTTGGTTTTGGGGTTTTTGCTTTTTATTTTTGTATTCTGGTGTTTTGCCTGCCTGTATGTCTGTGTATCATGTGTATACCTAGAATCCCAGAAGCCAAAACTGGGCATCAGAGCTCCTGGAATCAAAGTCAGGTCCTCTGGAAGAGTAGCCAGCGTTCTTAACCACAGAGTCATCCTCCTGCCTGGGGTTCCCATTTCCCCGGACGGCATAGCGCTTTTCATGCTTTAGGTATTTAAATAGTGTGTTTCAGGAGCAGTTAAATGGCTGGGGAAAGGGCAGAGGGGCCATGTTGCTATTTCCACAACCAATAGAAAGGTCTGAGCACCTAGTTTGATAGGAAATTAAACAGCCTGTGATTTCAACATTGGGCCTTTGTATGTGACACTCAAATGTTTGTGCTGACACAGAAGTGAGCCACACCCTTGTGTAATACCTGAGATTTTTACACTAAGCCCTTTCTACCCTCCCTGGAATATAGCTCCTGGCTGTCCGAGTGAGCAACCGAGCCTACAACATGGACACAACACCCAGAGACTGACAAACCTGGTCTGATCAATAAATATCAACGGAATAACCCAGCCAAAATATTTCTAGATTTTTTGATACAGATATACAACCCTCTATCTTATCTACTACCACCTCTTATCTACATTTTATGATCAAATAAAACTGGAACCAGCTCCTGTGAAAGCCAAGGTGAGCGAGCCTGAACTCCTCCTGGGGCCCAATCCCAGTACGACTGAGCAGACTTCAGAGGTCCAAAGTCCCAGGCTGCCTGGGCTGCCTGTGATTTCAAACAGGGATTCTCACTCCAGAAAACTGGCTTGTCATTTGGAGTTCAAGAGCAACTTTCTGGGTTTTATCTCACAGAGATTCTGATACATGGATTCATACACCTCACATTGGAGAATATCTCCCTAAATCTATTTAGACAAT
The DNA here is from genome assembly GCA_021653895.1 of Mastomys natalensis. Taxonomy (NCBI): domain Eukaryota; kingdom Metazoa; phylum Chordata; class Mammalia; order Rodentia; family Muridae; genus Mastomys; species Mastomys natalensis. Next base: position 269,166 of record JAJTUV010001289.1, read on the forward strand.
TTTACACATGATTCATTATTGAGACAACAGACAAGTACAGGAAAAGCCACTCAAAATAGTGTGGTAATAATCCACCAGGTTATTAATCTAATTTATATCAACATGCATCTGTCATCCACGTGGATGTCCTAACGCACACCTAGAGGGCCTACAAATGCTTGCCAGAACCGGTCAAGGCCGAGAGTAAGGGAAGAGCTCACAGTGAGAACCACGAACCATGACAACATTCTCCAAAAGTCTGCATGTCTGGGGAGGAGACGGCCATGAGAACGGGGGTCCTGAGGAGATAAAGGTGGTCATCCCCTCTCCACTGAAGCACTTGGCAAAGGCCTCCATGTCTCTGAGCCCAGCCAAGATTTCACTTCTCTTAGAGAACTTGAAATCCAGATGTGTCTGATTTTAAAAATTCATGCCTTTATAGTTCAGTCAGCTGAAATGTCAAGCCCGTGCCTGCCCCAGCTACCATCTTCCTCTCTCTCCAACAAGTCCAAAATTAGTTATCTTTGCTTTGTTGTTGTTGTTGTTTTATTTTTTGTTTTGGTTTTGTTTTGTTTGTTTGTTTGTTTGTGTGTGTGTTTTGAGACAGAGTCTCACATACCCAGGCTGGCCTTGAACTTGCTATGCAACAGAGGAACTCCTGGTCCCCCTGATTTTACCTTTGAGGTGCGGGGATTCCTAGGATTGTCGTTTCTGCAGCGCTGGGGATGGAACCTAGAACATGACAGTAAGTGACCATCTACCAACTGAGCTACAGCCCAGCCCCGAGCCCAGACTTCTTTAACATATTGTCTTGCCTTAGTTGCCTTACTACACTAACTCGTCTGCTCTCTAAGTTGGTAAGCCACAACTCTTCCATTTAGTGATCAGCTAGTAGGCCCCCTGTAACATACCTGATGCTGGCAACGGATCCTTCTCAGTACTCCTTAGACATCTGAAGGCATCAGACCCTCTTTTCCACCCTCTCCCTTCTTGGACAGCTCTTTTCCATTGTGACCCTTGGATCCACATTCGCCTGGGTGTCGGCCTTCTCAGGACACCCTTCTCTGACCAGTTCTAGGCTCGTTTTACTTCTTCCTCTCTCTGTCATAGTCTACCTGGGTCCATCTCTTTTTCTAAATAGTTTCATCTACTCCAATGGTAGAGGGTGCTACCTCTAACGACCCTTGAGTCAATAAACACCCTCAGTTAAGTGGCCTTCTCTCTGAGCCTCCTGCCTGTCTAGTTGACTGCTCTTTGGGTAGTTCTAGTTAGTTGTTCCATAGACACCTCCCACTCAACATTTCCAATACTGAGTCATCTCTAACCAACTCCCTTCCTCCCCTGCATTGTTGACAATAAACAGTTCCATCATTCACTCCATAGCCCAAGAAAAAACCTGAGAGGCTTTTATAACTTCCTTCTTCCTAACTCTCTCCTCTCTTCTCAATCAAAAAGCCCTGATGCCTGTGCGGTACTTCTTGAATACCCCTTTGTCTCCAATGTGACTGCCACCTCCAGATCAGGCCACCACTGGATCATCATGGCTGCCTTCAGGCAGTCTTCCTCTCTGCCTCCACACGGGTTCCCATGGAGACACCCCACCATGTAGCCTGAGGGGTTTACAAAGCTAGGTGTGTATATGAGTCTACCCAAGCATTCAATTGTTCCCTTGAGACTTAGAAAAAGCCCCACCTCTATGTTGCTTCAAGGCAATGAGAGCTTCATCCCCCCATGACTCTTCCATACTCTGGTCCATCCATCCGTTTCCATGACAATGCATTCAGCCTCCCCTCCTCATGCTGTTGCCACTGCTCTGTCCATTCCTCTCATGCTCATCCTCCTCACATTCTAACAGGGTCTCCAGTGTAGGAATTCCTCCCTCTCAGAACCCTCCCCTGGCTTTTAGTTGGGGTGAGGTAGCCCCCAACTTTACTCTTCCATAGTACACCTCTTGCCTCTCTCAGTACTTACCACTTTATACGGATTCTGTCTACATACATGTGAGGACCCCTGTAATCAAACATACTTCAGAAAAGTATGTGCCATCTATGACCACACATGTTCAGCAAAGTGCCTTACACACAACACATACACAAAAATCTGTGCTGAGCTAGATGTAGTGGCTCATGCCTGTACCCTAGCACTCAACTGGAGCAGGGGGATTGTCCTAACACTGAAGCCACCATGGGCGAATATCAGGTAGGTCAGGGCTACAGAGAAGACCTTGTCTACAAATTAATTATTAATTAATTTTAAAATGTTGAAAAACGAATAAGCAAGTAAATAGATCAAACCCTAAGAGTAAATTAACCTATAATTAGAAGAAGCAGAACGGAGCTCTGAGAGGGCTTGTGGCCAAGCTTGACAACCTGAGTTTGATCCCAGGTCCCACAAAGTTGAAGCAGAAAACTAGCTCTACATATAATTTCTTTTTCATTCACCCCACACATCCCCTGATCCAGACCATGGTACCTCCCCTAAAGCACCCCAAAAGCATCCTAACTGACTCGCTCTCTCTCCTCACCCTCCCAGGTCCCTCTCCGGGCAGCAAATGAAGTGACCTTTTGCAAAATATAAATCAGATTATGTTACTCCCCTAGCTAAGGGCTTCCAACCAGGCATAGTAGTGGGCACATATAATCTTAGCATTTGGGAGACTGAGACAGGAATACTACTGAAGGACAAGTTTTCTAGGCTAGCCTGGGCAATATAGTGAGAACCTGTCTCAAAAACAAAAATAAAGCCTAGAGTGGTTTCCATCCACATACTTTACCTCAGAACTCTCAAATCTCTTCCTGATGCATCTCTGCCTTGTCTGGCTTTCCAATGCACTCAGACAAACCTCTACATCACAGGAGATTTAGGCCTGTATGTGTGTATGCGCACACGTGCAGGTCAGAGGATAACTTGAAGAACTGGTTTTCTCCTCCCACTATGTTGATCCTGGGACTCAAACTCAGTTCTTCAGGTGCTGGATGACAAGCACCTTTAGTCAGTGATCTATCTGTGTTACTTCATCAGTCCTAAACGCTCCATCTTGACGAAGCCTACTCCAAGACAAAGAAGTCATCTGTACTGGCTAGTTTTATGTCAACTTGAAACAAGCTAGAGTCATCTGAAAGGAGGAAGCCTCAGTTGAGAAAATGCCTCCAGAAGATCCAGCAATAAATAGGGCCTTTTCTTGATTAGTGATGGATGAGGGAGGACCCAGCCTACTGAATGTGGCGCCATCCCTGGGCTGGTGGTCCTGGGTTCTATAAAAAGCAGGCTGAGTGAGCTGTAATGAGCAAGCCAGTAAGCAGCACCCTCCATGGCCTCTGCATCAGCTCCTGCCTCCAGGTTGTTGCCCTGCTTGAGTTCCTGTCCTGACTTCCTTTGGTGATAAACAGTGATGTGGAAGTGTAAGCCGAATAAACCCTCTCCTCCCCAGGTTGCTTTTGGTCCTGGTATTTCATCACGGCACTAGAAACCCTGACTAGAACATCATCCAAGCGCTATCACGAAGTCCAGCTAATTGGCTTAGCATTTGCCATATGCTCACATTTTCCTGCTTGGTACCTAGTCTTGGCTACAGTGTGACCTTTTCATGTCCATTCCTCATAATATAACAAATGAGTCCCCCCACTGTCCACCTGGGAATGTGACTCTGTGAAACCCCATCTTTTTTTTTTTTTTTAACTTTGTAGGGGAAAGGTTAGGATTAGGGTTAGGGTTCTTCAGTCCCTTTTCTAACTTCTCCATTGGGGACCCCATGCTCAGTCCAATGGTTGACTGTGAGCATCCGCCTATGTATTTGTCAGGCTCTGGCAGAGCCTCTCAGGAGACAGCTATATCAGGCTCCTGTCAGCAAGCACTTCTTGGCATCTGCAATAGTGTCTGTGTTTGGTGATGGCATACAGGATGGATCCCCAGGTGGGCAGTCTCTGGATGGCCTTTCCTTCAGTCTCTGCTCCACACTTTGTCCCTGTATTTCCTTTAGACAGGAGCCATTCTGAGTTAAAAATCTGGAGATGAGTAGGTGGCCCTCTCCCCCAACCAGGAGCCTTGCCTAACTGGATATGGTCTCTACAGGTTGCCCCTCCCCTTTGTTGGACATTTCAGCTAATCTCATCCCTGTTGGGTCCTGGGAGCCTCTTGCTTTCCTGGCAGCTTACCTCCAGTTAACCACCAACCAAAGAGTACACATGGAGGGACCCATGGCTCCAGTCACATATGTAGCAGAGGATGGCCTTGTCTGGCATCAATGGGAGGGGAGGCTCTTGGTCCTGTGACAGCTTGATGCCCCAGTGTAGGGGAATGCTATGGTGCTGGGTGGGAGTGGTGGTGGTGGGTGGGTGGAAGAGACCCCCCCTCGAGGCAGGGGAGAGAGGGGATAGGATGGGGGTGGGTTCAGAAGGAAATCATTTGAAATGTAAGTAAACAAAATAACCAATAAAACTTTTTTCTTTTTTTTTTTTTTTTTTTTTGACTTTCTCCCTCCCCAGAGCCCCAATAAAATTTTTTAAAAGACAAAAAAACCAAACCAAAACAAAACAAAAATCCTACTCATGGGGCCAGATAGAGAATTCAGTGGTTAAGCACCGGCTCCTCTTCCAGAGGACCCCAGCACCCACATAGTAGCTCACAGTCACCTAGAACTCCAGTTCCAAGGGATGCAACATCGTCTTCTGGCCTCTGCAGGCCCGGCACATACGTGGTGTATAGACACACATGCAGGCAAACCATCCACATACATAAAATAAAATAAATACACTTTCCTAAAAATCCCACTCAGCTGAATGGAAGATTAGCATCCAGTGTCTTGGAAAGACATTGAATACTTCTCAGACTTGAAAAGGGCCGTTTGTGATCTGCCTTTGAGACAGGCAGCCTATACCTTGTAATTCAGCACTGTGGTCCAGCTAACAATCTCCTGCACTGTAAAGGCAGGAAAAAAGATGCATGACCAGCGAGGTGTGCAGTAGGATTCCTCCCCGCGCCTTCTCTGGTTTTCATTCAACACATATCCCAAAGCCTCAAATCCAGAAGAGACCATTCGTCTCTGTCCTCCAAAGAGACACATAGAGAGCTTCCAACTATTCCATTTGTCTGACAACTCACAATTTACTCTACCATGTTCAAATGACCATAAACACACTAGGTGAGGGGTATGGAGATGGCTCAGTGATAAGGTACTCACCACCACGCCTGAAGACATTTGAAACCCAGGACCTACATGGTAGGTGAAAACCAACTCCTTCAACTTGTCCTCTGACCTCCATTTGCACATCATTGTTGTATGCGCACACGCATGTGCTCAAGTGTATGCACAGACACTCAAACGCACAAACAAATGTAAAAAATTCTAAAAAATTAAATAAGATTATTTTAATTAAAGAAAATAAAGGTGGAGAATGGTCAAAGAAGGAGACCTGAAGCAGTCTCTGGCCCACAGTGCACACACCCACACTAACAGGTACATACACCATTCACAAGCGTGAGCACACTCTAAACTCCAGCTGTCCCACACGATGTAAGCACATGTGGTTTACTTTTACTAAAATCCTCCTAAATGATTTAGAAAACAGAGTCATTCAGAGAAACTGCAATCACCAGTGTGAGAAGGAGATATGGAAAAGAGTGTTGAAAAGACACATTTTTGTGGGACAGAGACTGAGGAAGGGGCGTCTGGAGACCATTCCACCTGGTATCCATCCCATGTGCAATCATCAAAGGTAATGCTGGTGTGGATGTCAGGAAGTGCATGCTGACAGGAGCCTACAATGTCTCCTTAGAGGGCTGCCAGAGTCTGACATATATCAGAGGCGGATGTTCACAGCTAACCATGAACTGATCAGGGGTTCCCAATGGAGGGGTTAGAGAGAAGACTGAAGGAGCTAAAAGGTACGGGACCCATGAGGAGAGCACAATACCAACCAACCAGAGTCCCAGGATCTAAACCACCAGCCTGGAGCACATAGGGAGGGACCATGGCCCAGCTGTATATGCAAGGGAGGATGGCCTTGTTGGGCATAGGTGAGAGGAGATCCTTGGTCCATGAAGGCTGGATCCCAATGTGGGGAAATTTGAAAGGTTGGGAGGTGGGAGTGGGGAGTGTGGGGGCATATCCCATAGAAGCATGGAAGAAGAGGGATAGGATAGGGGTTTCTGGGGGAGGGGTATGGGTAAGGGGATAACATCTGAAATGTAAATAAAACATCTAATTAAAAAAAAAAAGACACATATTTAAATCCCCACATTTCATTAACCTATCAAACCATACCCAACCTATCAAACACATACAAATTATGTGTTGTATTAGTTCCTCATTTCTCATTTCCATTTATGAAAGCCTTTGTTTTCCTACTCCAAGACCAACTACACAACACACACCACACACACACACCACACACACACACACTCAGAAAACTTTGCATCTCTCATGGGGCTAATTAAAAGGGATTTTTACTTCCATAAGCACTGAATGAGATCTTTGTTAACCCACTTTAACAAGATTCTAAATGACCCTTGATTTATCTTGCCCTAGTTTTCAAAATGTAGCTGACCCAGAATAATGCAAGCTATAAATTCCTTCAGAAAACAGAATCAACATTCCCAGAAGCCAAAGCTATACATGCAATCCAGGGGGCAGAAATCTTTTCTTAAGAACACTATTAAACAAATATTAGTAGAGTTCCTTTTTAAAATTTTTCCATTTAGAATTTTGTTTTGTTTTGTTTTGTTTTTTTTGGTTTTTGTGAAATGGTCTCTCTGGTAGCCACTGGCTGCCCTGGAACTCACTTTGTAGACCAGGCTGGCCTTGAACTCATATGGAGCCATGCCTGCCTCTGGGATTAGAGGTGTGCACCACCCTGCCCAGTAAGTCAAAATATTCTTAAGAGTACAGAACTTTGTAATACCAAAGCAAACAGCATTCCAAGAAGATATTTTGAAAGGATAATATTATGATTATCAGGAACGTTCTGGCTATCTGCTGTTACAAATCAACACTAACAGTCAGTAAAGAACTATAATTTAATTATTCTCCCTGGGTACAATAATGATCCAGCTAACAAAAAAAAAAAAAAAAAAAATCCATGCGATTACCTGCTTTTTACAGAGTAAGCAAGCAGTATGAGCCAGTTAGGAAAGTAAATTTATTACTTGAGAACACATATCTTCTCTTCGCTACTCTTCATTCATCATGTCTCCCAATCCTACCTACTAGTCTCTGTTACAGAGGAACAGAAATTCTCCCCAGAAGCCTTCCACCCAATCCTGTTTCTCTTTCTCAGACATTGGGGGTGCGTTCTCACAGCCCTGAGGTAGAACAGATTTTCTCCCAGAAACACAACACTCCCACAGCCCTGTCCCTGTCTCACGTCACAAGTCACCCACGAGGCTCATCCGATCTGCTCACACACACAGAACTACTCTGCTCTCTAGGGCCTTATAGTTCTTTATTGTTGTTTGTGTGTGTGAGTTTGGATTTTTTAAATTACATGTATTTACTTGTGTATATGTGCATACATCCATGACAGCGTGCACATGTGAGGGTGAGATCCACTTGTGGCAGTCGGTTCTCTCCTTCTCCCAGGGATCAGAATCAGATCATCAGACTTGGTGATAAGCACCCTTACCTAAGCCATCTTGACGGCCTTAGACCTTGGTTCTATACACCAGGGTGCCACTCAGTTATTCATTATACAATTGTTTACTGGAAGCTTAAATATTTCAGGAACTTCACTAGAGTGACGTCACTTTGAGAACAACACACGTAGGGTGTCTGTCGACACTTGCAAGACTCAGAGAGATTACCGAAGCAAGTGACATCTGAAGCCAAGAATGAGCTTAAATTTCTGCCTCCACCTTTCCAAGTAATAGAACACAGGTGCGCCTCTGGGGTAATAACCAGGCACGCAGTGCAGCGTCACGCTCAGGTTATATGGAACCCGGGCTCCATTCCAAGGCTTCTCTCATGCTTTTACTTTACCAACTGAACTGCATCCCGGACCCAATCTGACTTTTTTGTTGTTTGTTTGTTTGTTTTTTTCGAGGCAGGGTTTCTCTGTGTAGCCCTGGCTGTCCTGGAGATTTACTCTGTAAACCAGGCTGGTCTCAAACTCAGAAATCCACCTGCCTCTGCCTCCCAGGTGCTGGGATTAAAGGCATGAGCCACCACGTCTGGCTCTGACCTTTTTTAAATAATGTGAGGAATACATAACTCAATCTGCAACATATTGTATAACCGAGATTTTTATCCCTTATTGAAATATCAAACAATAATGTCTGGACATTTCTAGTCCTACTCTGAATTTACATGATAGACATCAAAATTAAGGATGGTGACCCTGTACAGTTTAAACTGACCTTACCAAGGTTTTGATTTCCACCTCAGAGTATCCATCACCTCTGCCTAACATCTGCAGGCAGAAGCACACCAGACGCCACAATTCACAAAGGTGCTCATCCCATTTCCGTGTACGCCCTCGTGCCTAACCTCTGCACACAGCTGACTCTACATCTACCAAATAAAAATTAGATTCTACAGGCTGGTGAGGTAGCTCAGGGGATAACGGCTCTGGCCACTGACCCTGTGGTTAAGCCCCAGGACCCATAGGATATGAAGAGAGAACTAACTCCCATAAGTTGGCCTTTGATTTTCATAAGAGCCAGGCACACATGCATGTGCCCGCATACACACTATAAACAAACAAACAAACAAACAAGATTAAAAAATAAACTAAACATGAATCATTTATTTTTCCTCTGGTATGAAAAAGAAACCCAATTTATGTTTCTGGTTTTGAGTCAGTCTTGCTCTGAAGCCTAGGCTGATCTTGAACTCTTGATCTGCCTGTTTCATTTGAACATTTATTCCCACCTAACCATAATTACAGAATCTTTTTTTTTTTTTTTTTTGGTTTTTCGAGACAGGGTTTCTCTGGTAGTCGGGCTGAATTACAATCTTAACCTGATACATTTTAATGTTACTAAAGGTAAGAAATAGGTGGAAAGCAGCTCAGCAGTGGTGGCGCACACCTTTAATCCCAGAGCTCGGGAGACAGGCAGGTGCATTCTGTGAGTTCGAGGCCAGCCTGGTCTACAGATCAAGTTCCAGGACAGCCAGAGCTACACAGAGAAACACTATCTTGGAAGAAAAGAAAACAAAAAAACAAAAGTGACAATAACAACAAGGAGAGAAGGGAAGGAGGGAAGGAGGAGGGATGGGAGGGAGGGAGGGAGGGAGGGAGGGAGAGGGAGGGAGGGAGAGGAGGGAGGAGGAGGGGGAGGGGAGGGGGAGGGAGGAGGGAGACATGGAAAGCTACCCTCCAGAACAGTCAGCAAATAATGAAGCCATTTAAATGGAATACTAATCTAGCTGCAGAGATCAGATTTCTGTACCTAGTCCTAGAGCTACCTGGGAGCAGAAGATGTTTTTAATCTTTTATAATATGTCATCTAAATGATAACTGTGCTAAACAAAATATTCAAACATTGTCTGAGATGGCAAAGTAACTGAGCTGAGCTTATGTCTTACAGGTCCACAATGTCAGCTAAGCACCCGGCAGACCTGGGCCGGCCAGCAAAGTGACCCCCTCTCAGGCGTTTGTCTAACAAAATATGGCTTCTTCCTACTTCTCTGGCTAATTAAGAAGATTAGCTGGACACGTTTTTCTAAAGCATTAGCCTACCCTATTTGTGAAAACAAAATGATTATATAGTGTCCTTTGGCAGTCCATGTGTTACATCTGCTAGTTCAACATGAAATAATTTAACCCTGAAATGAACAGGGGAAATGTTCAAAAGGGTCCAGTCTTGCCCACAACTCCCTTTGGAATTTCTCAAAGGAAGCTGGGCAGCAACACAGTGGTAGAGCCAGGGCTTTGCCTGAGCAAGGGCTTAGGTTCAACTCTAGTAAAAAGCATTTAATCAAAAGAATTCTCATGATTGAGCCAGCCTAGGCAGCCAACATCCCTCCCCGTGTAAAGTCAGTGAGCAGCGTCCACATACACCACTCCTTCCTTCCCTAGACATCTCTGCCCCTTGCAAGACAGAAACGGCAAAACGCATCTCAAGCGGAGCACCATGGCACACGCCTTTAAAGCCAGCACTGGGAGGCAGAGCAGAGCGGACCTCTGTGGATTCAAGGCATGTTCTACACAGCAAGTTCTAGGCTAGCCAGGCCTGCGTAACGAGACCTCATCAAAAAAAAACAAAATAAATAAATAGAATAAATAATGGAAATGTCTTCAAAAATTAAGCCAACTCCTGTTACCCTAGCACTCCCAAACCTGTCAGGAGAAGCCAGCTTGCTCTATACAGTGAGCTCCAGGACAGACACACTATGGGGGGAGGGGGGCGGATAAAGAGGGATGGAAGGGAGAAGAAGGGAGGGGAGGAAGAAAGGAAGAAGCAAGGAAGGAAGAAAGAAAGGAAGGAAGGGTGGAAAAGAGCAAGGGGGGAAGGAAGGAGAGAGGGAAGGAGGGAGGGAGGAGGGAGGGAGGGAGGGTGGCAGGCAGGCAGGTGCTCACTCCTTACCACCCTCCTCTATGAGTCACCGCACTTCTGCACGGATATTTAATTTTTCGTAAGCGCACTACTCCATCAGGAATGACCACAGTCTTCTTGCCTTAAAGGAGGGGTTGTCTGTTTTCCAATAAGATAAGACGATATAGCCTAATCAGGCCATTCTACTGATTATCCTGTCTCAATCTGCCTGACACAGGTTATGAATGAAGAGGGGGAAAAAAGACCACACGTCCTCGTAAACAGCACCCAGCACACCCATGTTACACAGAATCCCTTCCACCTTCCCTGTAAAGTGCCAGCAAACGCAAAAATACTAGGCTGTTTATATCATGATTAAAACCAAATGCTTAAAAAAAAGCTTTAAATATTACTATTACTGTAGGTGTGTACATGTGCCATGACACACATGTGGAGGACTCAACGGACAACTTAATGGAGTCATTTCTCTCCTGCCAGAGATCATTGATGCTCAGGTCGCCGGGCTTGCTCTGCAATTGCCTGTAACCACTGAGACCTCTTACCGTCCCCTCAAATGCTTTCTAAGACTTGGACGCTCTTGCTCTCTTGCTCTTGCCTTACTGCTCCCAGTTCTCTCCTCATTCCCTCCTCCTCCTCCACCTGCTCATGGGCAGTCTCTAATTCTCTACTTTCTCTCTCCCTCTGTCTGCCTTTCTCTGTCTCTACTACCCTCTTGGCTCCCTTCCCCATGCCCTGAATAAACTCTATTCTATACTAAAACAAAAACAAAAACAAAAACCTGGACCAATAGCCTTTAGCTATGTTGTAGTTGTACTTTATAAAAATAATTCTGTCTACCATTTTTTCCCCAAGCATGCAATAATTCTTCTGTGATACCAAAATTGTCTTCACAGGTATATACAAGTTCTATCTTCTCTGACCTGCCTTCCCTCTTCCTTTGTCAGTTTGGGGAGAAGAACTATCACAAACCTGCAAACAACATGGAGTCTAGCCTCGGGAAATAATTCATCCTGCATTGTTTTCATTCTGCATGGATAGTCTAGGCACAGAGCACCTGTTTTGAGTGTCTGGCTAATGTGAGCGGATCCTGGCCAGTGTTAGGTTGATAATGCTATGCTGTCACCCCACCTTGTCCTACCCATGGAGCAAAGCATCCACACCTTCTACATACATCACACAAGTGCATCTTTCAGAGACCATGGGCATCGCTTCCCCTTGCTAAGCAGCCATTCTAGAAAACATATACCATAGTTTCTGAGGAATTTGATAATTATTTTAAGCAACTTAAGACTTGAAATTCCCTATCCAGAATCTAGTGTAAAATTTGCTATGCATGGAACAGGTAAGTCTCCAATTTAAAAGCAGCTAGGAAACAACCTTGAGCGAATCCCTCTTGCGGCTTGTTGTTTAGCACGGCAGAAGAGTGCAGTACAAAAGCCAGGGATAAATCACAACTCAGCTGCTCCACAGCTTGGGGACTCTGGTGAAGTCTTTCCAAGTTCAGCACTCGGTTAGGGCAAAACGTAACAGTGTGCAAAGCCTGGGGAAGCTGCGGTCCTCTATCTAAACCTCGGGAATTGGGAATCGCCTTCTGTGGCAAGGAAGTGCTATGAAGTGTAATAAACACAAATCTGCAAGGTCCCAGAGAGATAAAAGGGGATGGAAGAGGAGGAGGGGCTTATCTCAGGCTAACAGGGCAGCCTGCAGAGGAGGCTGGGGCCAGCTGGCCTTGGGATGGATGAGCTAAACTTCTCCCAGTCTAGAGGGAGCAGCCTATACAGAACACACACACACACACACACACACACACACACACACACACTCACTCACTCACTCACTCACTCACAGAGACGAGGACGACCGCAGCGCCTTAGGGAGATGTGGAGTTACCAGAAACTTGAGGGATGTGATGGGAGAATCAGGTGAGCACCAGAAAAGGGAGAACCCACAGGCCTCACCAAGACTCACCTGCATGTGGTAGGAAGCCACTGAAGACAAGCAGCAAAGCAGAAAATAGTAAACACAACATTTCTGGTTTCTTTTTTTTTTTTTCCCCTTATATATAATGAAGTTTCTATTATAGCTGTGCTCCTATACAAATTTTTATTCAAAAAAAAATCATTATAAATATATAAAAGAAATAGTATTTACTGAGCCACTGCTATGTGGCAAGCAACTATGATAATCCCTTTGTGTAACTGGATTGTCAATCTCCAGCAACTAGAATCCGTATTGCACAAATGAGGAGACAAAGGGCAAATGATAAAACCTCTCAATAGATCCAGAGACTCATGAAGCCACAGGGCCAGCATGAGACATGAGATGGCAGACCATGTCTCACAGCCTAAGACTACCTCCTAGCAAATAGATATCTCTTACTGTCTCTATACTAATCTCTATACTAATTAAAATCGTTACTTATTTTTTTTTGTCTTGGGTTTTATTTGGAACAGGGCCTGGCTAAATAATCCATACTAACCTATGATCTTCCAGCTTCTGCCTCCTAGGTACCAGCTTTACTGATGTGTACCACTGTGCCCAGCATACAATTTTATTTTTAAAAAACTGCTCCATAGAGATACAGTCTATTCCAATAGCTATAAATCTATATCTGAATGAAGCTAATTATTAAAAACAGATTCAAAGAGAACATTTGAGCCAGGCACAGAAGGACATGTCTCCCAGCACTCAGAGGGAAAGGCTGGGAGAGCAAGAATTCAGGCTAGCCTGGCCTACATAACAAGTTCTTGTCTCAAAAAAATAAAATAAATTTAAAAGGAAGGTTATCAGAGAGTCATTTTAGAATCTTTACCAAAAATAAACCGAAAACCTGTAACTTCTATACAATGTCTTAATTGTTGACTTCATAGCCAGGCAGTGGTGGCGCACACCTTTAAATCCCAGCACTAAGCAGGCAGAAGCAGGTGGATCTCTGAGTCTGAGGCCAGCCTGGTCTACAGAACAAGTTCCAGGACAACCAGAACTACATATAGAATCCCTGTTTTGAAGAAAAAAACAGAAAAAAAGAAGTCTCATAAAGAACCTCACTTCTATACTAGCTAGCTACAAGACCAAGATTTCTCAATAAAGACGGATAGCTCACTAGCTACTGAAGTTTCAAATGAGCAACAGCTATACAGCTAAGTGCCACAGGAAGCCTTCCCTTTTGAAAAGACTAATTGTGGATTACACATGGGATTCACATGATTAAAATGTCACCCTTCCTTGGTATCACTGCTGTTCCCACCTATGAAGATAAAATAAAGACGCAAGTCTCAAAGCGGCTGTGTAAAAAAAGACGCAAAATAAGTGGAAATGATGCCAAGCAAACCATGGCCAGCTTTTACATTTAGATCACAAATACACACACACACACACACACACACACACACAACGAAACCAAAGATAACCAATTCTTTCCAGGAATCCTTGGAAGCAGAGAACTACACTAAGACACTCTAATACTGCATATTAGACTTCTTCTCCAGTTGGGAAAAAAACAGATAGGGTTTCAAACCCACAGGAGGTGGAGAAGCCAGCAGGGGCTCAGAAAGGATCCCCGTTTCCTTCCAAGTGTGAATTTACCTTGCAGTGAAAAGTGCAGATCATCAATGCCCGAGAAACCCTGTCCGTCTTCCGTGGGAGGCACAGAGCTAGCGGCCATGCTTTGCCTCAGTGGAGATTAGACCACGTCCATCTCAATTGAAGTGAACTGAAAGCAGAAAGAGATAAAATGTTCGTTAATAACTCTGTAGCTCAGCAAGTCTAGTAAACATGCAGGAAACAGCACAAGCCAAATCTACCCTCTCAAAGAGCAATGGCTCTCAAGGAGGGCTTCCTTCGTCCATGAAGAACAAAATGACCACACTTTTTTGAATCATCATCTGAACTGTGCCCTGTGACGTATTCAGGCTCTTTGGAGCTACTGGCAGAACTCCAAAAGAACTGGCCTTGTGGGTTGTGTGCAAATTATAAAAATGAAAGCTACACACTTCAAACCCAGAATGTAGCATCTATTAATGTAGCTGACAAGAAAGAAAGTCAACATTCACTGCTGTCTTTGGCCTTCAGCTCACAAGAGTTCTCTTCAAAAAAAATTTTAATTCCCTCTGTTCTTTCTCGGTTCCATAAATGGCCACTTACTGGAAACAGTAAGACCCAAGCCTGCACAGCCTGCAAAGAGAAACTAAAATCACAAACATATCAGAGTGACTATTTTGATGACTGTAATAATATTATTTTCCTAAGGATTTCTTCTTCTATATGTCTCTTTTAGCTCCACCTTGAGTCATTCTTTCTGGTATTAGAGATTTGAAACAGGGCCTGATACATCGTCTAAGTAGGTATTCTATCACTAAGCCTCTTCCTCTACTGAAGGAATTCTCCCAATAAAAGTAATTCATAACCCATAACCCTTTAAAAAAAAAAAAAAAAACAGCTGTTTCATGTACACAGGAATCACGGTCAACTTCTGCAGGCTGACAATGAAAGATAGGTTCTCTCACAGAGATCACTAAATAACCAATATCAAACTGACCAAACAGAAAACATAAATACACTTCTGTGAGAAAGGAAGTGATGTAAAAGCGACTGTTAGAATCTGCACAGTGGAGGCCACGGCGTGACTCAGGAGCAGTTCTTACCTACCATTCGAGATGTCCTGGGCTCATCCCCAAGACTATAAAGAAAGGAAGACTCTGTGTTCTAAATATATGCAAAATCCTCTGACTTTGATATAGGTTAGCATATTTTTTTTCATGAGAAAATGTTGGAGGGAAAACTAAAAAAAATAATAATAATTTTGAGGCTGGCAGCTCATCGGTCATATTAAATATTAAACAGGCTAAAATATGCAAAGGGTAGTCATCATTACACGGTCCAAACCCTTTTCCATCCTTTCTTTGCCAGTGTTTATTATCCTGCTGTCATATTCTCTCTCTCTACCTCTCTCTCTCTCCTCCTCTCTCTCTGTTAAAGATTTTACCTACCAAATACACTGTTAATAATTGATTTGTTTTTCTTCCTGGTTGAGATCAGTCAGGAACAGCCTGCAGTTACCACGCTGCTCCATTGAGTTGGTCCAGATTAACAAAAGGAAATACTGTTCGTTAGTTCTCAAGGGCCAGGACCCTGATAGCCGCAGTGGCGCAGGTATCCTCAGCCCTGTCACACAGCGAGGCCCTCCTCTACTCCTCCCACATCCTAGGGTCCCCAAGGCACAAGTGCTGTTTTATTTTAACAGCAGAAAAAGTGGATTCTAAATGAATTTCCTATGGTCACCACTGTTTCAGGTCTATTTCGTTTTAAAAGGAAGAAGGAATAACAGTGGCGCACGCCTTTAATCTCAGTACTCAGGAGGCAGAGGCAGGTGGATCTCTGTGAGTTTGAGGCCAGCCTGGTCTACAGAGCTAGTTCTAGGACAGCCAAGGCTACAAAGAGAAACCCCTGTCTCGAAAACAAAAGAGAATACAGTAGCACCCACATTTTGGCAGTTCTTATCTGACACAGACATAGGTATTGCTTAAAGCAGTTTACATACACACCTCTTTCCTACTGATCAGTCCCATAGGGTGAGGCAGAGCCAGGGTTAGGATTTAAATCCGAGACTATTCATAAAAGAGAAGAAGGAGCCTTCTTCAGAGGCATTACAAAAACTTGGGTTAAAAAATTAACATGGTGGCATGAAAGCTTCCACAGAACAGTGTGGAACTATGTTCTTAAGAGTCACATAGACTTACAGGGCCATGGCGGTGCACACCTTTAATCCCAGCACCCGGAAGGCAGAGGCTGGCAGATCTCTGTGAGTTCGAGGCCAGCAGGATCTAAAAATCGAATTCTAGGACAGCAAGAGCTGTTGCACGGAGAAGCCCCACCTTGAAACACCAAACCAAAACCAAAAAAAAAAAAAAAAAAAGCACGGAAACAGATAGCCACACTGTTATAAGTAACATAAGTTCTTTTTAAATGACTGTGATCCGCTTGTGCAATATATTTCCGAATGCCTGTGGTGATTCTAAAACCTCAAAACATGAACAAAGTTCCCTTTTTAAAGGAAATGTTGGCCTTTACTCTGGATTACAAAGGCTAGAATGTTTTCAACTAAAGAAATGAGATGTGCAAAGAATCCTATTTCCAGCCAATGAAACTACACGTGGGTTACATGTTTTTCATTATTGTTTGGATTGTTAGGTTATCAAGTGACAAGTGTTTATTTCTACTACAATAAGATGATTTTTACTTTCATGAGACTGAAGTGTTGTATAGTTCATTGTCCATTCTGATGTCCACACGGGATCAACCCTGTCCATATGCTTGTAATGAGAATATGCATATAACAGAAATAACACTGAGAAAGATCACAAGGTGGAGTGGCGGCTGTCAGCAGAGACAGGCAGATCCCCGGAACTCAGATGCTGGCCACTTTGGTTGGTGAGCTCCAGATTCAAAGACAGACTTGTCTCAAAAATAAATTTGAAGAAAGATAGAAGACGTCTGTATCAACGTCTGGGGTACACACACATACACACACACACACACCCTCAAAGTTTGTCAAATTTTTCTAGAAAATATTGCCCAAAATCTTTCTGTTATCTAAAGGGACTTTTATTTTCTCATTATTAGATAACTTCCCAACAGTCGCTGTCAGACTAACAGAAATGAGATCTGAATGTCCACTGTGAGGCTGAGGCAGCTAGCCCATCTTCAGGGATGTCTCAGCTCAGGAGTGGAAGAAAGGCAGGTTCCCAGATGAATGGTGACTGAGATGCTAACGATTTCCCCAAGGCTCCTATTCCCATTTTCTAGGTATCTGTGGTCCTTCCAGGAACTAGCTACTCTCAGCTACTGACCGTCATTAAATTAGCTATGGCCAAACATTGCTGACACAATAGGAATAAGTTTCTTCATCTTTTTCTATTTTTTGGGTTGGTCAGTTGGTTTTGAGACAGGGTCTCATGATAGAGCCCTGTCTGGCTTGGAACTTGATTTGTTGACCAGGCTGACCTTGAAGTTGCAGCAATCTTCCCGCCTCTGCCTGTGAATGCTGGCATTACAGTCACACGCAGTTGGAGCCGTCATTTTCTTTCCTGCTAATGTCCTAGTTACTTTACACTGTAGTCATCATTGGACAGAAGAGCCAGTCCAAGTTTCCAGAGCAAATACTATCTCCTCCCAGGTACTTATTGTCATGACAACCAAAGGAGACCAGAGGATCAACCTAGCCATGCAGTAGACTCTCAAGAAACAGGTCGTGGTGCTCAGGTTAGGATCTGCTGGATTAGGATCTCACAACCAAGTGTCACTTGCCACCCATGCCAACAGTGCCCCTGCTCCAATAGTGCCAACTGTCCCTGCTCCAACAGTGCCGCTCCAACGTGGCCTCCCAACAGTGGCCCTGACCACAGTGCCTGACCCACTGTGCCTGCACACCCACTTAGCCAAGATTACAGCATGCCAAGGGAGTGCCACCACTTCCCTAACTGCCTCCCATTGGCCTTGCCCATGGCCCAGATCTCTGAAGTGCAGTAACGCTGCAGAAATGATAAAGTGCTCTAAAAAATGCTTGAAACCAACAACTTACAAAGTAAGGAGCATTTACTAAGGATTCATATTAGACGCTGAGCAGGATATAAATTATCACAAACTGTGATTTTTGTCCTTACGTTTGATATTGGGACTAAACCCAGGGCCCTGTTTGCGGCACCTCTTAAGTTAGTAGTAAAGATTACAAACAATCACAACAGTAAAAGTAAAGAGAAAAATAAGAATCCAGCACTGATCGCAAAAACTCCCACAAATGCTGGTAATTCCACTCCCTGAGTCACCCTTAAAGCAGTCAGACTCCAGACTCAGAAAGCTAAATACCAGCCACTGAAGGCTGAGGGATGTAGGGGTTAGAAGTGAGCAGTTTCAATGCCTTGAAATCGTTTCAGTGGTAGAGAGATTCAGTTTTGCCAGACAGGTTCTAGAGCTGAATATGGTGGGTGATGGTCACACAAAAACAGGTATGTGCTTCACACCACTGAGTGTGTCTCATTTAGAAAGTTATGATGAAGGCCAGGCGTGGCGACACATGTCCTTAATCCCAACACTCGGAGGCAGCAGTGGTGGAGCTCTGAGTTCAAGGCCAGCCTGGTCTACAGAGTGAGTTCCAGGACAGCCAGGGCTACACAGAGAAACCCTTCTCAGAAAAAAAATAATAATAATAATAACAGCCAAAAGAATGTTATAATGATAAACTTTGTTACTAAATTTCTAAGTGAAACTTTCCCAATCTATATCATACTATAATATAAATCAGGGGCTGGGTAAAGGAAACACCATTTCTGGCCATGAAACACTACAGTAAAAATGTATGTCCTGTGCATTCGCTCTCAGGAGCAAAATGTGAAAGCAAAACATGGAGACGAGCTAGGAGTATGACCAAACAGAGCCCTGAGGAGAGAAACAGGCTGGGGCTCAAACACAGGAGAAAGAAAAGAAAATTCCCAGGATGCACAGGGAGTGCTCTGAAGAATAGTGTGCAGTGGGGGTTGGGGAAGCAGGGGATTAGGAAGGAGGGAAGAATAAGCACACAGAATGAAGTCAGACGCTCCTGATTGGCTGAAGAACTTCAGAGAAGAAGTTAAAAGGCCTGCAGGAGAGAGTCAGCGACCTCACGACCTCACGAGCAGCTCAGAGCAGTTCCGCCATAGGCTCTCAGAAACCTCACTTTAAAATTCTTAAATTATTTTTAATTGTGTCTGTGTGCATAAGGACATGCATGTAAACAAGCACAGGTGCCCTCAGAGGCCAGAGACATGGGACGAATCTAGAGATGAAATACAGGTGGTTGTAAACCATACAAAAAACGAGTGCTGGAAACCAGTCCTCTGGAGGAGCAGCAAGTGATCTGAACTGCTGAGCCATCTCACCATCTCGATCCAGCCTGCCCTCCAGCCTCCTTCAGCCTTCTCTGCCTCCTCTTGCCAGCCTCTCTCAGAACCTTTCGAAGGTCCCATCCTCCGAGTTTCCTTGCACCTATCCGGCTCTGAAGCTAAACCCCGACATGAGATGACCTTCATTTATCTCAGAAAAAAATAAGCAGCAGGGGGGTCATCTCTGGGGAGCAGGAGCTACATGGACAGGGGACAGTGCCTGAGAAACAAACGGTGGGGAACAGGAACCAACAAGCCAGAGATGTAGACAGGGCTGGGAAAGCAGCTACAGTCCGGGGTTGCACTGGCTGCACATGGATTCCCCAGCATCTAGAAACCAGGGTTTGCGAGGTACCCTCGGTCCCAAAAACGCTAACCTAGACCCAGAGCTGAAATATGAATGGCAGCTGTTCTTGACCTGATAAGATTCCACCAGCTGAAAAGATTGCTCTGAAATCCTACATAGATACATCAGTGTTCATGACAGAACTGTTCAGAGCAGCAAAAAGTGGATGGAATTAATCCTGTTGTAGAGGGATGAGCACTCTGCAGCTGACGCACACACAGGAAGACTATCCCACGGCTCAACTGAGCAACCAATAGCAGCAGAGATATACACCATATTAAAATCATCTCAGGGCACTAAGGAGAAAGTCGTTCATATAGTGGATGCAAATTTTATTGATTTTTAATTGTTTACATTTATTCATTTTTTTACGAAGAGGAATACAGTGGAGGTCAGAAGACAACTACAGGAACGGTCAGTTAGTCCTCTCCCCCATCACATAGACCTCTGGGGTAAAATCTAAGTTATCAGACCTGGAGGTAAGCCCTCCGCCTCCTGAGGCATTTCATCTATCAGCCCTGGATATAAAGTCTCAGCACACATATACAGTAAAGAAACAGGGAAGCGAGGTCCGTCAGAGTGGAGGGTGAGGGAGGGAGAGAAGGATTCCACAGCAGCTACAGACTTAATTTTGCTAACATCTAAACAGTTCCTTATGGGCATTAAAAAAACACTTCTAATTTTTCTTTAACATCGAATTAAAACAGAATAAATCATCATTTCCGCCTTTTCTTTTTACTTTGATTTTCGAGACAGGGTTTCTCTGTGTAGCCCTGGCTATCCTGGAACTCACTACGTAGACCAGGCTGGCCTCAAACTCAGAGAGCTGCCTACCTCTGCCTCCCAAGTTCTGGGATTAAAGGCATGCGGCCACCACCAGCCATTCCCACGTTTTCATAGCAATAGAAGGCATCTGAGGTGAGAGTGGGACCCACGGTTGAGAGCACTTGAGCAAAGAGCTGGAAGGTTTGGCTTTCATTCCACCTTCGATGCTGACCATGGGCCTTGTGCCAGCCTCAACTCTCAGGTCCTGGTTCTTCAACTGTGACATGAGGATAATGATTCTGTCTGGGCCAGCACACAGACTTTCAGATTCCTGCAAAGAGTCCAACTCAAAGTTCGCCCCTGCACACTTGGAAACACTGGTGTATAAGCAGCCCCATTTGCGGAGGAGTGGCTGGAACATTCGGTCTGGCCACTCCTAACCGCAGTTCTCCCAGCCGCCCAGAAGCACTATTAAAGGGCTTTGCAACAAGATAAAGAGGGAGGGAGGGAGGGATGTGGAAAGGGTTGGAGGAAGAAAGAGAGAAAGGAAAAGAGGGAGAAGGTACCGGATAGTCCACAAACATCTTCCTGAGTGTTTTTTAGGCAAGATGTCTAGTTCTACTTGTAGTGATACCTCCTTAGAGTCTGACGATTTTAAAGGGGAACCTTGGACCCAAGCGATTCCGGGTGGAAGAAAGAAACAAACCAAGGAAGTGGGAGTCATCCTCCTGATTGGTGGTCCGAGTTTCCCAGGTCCAGCAACGTGCTTCAGCACAGACTAA
Organism: Mastomys natalensis; assembly: GCA_021653895.1. NCBI lineage: Eukaryota > Metazoa > Chordata > Mammalia > Rodentia > Muridae > Mastomys > Mastomys natalensis. The sequence goes on from JAJTUV010001289.1 coordinate 290,444, forward strand.
GTGTGCATGCTGCCAGGCCTGCTGACCTGAGTTTGATCCCCAGAACCCACAAGGTGGAAGAGAACTGACTCCCACAAATGCTTCTGGCCTTCACATGTGCACCATGGCACATGTTCATGCACACCCAGATAAATAAAAATTTTAATGTAAAATGGCTGCATGTACAACTGGCCCAGTTCTAGAGAAATGCGAAGAAACATTTAGGAAAATGTAGAGACTTTCACTGTGATTAAAACAACATTTTCCCCAAATGACCAAGTAACACACTACACAGTACAGGGAAACATAGCTGCACACACGTTTGTGGGTGTCTGGGTGGGTGTGAGCGAGTGGGCGTGGCTAATATTGGGTGTCTTCCTCAATTGCAATCCAACATGCTTTTAAAAATATATTTATTCTTTGAAAATTCTCTATGTGTACATAATTTATTTGATTATATCTTCCCCATTCCACTCTAAGCCCCCTTAGATGCCCGCTAAACTTTTTTCAGGTAAGGTATGTGTATTGTGTTCATGTGTATCATGTATATATGATACACTATATACATATATACACATATGAGAAAGAGAGAATGGTGCTGATTTGCCTAGACTGGCTGACTGTCGAGCCGCAGGACTGCCCTACCTATGCCTGCCAGCACTGGAATTACAGGCACATTCCCAGGCCTTTTAGGTGGACGCTAGGGGTGGAACACAGGTCTTCAGGTTTGCACACCAAGCGCTTCACCACTGAACCCCCACCCCCACACAAGCATGTTTTACACACTTCTGTTGTATCGACTTTCCCTGATGAGGAGTTCTTATCCTTAAAAATTCCAAACACTAGTCTCTCCAAGACATTTAAAAGAAATATTTCTAAAATTGAAATGTTTGACATCAAATAGCAGCCAAAAATATGTTGGATGTTAAAATGAGAAGCTCATTCCTGACATATACCATTTTGCTAGAAAAATATTTGCCCGTTTTAATGACAGCTGCAAGCATAGCCTCACACTCAGAAATTACTCTCTTACACTCGGCAGAGGCAGAGTGTCGTGTGCCTTCCTTTTGGCCGGCACTACTGGAAGGGTCCCAAAACCCATTGCTTTCTTTGACACAAACACTGGCGGCTGCATGGGATCCGCTCTTTCTGTCACCATGTCCCTTGCACAGAGAAAACTAGAAAAAGCAACTTTTTTCAGAGGAGGTTGTCTTATAATGACCACTTTGGTCCTAGATGGTATATACATGAGAGTCAAGGGGACCAGAATGCGGCACCCCAAAACTATCCTCTTTGGAATAAACCAAAGTGAACAATCAATACTAGGAAAAAGCTTTAAAAATCAGAACATGTTGCCCTTCTGCAAGGGAAGCTTGATTTACAAGGACCCTTCAGAGAGATGGCTCAGCAGTTAAGAGCACTGACTGGATCAGAGGATCCAGCCCCAGTTCCTAGCACCCACATGGTGGCTCACAACCATCTGTACCTCCAGTTCTAAAGACCTAACAGCCTCTTCTGACTTCTGCTGGCACCGGGAACCCACTTGATGCACACACATAACACAGGTAAAACACTCATATACATAAGAACAATAAATCTTTGACAATTTTTTAAAAGTACATTTCTATGTATAAAGGTGACTCACTTCTCTGTTCCAGAAAGAGGATTCTGATTGGCTCTTGATGGAGGTTAAACTTTAACCACCTAGTGTCAGAACACAGTCCCTTTATGATCCCTAACTGCCTCCTTTCTCCTTTGCCTAGCCTCTTCCTGCATTTTGTCATCTTTTGGAGAGCAGGCCTTTGAATCCTCATCTACTTTTGTACAGAACTTCTCTTCATCTCTAAGAAATTCAAACCCTTTTCTCTTATTTTTTTTTGGGGGGGGTTGGTTTTTCGAGACAGGGTTTCTCTGTGTAGCCCAGGCTGTCCTGGAACTCACTCTGTAGACCAGGCTGGCCTCGAACTCAGAAACCCGCCTGCCTCTGCCTCCCAAGAGCTGGGATTAAAACCATGTGCCACCACCGCCTGGCTCCCTTTTCTCTTGTTAATTCCCAGTTTAAGGGTGGGCCCAAAGTCACTGGATCCTGAGAGGGTAGATGGGAACTGGTTAATTTAAAAGTTGACTGAAGCGATGGAGAAATGGCTCAGAGGTTAAGTGTAGGAGGTTGGTCTGGTGCTGCTCCGTATTCAGACGTTAAATACTGGACCCCAAGATCTGGTTGACAACCCCAGTGAGGAGATCCTCATATACACCAAATGATGCTATGTAAACCTTGCTCTGATTGGTTAATAGATGCTTGCCTATAGCCTGGGTTGAGCAGAAGAAGGGGGGCAGGGCAAAGGTTCTTGTATAAATTATTATAATATTTATATAACATATATATATGAGGCTTAGGGTCTCAGGCAGGGACCATGAAGAGATAGAACAAGGAGGAGGAAAAAGAAGTCGCCATGGGGTAGATGGGTTGTGAGCACATGGCCATAAGGGCTGGCCTGATGAAGTAGGAACAGCCCAGGAGGAACATGGCATAGCTTCATGGCTTTGTCTTTTTAAGCAAGAAAATGTGACTCATTGCCATTTTCAGGGAACTCTGGGGTGGTTCATGTTATGGGGAGAGGTTGTTCTTCATTATTATCAATGTGAGTGTGGGTGGGTGTGGGGTGTGTACGCGCGCGCGAGCGCACAGTATACATGAGGAGATCAGAGGACAACCTTGTGGAGCAGGTTCTCTCCTTCCATCGTCACATGGGTCCTAGGAAATCCAACTCATGTTGTCAGCCATGCACAGCAAGGGCCTTCACTTGCTGAGAGACGGGGGTGGGGGGGGCAGATCCGAGTTCAAGGCCAGCCTGGTGTACAAACCGAGTTCCAGACCAGCCAGGAAGGTACAATGAGTCTCTGACTCACAAAAACAACCAACAACAATCAAAACTTTCCAACAGTGGTTCTTAACCTTCCTAACGCTGTGGCCCTTTGATGAAGTTCCTCATGCTGTGGTGACCCCTAACTATAAAATTGTTGCTACTTCATAACTGTAATTTTGCTACTGTTATGAATCATAATGTAAATATATGATATGCAGAATATCTAATATGGGACCCGCCCCAAAGGAGTCCCCACCACAGATTGAGAACCACTGCTTTAGAGGTTCACCAGTATGGTACTCCCCTGTAATCCCAGCATTTGATAAGCAGCAGGATCAATAGTTCAAGAGCAGCCTTGGCTACATAGGAAGTCTGATGACATCCTGGGCTACATGAGGACCTAAATACAAATAAAACCACTTGGAGTTAACCACTCTCACACGATTTTCATCCACTGAAATTAAAAAGCCAGGATGTGGTGGCGCATGCCTTTAGTCCCAGCATTCAGGAGGCAAGAGGAGGAGACGGCTATGAGTTCAAAGCCAGCCTGGTCTACAGAGCAAATTCCAGGACAGCCAAGGCTATACACAGAAAAACCCTGTCTCAAAAAAGGGGAGGGGTGGAAGGAAACTAAACAAAGAAAATGTAGGAAGATGTTACCTCTATTCAAAAATAAATCAGAGGTGGGCCCCAAGCCTGACAATCCTTATTCCATACCCAGTACATTAGTGAAAAAATATTTTAAATAAAATAAAGAGAAGAAAATACTTCTTAAAAATGGGATTTATGGTTAATAGAACAAAATTGTACTGGCCAGATGACACAAAATAAATGCATGCAATTCTTTTTATTTTTATTTTGTATGTGTGTATGAAAAGTCCATTCAGCTAGAGACTTAACTTGCTGGGAACTAGGACTCCCCACGCAGCAATTGTTTCTTCGGTGCTGAACTCTTGTGTGGCTGCTTCAGTGTGTGTGAAATGCATGCTGGGAAGGGCAGAGAAGTGCCTGTCCTTTCTTCCTTGTTCACATGGATAAACTAAAGTTCCCTCCTTGGCTCCAGCCTTGGAAGGTGACCTCTGGGAGCCCCTTTCCTGCTCAGCAGAGTTACCTGTGTTACTAACTCTCTTCTATATGCATGCAATTATCTGTCTGTGTCAAACTGGCTTTCTACTTTCCCAGTTCCATCCTGAGACCAGCCAGTCTAGGTTAATTCTTAGAGATGAGTCTCCTTCCCCAGTCTGAGAGTAGAACACATCGATAAGAAAAAAAAAAAGACATGCATTAATCTGAACTGGGGCATGGTGGAACATGCAAAGGTAGGTGGATCTCTGAGAGTTCTAGGCCAGCCTGGTCTACATATTAAGGATCAGAATCATCATCATGATCACTACCACCACCTCCACCACTACCTGTACCCTCTTCTGGCCTGCAGACATACTTGCAGGCAGAATGCTGTATAAATAATAAATAAATAAATCTTAAAATAATAATAGTAATAATAATAATTTCACTTGAAGGGGGTTTCTCAACATCTTTTGCTATTGAGACAAATTAACTCAGCTCAAGGTTGGAGGGATAACTGCCAGCTTTTGCTTTTCCACGGTACCCAGAATTCTTGGGGCAGCAACCTGACTATAAATTTCTCTGCGTCTCTCAGGTACAAAACAGACTCTCTTATGTGCCCAGTGTGTCGGGCTTGCAGGACATCAGCCTATTAGACCTCATGCAGCCAAGGATAACTAGGAATATATGCCCAAGACAAAATCACGTATGTGCTTAAAACATTATGAGATTTGTTTGTGTTTTCCCCCCAACATACACCCCCATAATGTCACACTGCAATGACAAAGGGCCTGCCACTGAGCACCTCCCCCATCAGACTGTGCTGTGCTCTCCCATCCCACTTCTGTCATTCCTATGAAAAGGACCCATACTTCTCTGAGCTGTTTGTCACTTCTCAGTATGATGTCAGAACTCCCATTCCTCCTAGAAGGAAGAGAACCACAAAAGCCCTGTGGCTCGAAGTTGTAGGCAGACACATCTTTTTTTTTTAAATTCATTATCCTACAACGCTCTTATCTTTACATTAAGATAATTCTGCTTCATAAGGGTCTTCAAGAGCAGGAAGTGAAACCCAGAGAGACTGGCATCAGAAGAAGTTAACCAACATTTCTACATAATCAACCCATCCCCCCCCCAACACAATCGCCCACCCTGGTGAGCAGGCCAGTCAGAAGACTGCAGGACCCTCAGGTTGTATGGTTGTACCAAGTACAGGCCAAGGAGACCCAGACTCACCAGAGCGGAGTCACAGTCTTGTTCCCACATTTCATCCCACCCACTCATTACTCAAAGAACACCACCCATGCTAGCGGCCCAGGCTATACATTACTGCAAGTCACACCTGAGGCAGAGTCACGAAACACCAGAAAACAGAGGTGGGTGAGATACACAGGTAGACACAGACACTCCTTACAAAAGAACTAAGATGGTCCTGTCTCCCACCCTCCAAAACTAAACAAACTCCATACACTGACTTTTCTTTTTAAAGCTCTTGCTTGCTGCTGGGTTGTTTTTTTTTTTTTTCTTTTTAGATTTATGTGTATGAGTATTTTGCCTGCATGTGTCTATGTGTGCCACATGTGTGCCTGGTGCCCTCAGAGGTCAAAAAAGTGCATCAGATTTTGGGGAAATGGAGTTACAGCCAGCTGTGAGCCACCATGTGAATGCTCTGAACCCAACCCAGGTCCCCTGCCAGAGCAACATATGTTCTAGCCTCCGAGCCTGTTCTCCAACCCCTCATACTAACTTTGTTGTGAGACAGGGTCTCAAGCTCACTTTGAGAACCTGCTGTGTAGCAGAGGTCGACCTTGAATGAACTCCCAACCACCCAGCCTCCAGGAATCACAGGCACCCACACAACACTTGATCTCCCTCAGTAACTTTTTGGGTTTTGTTTTATGAGATAGGGTCTCACTCCTAGAGTCCAGGCTAGTCTAGAACTTGCTGCACTGTGCTCACCAGGCTGGCTTCCATTTTAAGTCAGTCTCCTTCCTGAATGATAGAATCAGCCTCCTGCATCTGGCCTTTTTGACTGTTTTTATTTGAGGTCAGAGGCAGTGAGACAGGGTTTCTTTGTGTAGCATTGGCTATCCTAGAACTAGCTAGCTCTGTAGACCAAGCTGTCCTCGAACTCACAGAGATCCACCTGCCTCTGTCTCCCGAGTGCCAGGGTTAAAGGTGTGCGCCACCACCACACCTGGCCTTTTTTGGCTTAAAACAACAGTGTAAGAACAGAAATTCTGGCCAGGACACTTAGCATGCATCTGGTGATTTACTTCAGTGGAAACCTGCATAGGTGTCGTCTGCCCTCCACTGGCATGGTTCCATTAATCAGCACCAGATGGAAGTGATGAACTAAACACACCTCAGCAGAAAATCAGAAATACTCAGAAACCTTATTTACTTACACACACCATGCTCAAGACATCCTCTCGTCAAACTTGCCACCTAGTCTGGCATTGAACAATGAAGAAACTGAAAGCGAAGGTTCAGATAGGAATCGTGGCTCTCTTGGATTAAGAACCGGGGCTTCACTCTTCCCACCAAGTTCTCCAGCCTGTTGTTTCCATGTGTAGAGAGCAGTCATGTGCATGCACCTTTGTTCTCTCCCAGAACACTTCCCATAACCTATTAATAGAGCTGGAAGTTGTCCAAGTCGAAATATAATTCATTAACAAAAGTGGCGGTTCAGTGACTGACAACGTGGTGTTCTCATCCTCAGAGAAAAATCAATTGCCCGGCAAATTAATGGTTCCCTCTTTCCATCCCCAGAGACCAACAATTAAAACTGAGTTAGGTCTCAGTGTGTCTGCTTCTAGATGGGAGTAGATGTTAATCTTCAAATAGCAGGCCCTCTGGACCCAAGGAGATGGCTTCTGGGCCGTGTTACTCTGTCGAGAACTCACTGGGAAGCTTTAGTCAAGTCTTTATTATCTTAGTTTTCCCTGACCAGAGAAGGTGGCCACCCACACAGTCAGTCAGTCAGCAAGAACATGCCCTGAGAGCCAGGAATTGGGCTCAGTTAGTAGAGCGTTTGCTTAGCATGACTGAATCCACCATACACAACACCCGTGACCCCAATACCTCAGTGGTAAAAGAAAGAAGGTCACAGATTCAAGGTCATCCTCAGCTACACAGTGAGTTCCAGGACAGCCTAGGCTCCATAAAACTTTCTCTGGGAAAAAAAAAAAAAAAGAAAGAAAGAAAGCTTTGTTCAATTTTTTTTTGTGTGGTTGGTTTTTAATTAGAAAAATACAATGGTATCCACTACCGCAATTAGATAAATTTCCAACATACAATTCTATCCAGAGGCACCAGACCCACACCTGCACCTGCACAAACACAGTGTCCAGTTGACACTGGTGTCAAGAACCAAAGGAAAAACAGGCTATTGTTGAATAGATATGGAGATGTCATTCCCTAGGTCCTGAAAACAGTACAGAAGCCATATTTATGTGAAGCAGCGTTCTCGACATTGATGATCACAAGATCAACTCTGGAAAACACTGGAGGTATCCTACACACTGTCCTAGCAAACACTCAGCAAAGACCCAATGCCTTATGCAAGAATAAACAGGTGTATTCATCGCTTCTGTGTACAAGTTAGTCTTTCATAAGTCCAACATCATATGTATAACAAATAATTAATGTCAATTTTATTATGACTTATGATCAATAAATGTTTGATATATATGTCAATTTTATAACTATATAGCCAGAGTCACATAAAAATTACTTGATGTGCTTGTTTGCTTTCTACTGCTGTGATGAAGCACAGACTAAAGACAATGTGGGGTAAGGGGAGGGTTTATTTCACCTCACAGATTATACACTCCATCATCCTGGGAAGTCAGGGCAGGAAGTCAAGGAATCTGGAGGCAAGAACTGAAGCAGAGGCTATAGAGGAATGCTATCGACCGGCTTGCCCTCAGGGCTTCCTCGGCCTGCTTCCTTAGACACACCAGGGCTGTCCAGGAGTGGCACTGCTCGTAGTGAGCTGGGCCCTCCCACATTGATCATCAGTAAAAAAAAAAAAAAAAAAAAAAAAGTCCCAAAGATTTGCCTACAGATCAGTATAATAGAGGCCTGTCCTAGCTAAAGATTTGTTCTTCCCAGATGACCCTTTCATCAAGCTGACTTAAAAACAAAAACAAAAAAACTAACCAGCCCAGATAAAAGGGGGTTAAAAGTAGAAAACCTGTAAAGGCCTCTGCTCGCTCTGTAAGTATAAAGAGTCAGAGTCCCCCACCCCTCCTATTCCACAGAAGCAGCTGAGACCACTGTCCCAGGAAACCAGGAAAACCACCTTTCTTCCCACCCAAACTCCATTTCCAGTAGGAGGAAGTAGCGGGGCAAGAAGAGGCCCTAAACCATCATCACTGGCCCTGCAGTAGAGGGGACTCCCCCAGCACCTTTGCTCTGCTCTCAGAGCCTCTGTGGAAAGGAGGTTTATTACATTAACCAAGGTCTCTGGGTCTAGGTGGTTTGTGGTTTTGTGGGTTAGTGGCTTTGATTTTGAGTTTGGTGTTTGGGCTCATTCCACCCCATCTCCAGTGGGATCACACAAGATTTAAGCACCTGGGCAGAGCTCTGCCTTAGCTCCACCAAGGGGGATGAAAAATATATATATATACACACACACACACACACACACACACACACACATACACCACACACACACAAATATATATATTTGTTAAAATTGGGAACTCAAAAAGGGAAACCCCACCTCAATTAAGTCTGGATCCTTTAGGAGTCAAAGACTTGAAAAGGTTTTTGATTCATGATCAGGGATGCTAACCTGCAGGAGCGGCCTCTGAGAGGCCTGCTGGCTTCCTCCCTTAACACCCTTACCTTTGCACCAGCAAATGTTTCTTTTCTCCTCCATGAAAAAAATGTATTACTCTATGCAGATGCCTACTTACTAGGGAAGGGGTGGCGCGCTCACCACGGTGCACGGTGCACGGTGCACGGTGCACAGTGCACGGTGCACGGTGCGCGTATGGAAGTCGGAGGTCAGCTCTGTGGATCTACTCTCCTCTCACATGGATTCCAGGGACGGAACTCGGGTTGTCAGGTTTTGCCAGTTGTTTCATCGGCTGAGCCATTTCACTGTGCCCCAGCTGGCCTCTAGTACACTATGTAGCCAAGAATGACCTTGAACTCCTGACCTTCCTCCCTCCGTCTCCAGAATGCTGGGATTGAAGGGATGCACCACCATGCCTGGCTTAACAGAATTTCTTTAAATCCTTTATGAAATGTTTTTAATTCTTATATCATGAATCCATCCTATGGCAAGAAGTGAAACAGAAAGAATTTCCGAACCACTAGGATGATACTAATTTTGATAAATATGCAAAAAAGCTAAAATACAAAGTGCAGCTTGTTTTCAAAATATTGTTTGGGCGACACATTTGCTCTCCTCTGAAATTACCCATTTACAAAGTCTGCCGGGTTCTGCTCCTCACAATAGCGGTTTCAGCAAATAAGCTCAAATTATTTCTGCTTCCATAGATAAATTTCTTTCAAGCAACATTCTCAATGCTAACATTCCTGCCAGTCCCAAGACAGAAGAGACTAGTTTAGATGGCATTTTTAAAGATAAGAGCACTCAGGCAGGTGACAGATGACAATCCCCTGGCTATTTCCTACCCATGGTATCCAGAAAAATCACAGCAGTCTTTCAGCTCCCGAGACAACCTCAACTGTGAAAAGCATTTCCGGTGTTTCCGATGCTCCTATACAACTCTGAGGAGGCTAAACAAAATTAAAACAAGCAAGTGTCAAATGCTTTGAAGGATAGCTATATCATAGCTAGCTACTGCAAGTCAAAGATACAGCAACGGACAAGAAGGGCCCTGGAAGCCAGGACAATGGAACAGGAAGATTACATCTGCCAAGCTGACAGGAGATTTGACTGTCTTAATCCTCGGGCTTAAGATCCCAGAGAACTGCCTTCCAGAAAGCGGGTGTGAGTAGCCAACAAGAAAAGGTCACGCACACCTGTTGAGTCAACACTAAGGAAAAGAGAGCCACCTGTGATAAGAACTAAACTAGAGACAGTTTGGGGAAGCCCTGGACAGAGGTGAGCCTCTGTTTACTTTCTACCTCCCTTCATGTTCTGTGGCCCATCCAGAAGTCAACGAGGAACCCACACAAATCTCCTGAGCCTCCACTGACCTCCCAAGCGCCAGGATAACAAGCACGTGCCACCTCCCGAGTTCACGCAGTGCTGAGACGCAAACCCAATGCACAGCAAGCAGTCTACGGACTGACTGAAGTACATCATTTATGTAATGCTTTCCATGTTAGCAGCTCAAGGGAACGCTTGTAGAGTATTTTATTTTTAATTCATTCCTTCCTTTGCTTTTTAAGGGTATACTTCCCCTTCGCTCTGCCTCTGAAGAAGAGCCCATTTCTTTTGAAGTCACTTTGCTAACTGGAAGTTCTAAGTAAACATTGGACACTCGGCTTCAGCTGACGACCAGACCACTGTCAGATGAACTGGTTAACAAGAAAGCAGATGAGGAAAACAGCTAGAAACTTGACTGTGATCCGTAGACAGTAGAAACTGTCTTTCTGTGCTTGGCACGGTGGCACACCCTTAATGCCGGGGCTTGGGAAGCAGAGGCAGAAGGACCTTTGTGAGTTCCAGGCCAGCCTGACTCATATAGTGTTCTAGGACAGACAGACAGAAAGAGATAGAACACACACACACAGAGACAGACAGACAGACAGAGACAGACAGACACATACACACAGAGAGAGACAGACAGACACAGACAGATAGACAGAGACAGACAGACAGACAGACAGACACTGTTTTTTTTTCTAGCAATATAGCCAGCAATGCAGCACTTTAACTGTAACAGAAAATCTTTTGTTCAGAAGGAGTATTGATCTGGCCTTGGTGGCACATGCAGGCAGGTCATGCTGAAGGAGGGCTGTGCCTTTGAGGCCTGCCTGGGATATGCTTAGGTGACAAGAGACACATCTCAGTGGTTAGGAATGTACACGACTCTTGCAGAGGAGCGTGGAGTTCAATCCCAGCACCCATTTCAGAAAGCTCACAACTGCCTGTAACCCCAGAAGATCTGAGGCTGTCTCCTGGCCTCCGAAGGTGTTGTACACACATGAACATAATCCACGCGCACACACACACACACACACACACACACACACACACACATACACACACACACTCAGATCACTAAAAATAAAAGATATATTTAGGAACTGAATTGAATGGAGCAACTACAGAAATGATGACTTAAAACCAGATTTGGAGCCAGAAGAAATGACCCATGCCTTTAACTCCAGCACTCCAAGAGGCAGAGGCAGGAGCTCTGGGAGTCGGAGGTCAGCCTGTGATCTACGTAGTGAGTTCTGGGATAGCCAAAGCTATTTAGTGAGATCCTGTGCTCCAGTGGAGAAGTCTGAGGTCAAGGCCACTCCGGAATCCTGGGGCCACAGAACACTTGCAAATGAGTTTCCACTTTATTCTCCAACAAAGCTGACCTTTTTCACCTGAAGAGAAACAACAGAGCTTTTTGGAGTTTTCCCAGAGGATACAAATTTGCCAGCTCTCAGTCCCATTTTTGGATCTGATCTACCCTCCCATCTCCCGAAAGAACAGAAGGTGCTATGCACACAGCTTCCTTTGTCATTTTCTTGTGGTGGGCAGTGACTCCATCAGAAATGTATCTGGCCTGAATAAACAACAAACTTAATCTGTTTCTATTTCTGAGATTACAACTCTTCAGGGAGTTTTCTGATTTTTTAAAAAGTGTTTAGGATCCATACACTTTTCCCATAATGCATATATTTCTTCTGACTCCTTAGGTTCAAGGACTAAGGGAACAGGGTCTCCAGTTTCCTTTATGAAATTTCAAAATGAGTTTTGAGTTTCTGGGGATTATTCTTCTCTTCTCAAAGCTCTCTTCATGGAATAAGCCTGGCCTCACCCCAGCCCACCCCACACACTGCACACACAGCCTTCAACAAGAAACACAGCCTCTCGGGATGGGACTAGAGTTCAACAGTAAAATACATGCCTGGTATGTGTGGGGCCCTGGATTCAATCTCCAACTCAGAAAAAGAAGAGAGGGAGAGAAAGGAGATAAGGAAGCCAATCTAGGTTGTTTCTCTCCACTGCTGAGCAATTCGATCAAACCTCAAAAGATCTCTTACATAGGCTACAGTGTATTCCTGGGTAGACATAAAACTAAATGCTTAAAGATGTGGACAAACGGAAGGATCTCCGAGATGCAAGGAAATCCTTGTGACACTTAGAACTGACCAGGAGAGAGATCCTGAGATCTGCATCAGCCTTCCAACGCTGCCAGTAACTATACATTCCTTCTGTGACTGACTAACGGCGTGAGTAAAAGTGAGCCGTCTGCTGTCAATGCAGGGAATTCCCCTCTTAAAGGCGATCAAACTGGAGGTTGTCTACTTGAAACCAACAAAACAGTAAAGGAAAAGCTAATATTTATTCAGGATTTAATTCGTGCCACACACTATCCATGAACCGTGACTTTGGCAAGTCTATAAAATACATCCCATCTCCCCGCTTTAGGGAAACGGGGGAGATTAAGTAACTTACCCAAAACCACACAGCAAGCGATTAGCAGAACTAACTTGAACCCAAATACTTTTAGCTTCAAAGGCCACAGCCTTAACCACTACAGAAAGAAACGTAATAGGTAACATATGTCCAATTCTCCCAGTCACTGCAAAGTCTGTAAAGAAATTTTATACCACATGTCTACAGCCATACCATCCCGTATGCTTGGTTTACTCTGTACTGAGAGTCAGACCCAGGGCACTGCGCACACTAGTCAAGCAAGCCGCTGACTGATCTACATCCCCAGCCTCTCTGCCAAAAGAGACAGATACACACACACACAAACACACACACAGAGAGAGAGAGAGAGAGAGAGAGAGAGAGAGAGAGAGAGAGAGAGAGAAGAGGGAGAGAGAGAGAGAGAGAGAATATATAGGAAAAAGAAAAATGTTTTTGCCCACTACCGCATTTGGCTGTCAAACTGCTGGGATAAATTAACTAACAGAACTGGTTTTCGCAGCAAGTGAGAAGCTCAAGGTCTGAAATTCTTACCCTGGTTCCGTCCAGGATCCACCAGCCAAGCCAAGAATATTTAAAGTGGGTTAGAGTTGATGTGTGAGGGGCTTTCGAAATGGAGGACTAAAATAAGAGCCAGTGTTTATAACACCCAGGAACAAACCAGACACCAAGTTTCTAGGTGAAAAGGAAGAAGTGCAAAGTCTAGAGAGAGCAGTGAATTACTGCACGGCTCCCAGGGTTTCGAAAGATTCAAACTAAACAGCAATGATCTCTAGGGAAGGCAGACAAGCAAGCGAAAATGAAAACAGGGAAGGATCGGTGTGTGTGTGTGTGTGTGTGTGTGTGTGTGTGTGTAGTGTGCGTGCATGAGAGTGTGTAGGTGTGTGTGTGTGTGTAGTGTGTGTGGGTGTGTTGCATGTGTTCGAGTGTGTGGGTATGTGTATAGTCTGTGTGAGTGCATGTGCGTGTGCATATAGCATGCGTATAGTGTGTGCATGTGCATATGGGGGGGGGTGTATAGTGTATGTATGTGTGTGTATGAAAAAGAAATCTTAAAGACACTTAAGTTCCAAATTTGAATCTTTAAAGATACAACAGGTATTTAAATTTTATAGTTATTTTTATTACTTTTTATGTATTGTGTTTAGGGGTCATCTGGAGGTCAGAGGAAATTTTGGGGAGTCAGTTCTCTTCTATCATGTGGGTCCCTGAGGTCATACTCAGAGTGTCAGGCTTGATGGCCAATGCTCTACCTGCTGAGCCATCTCACTGACCCCTCAGATGTAATTTATCTACAACCACAATGTGACCCAGGATCATATGTTTCTTCCTCTGCTAAGGGAGACACCAAGATGGGGATAGTGGCAATGCCTGTGATCCAGCTACTCAGGAGGCTGAAGCAGTAAGATTCAAGTCCAAAGCCAGCCTGGACGACTAACAATGCCTCTCATCATCACCACCACCACCATCATCATCATTTGGAGGGGTATTTCTTTGTTTGGGGTATGTTGTTTTTTTTTTTTTTTTTTTTTTGTTTTGAGACAGGGTTCTTGTATCCGGTGTCCTGACTGCCGTAAGGCTGACTCAGAACCTGCTCGCTCCAAGGCGGTAAAGGCTGCGCCAGCCCCGGGTTTTGACGGTTCTCTGACCAGATCCTTAGACAGTGCCTCAGAACTCAGAGATCCTTCACTTCTGCCTCCTGAGTGCTGAGATTAAAGGTGTGGGCCACCGTTTGCCTGGCCGACAATGCCTTGTTTTAAAATAAAGATAATAAAAAGAGCCTGCGCTGTAGCTTGCAGGCAGAGCACTTGCCTAGCATGCTTAGGGTCCTGGGCTCAGGCTCCAGAGCTGCCAAAAATAATAAGTCAAATAAAGGAGAGACTGAAGACAAAAAGCATCACATTCAGGCTAAAGATAGGCTCAACTGGAGGAGTGTCTGCCTAGCAGGCGGGAAGCCCCAGGCCCCACCTAAGCACTGTCTGAACCCAAGCTTACCTGTAATCCCTTCAGGTCCTCACCAGGCAGATCAGAAGTCCAAGGGCACCACAGGGAGTGTTTGAGGTTATCCCTGGGATACATGAGACTCCAGATCCCCCCAAAATAAAATAATCAACAATAATAATTCTCTTCTTCTACCCCAATTTCCTCTCCAATTTATGTAAAATGGGGTTCATCAAATTAAGGTTTTACCCAAATGATTTAAGAGGAAGGGAGCCTTAAAGCACTGGAAAGCCCAGACCGTTTAAAGGGAAAAAATATTAAAACAAAGGAGATGGAGAAGGAAGCCCCCTAGCTTTGTCTCCATTCAGCTGACAAAGGAGGCACCCAGTAGAGGGATGGTGCCTGTCTCAAAACAGAGACTCCACAGTGGGGGTTGACCGCTGAATCTGTAAAGAGGCCCAGAAGCAGTCTCCTGCTGCCTATCACCTTGGTGTGCGCCTAACCTCCCTAACCCACCTAACCAACCAACCCTAACGATCTTCCAGCTGGAAGACAGAGCCAACGTTGAGAAAGGTTGGAAATATCAAGGTTGTTTTTTTTTTTCTTGACGTTTATTTTATTTTACCTGTACGGGTGTTTTGTCTGCATGTATGTCTGTGCACCACGTGTGTGGAGTGCGTGAAGCAGCCAGAAGCAAGCCTGGGTCCCCTGGGACTTGTGCTACGGAGGGTTGTGAGCCACTCCGCGGTGCTGGGAGTTCAGGTCTTTTGGAAGAGTGACCAATGCTTGTGACCACTGAGCCAAGTCTCCGCCCCAAGGTTTTATCAGGCTATGATGATTACAAGAGATTACAAGAGAAGCTGAGGTCGGATTGCTTAGAGGTAGGCACCATAGTGAGATTTTGTCTCATGAGTGAGGACCCGGGCTGAAGAGGTGACTCAGCGGTTACTAGCACTAACTTCATTTAGGGACTCAGAGTTTGGTTCCTAGCACTTACATCAATCACCCCCAGGGAATCTGAGGCCTCTTGTGGTCGCTACAAACACTGCACTCATGGGAACAAAGCCTCACATAGACGCATCATTAACAAATAAAAATAAATTAAACGTAATAATAAGCAAAAGAGTGGCAAGAAGGAGGAAAAAAGATGGAGAGAAGGAGGAAATTTTGCTTTCAATTAATTTGTGAAAAGTCAGGTTGGGGTGGCACACGAGTTTAATCCCAGCACTCGGGAGGCAGAGACAGACAGGTTTCTTGAGTTTGAGGCCAGTCTGGTCTACAGAGTGAGTTCCAGGATAGCCAGGAATTCAGTCTTGAACCCTGCCTTTAAAAACTATTATCTGTCTTTAAAAACCATTATTATTATTATTATTATTATTTGTTGGAGATTGGGGCTAATGCTTTGAATCTGCATGTCCAGACGCTAAAAGTCCTCGTCCCCAGTTGGTTTGTGTTCTATCAATAAAGAGACCAATAGCTTGGCACACCTCCCGATTGGTCCTGGGGTAGCAGGGGAAGGTTTAGGAGTGCCCAGCCTTTGAGGTAGCCAAGGCATTTTAAAATTAATTAGCGGGTGTATGTTTTCCATTCGCGGAGATAGCTCCTGGAAGATTGCTCGCGCTCGACCCGCTGGGAACACAAAGCAGAGTGGTGAAAACTCACCGTACAATTATTATATAAATTTTATGAACGTTCTTAGCTTAAAATCCAAAGAGTTTGTACTCAATAAATACCAGCTTCCTCCTTTCAAAACTGAATTTGCAACTGCTAGCTAGATGTAAGGTTGACAACAAGCACCTGACCCCACACACTGCCAATCTCTCCCTCTCCCCTCCCCTTCCCTCCCCCCACCTCCTTCTCCTCCCCCTTTCCCCCTCCCTCTCTCCCATCCTCTCTTCCTCTCCCTTTCTCCCAGTCCCTCTCCCTTTCTTTCAACATTATCTGTGGTATCTACTCTACAATCCTCCCTCTCCACTCTCCATTCACGGTGTTCTGCAACGTTGTTCTCACTCACCTGACTCCCTGTATTTGGGCTGCCTGCCTCTAGTATAGCCATGTGTGTGCACATATATATGATGGTCTCATGTAACCCTGTCGTGTGTGTGTGTGTGTGTGTGTGTGTGAGAGAGAGAGAGAGAGAGACGAGAGAGAGAGAGACAGAGAGAGAAGAGAAGGTCAATCTCATGTGACCAGGATCCCTTGTAGCCCATGCTAGCCTTAAAATCTCCATGTAGCCAAGGATAAGCTTGAACTTGGAGCTCTGCTTTTCTTCCCTCTGCTTCCCTAGTGCTTGGATTACAGGCATACACCACCATAGTCACTTGATGCGGTACTGGGGACTGACCTAGAGCTTTGAGTGTCCTGGGCAAACATTCTAGCAATTGAGCGATAACCCCAGCTTTCTCTGATACATCTTTTTAGAACATTTTTTTCATAAAACATCTCACACTGATCAGCCATTTTGGTTCCCCTCTGGCTATCAGGATATAATCTAAACACCCATGCAAGCCAAACCCATTCAAATTAACCAAAATAAACACCACCTACACCTCCTGTGTTGTCTCCTCACCAAATTCTGCCCCGAACTGTGCTTTCCCTTCAACATGAAACTTACCCTCTTCCATTCCCTATGCATAAACTCTCGTGGGGCCATTATAGGCCAATTGCATACACAGCTCAACCATGCTATTAACATTAGCTCCGCCCTCCCCAGGGCTGGCACCAATCACCGCTGGCTGGGTCCACCCACAGCACTCTGCTTTTCTGAGCCAGCACTTCCTCCATTCCAGAGGCTATGTGGAGACTTGCTCACTAGCCACCCTCCCCAGCAACCAAGTATCCAGAGCCCCGTCTGCTTTGTTTCTGATTGCCAGGAACACCTGCCACTTCTGTGCTTGGTACCCTTGAATTCAACAGAATGGAATGGTTATTGTTTTGAATGTGATTGGGTTACGAGCCCCCAGGGAATTAGCGGGGCACAACTTTGAGTTGTTGTCTGTGAGGGCGTTTCCAGAGAGGGCTAGCCTGGGAAGAAAGATCCATCCTGAATGTGGCTGGTGCCAGCTCCTAGATGGAGTTCTAGACCAAATGAAAAGGAAGAAGCGCCAGGTGTAGGCAGCGGCTGGGGAAGAGGAAGGAAAGAGAGAAAGAAGGCGGGAGATGCAGGGAGGCGGGGAAGGAAGGAAGGAGGGGAGGAAGGAAGGAAAAGGAAAGGAAGAAAGAAAGGTAAAAAAGAGTTCACAGGGAAGTCAGGAATCACGCTCAGCTGCTCAATGCATCTGAAGTCTTATCTGAGCCACAAGAGACTGTCTTTAAGGTGGGGGATGGGAGGAGAAAGGCTGATCACCAGCAGCGTTCCTCTCTGTCTCTGCTCCCTGGCTGCACAGTCATTATGACCAGTGCATCCATGCTTCCCCACCATGGCCGATTGTATTCCCTCAAACCACAAACCCTCTCTGCTTTGGTCAGGTGTTTGCCACAACAGTAATGCCCACAGTAACGAGTATTTATGACCACGCTCTAGGTATTGTGCTATTACCTGCCTTACGCAGGAGCACTCAGAACCCTATAAAGATGAAGTTACTTAACCTCACCTTTCCTCCGCTCAAGAGATACAGCTCCTATGGGCCGGAGCCAGGACTTGAGGCCAGTGTCGAACTGACTTAGAGACCACGTTCTCAACTCCACTGCACCAGAGTTCCTAAATGTCATAGTTCCTAAACTGATAGTGACACATGGGAGCAGAGTTGAGCACGTGTTGAAGACCCAGTCAATCGTGCCTGACCTGGGGCACCTACAGACAGACTGACAGTGTCCAGGACTCATTTCACTCCTTCTGCTCCGACTCCTGCCCACCCAGTTGCCCCCACATACAACTCAGAACAGAAATTGCTTAAGAAATAGGGGCGGGGAAAATGTTGCTCTCCCATTCTTTGTAGAATATTCAGTACAAGTTTACAAGGCTTCACGGGCATGCACGGAGATCCTGAGAGAATACGCCAGGTCATTTCAAAACATGCTTTCTCTGCTCAGACCTGAAATCTGCAGCAGTTGCTAGGAAAACACCGAGCCAACCGTGAGACAACGAGATGACTCACAGAGCCGGCTCACCCTCTGACTGACTCCTAGGAACAGCACCCACAAAGAACCTTCCCAAGTCAATTGTTGGCTGGCGTGGGGGGGGGGGGGCAGTGAACAGCTAGGAGTGTCTTTTCATACAGAAGGGAAAACACTCCATCCTTGAGGAAACAAATCATAAAATTAATTATTATCCAACAGAGTTGAAGTTTTCCGCAATGAGAAAACAAGCACAAAGGCCTTAAAGGTGGCAGCCTCTCTTTTAAAACCCTTGGTTATGCCCTTTTAACAGGAGAAACTTGATATCACCAAACGGGTGACTATGAAGGATGTTTTGATGAGAATACGCCAAGAACTCTTGTTCATTGCCAACATGGAAGTGCAGATAATAAACATGCATTTCACTTTTAACAAACAGAATTTATAGTCACGGCCCCTTTTCAGATTTTCCTTTCCTTTCTGAACCTGCAGCTCAAACTTGTTAACCAGCAGTTTTGCCATGTGTTAGTGTGCCCAGCAATCCCTTCCCATGACAACAGAATTGTCACAGCTTCTAGACTTCTGGATCAAGGGTTTCCGTATCCATCTGAGGGGCCTGGGGAGTGTTCATCATCAGCGTAAGTAAATCCCACTCACCACACCATTTCATCCGCAGATGACTGACTGGATTGGACACTGTTTGAGGCTTTAGAGACAAACCTGAAGGTGGTCGTCTGAACTGTAGCCGGCCCTGTTCCTGAGCGAGCAGCGTTTTTAAGTGAGAATTAGCTAACTCCTGTGGTATGAGCACTTAATTAATGACTCACACCGAAGCAGCTAAGCATGAAGATCTTAGTCATAGGTGATAAAAATCAGCCTTGCCCTCCTGATACCACACTGGATTCTGGAGCCTGAGAAAAAACAGGTAGTCCCTGTGCAAATGAGTTCTGCCCTCTCTCTCTCTCCATAAAACTAAACACCCCAGAGGCTGGTCTCGGCCAAATCATGTTATTATAACCTTGAAGAAAACACTGCACACAGGGACTCTAAGACCAGTGCGGTTTGTTTTGATTTGGGTTTTTTTCTTTCGGTTCTGGGGCTAGAACCCAGGCCTCCCACGTGGCAAGCACAGGTCTACCACTGAGCCTCAGTCCAAATGAAGTAACTGAGCTGCTGGAAGGAGTCATGGAAGTCTTAACTGACATGTAAAACTTACTTAAACCTTCTCATACCCACCCTTTCCCCAAAACCTGCCTTTCAAATTAGAAGTGTCCCTGCAAGCACATTTCAATTTAGTGGGATGGAGGTATTAATATTGTGTTATTCTGAAATATGATCTGTAAATAGAATGTGCTAGATGTTAACACAATACCACTGTACATAAAATTTTAATAACACTCATAGTAATAACAAGCCTGCTTACCTGCAATGACTTTATGTTAATCATATATATATATGTGTGTGTGTGTGTGTGTGTGTGTGTGTGTATCCACACTGGTTTTCTTTTATTCATCTTTGTACAAGTAAGCTCTAAAGAAATTTATCCATACTTCATGCAAATCAGCTTCAAATTTGTCTCAAGCATCCTAAAAACCAAGTAGTATAAAGCCCAGCTTCTTGTGGGTGAAACGATACGATACATAGAGTTTATCTCCAAACTCTGCAGCATCTGCGGAAAGGTGAAGATGGTAGGTTTGGTCATCACGGGCTTCAGGGGTTCATTCAATGTTATCTCTGCTTTTGCGTACATCGGAAATCTTTCTAATTAAATGTTTCAAAAAATCAATTTACTACTGTTCTAGGACTAGACACAATTTTCATTTCACCTATATCATGATTCATCTGGGGAGGAGTTGAGAGTTTGGTCGCCATCTTTGTTATTTATTTACTATGGGCATGTGTGGGACACAGAGCATAACTTTCAGGAGTCAGTTCTCGGGTCCATGGAACTCCAGAGCTCAAAATCAGAGAATGAGGCTTGATACCAAGTGCCCTTACTCTCCCGGCCTCTAATTATTGGCAGTGCTGTCTGTCTGTCTGTCTTCTGTCTGTTTTTGAGCTAGTGTCTCCTGTAACCCAGGTGACTCCAAACTCACTTTGCAGCAGAGATGAATTGAAACCTGCCATTGTCCTTACCTCCACTCTCTGAGCACTAGAATTACCGGCGTGTGCCCACACGTGCTCTATGCAGTGATGAGGCCAAACCAAGGGCTTCCGCACTGCATTTAGGCAAGGATGCCCCTAACTGAGTTATATCCCCACCCCCGAGTCTTCCCGAGTGCTGGAGTTACAGACAGGAGTCACATGACCATACTACAATTAGGGTATTCTATATGCAACCTTCTCCCTTCCACCTTTTTTTTTTTTTTTATTGTTTTAAGTATTTCGAGAATTTCTCTGTAGCCTCTTCTCCACTCATGACCAGTGGCTCGAACTAGAAACCACAGCAGCCTTCCAAGTGCTGGATTTAAGCAGACCACCTGGCCCGTTCTGTAACCTAACTGGGTTCACATACCAAACGCACATTTGCTTCAAAATTAGTGTTTGCTGGGAAATCGTTTGATGGATTGGGGGCTTTGCTTACATCATTGTACATGCACCCAAAATGTTACAGTGATGGGGACACACTATACAGAAAAAGTTGGCCCTTGAACTTTTGTCAGTCTTTCTGCCTCTGCTGGGAGTACAGGCCCAACCACCAGAGCAGGTCCCAGACTGCACTTGGAGAAGCAGTTGCTATTGCCCACCTTCACTCCAGTGGTGACCAGCACAGACCTCACTACAATGGTGTGCAGGCATTTCTCCATTAGACAACTAGCTAAAAGCAACAGGACATGATTTTCATCTCGGTACCAGAACTCCTATCGAACAGATACTGACAAAATGACGAGTCACATGGTCTGAATACACAGAGTGGAGCTCCTCATCCACTGACATAAACCATAAACGCTGGTGGTACCCAAAAGGAGGAGGGAAGTCAGCCAGGAGCCAAAGCCGATGGCACACTCCAAAGGGATGGAAAACCACATCTCACCTTGAAGTCCCATCATCAACAGAAAACAAGAGGTTGACGCTGACTTTAGTGAGATGAAATTTTCTGGCCTGAGGACTAGAAGCAGCTGCTTTTTCCACTTACACCAGTGGGGAGAAAACACTTTCAAATGCATCATTCAGCGCCTCTCAGGGCCTGGTAAATGTCAACAGGATAGATTCCTTCTCTCCGTTCACCTCCCTCCTCCTGATGCTGTCAGGGCAAAGAAAATCTAATGTACCGGCAGACTTGACTATATGCACCCCAAGTCCAACAGCTGTGCGTATCCGATGCTCTAGAGCTCCCTAGATACTGTGTTTGCTACAACAGTCTGATACATCAGTCAGCCCAGCTCAAGACTCATCTACAGACTGGTATGGTAGTGCACATTTGAAAATCTGGTTGGCAAAGGGTCAAGGCCTAGCTTACATAGTAAGGTTCAGGCCAAGCAGGACTCCAAATAGACCCACTAGCCCAAAAATGGGGAAGGCTAGACATTTGTTTGCTTTGCTGGATATGCTGGCTAATGCTTGACTTTAATCTTATCACTCAGGAGGTGAAGGAAAAGCCATCCAGAGTTCAAGGTTATCTTCGGCTATAGTTGGAGCTAGCCTGGGCTACATGAAACCTGTCTCTGATTTCTGAGTTTCATTTCTTCCTTCAAAATTTATTTAACTTTACCATCTAGACTGTATTTAAGAATCTAATCACTAACAAAATCTTTCTTCATTTTTTTTTTATAATAAAGAAGTAAAATAAAGTTCATAAGCACCCAGGGCTACTGTGTGAGTGAATACATGGTGTTCTTTCAAATTATCATATATGTACGAACTTTAGAACAAACAGAAGTAAAGGCATAAGGATAGTGCCAAGCTCACAAAGCAGAAGATGCTGATGTGGTGAATCACCCATAATCCCAGCATTCAAGAGGCAGAAACAGGAGTATGCTACAAGTTCAAGGCCAACCTAGTCAAAGTTATCAAGACACTGTAGTGAGCGGGTGGTGGAGGAGAGAGGAGAGGAAAAGGGGGGGGAGGGAGGAGAGCACACCACCCTAGGGCTTTCACACCCCACAGGAAGTGGTGTAAGGCTACTTTCAGAGACCGTGCTATGATACATCATTACTGAAAGCATAAAAATGCTGCCCAACAATCACAAACAGATAAAAACAGGATTTTTACAATTCCTGGGCCAGTGAGAGAGCTCAGCAAGTAAAGGTGCTTGCCGCCAACCCTGACCACCTAAGCGCAATCCCTGGGAGCCTCGTGTTGGAGGAGACCCAGTTCCCACAAGTTATCCTCTGACAGCCACATGTATACCGTGGCACACATGGGGGTCCATGTACACATACATTCATTAAATTTTAATTGAAAGAAAAATTAAAAAGGAGGAAAAATGAATTGAAGAGAAAAGAGGAAAAGATTGGAGAGCAGCGTCACTGAGCTCCAGTATCTTGCTAAGTGATGCTCTGTGAGGTCTCCAACTACAGGCCATTTCAAGGCTCTTTCACCTCTATGTCCTAGATGCTGGTAACGCCCCTAAACGCTGTCTCCAGATACTGCTTCCAAGCAGTCAACAATGCTGGCAGGGGTGCAGTGGACTTCCCCGTGGGCCTACATGTATAAGCACAGCTGGAAATCCTTTCAGACCAAAACAACCCAAAAACTCAGAAAATCTCTGTGAGACTTTTCTAGAGATACCAGAAGTACAGTCTATGAAGAATAAACCAGTAAATCAGAACTGGAACCCAGAAAGTAACTGTTAAAGCAATGCAAGACACTGTTCTGGCTGAAATGCTCCTCCAAACTGATGAAATTTAATCAACATCCCAATAGCATTAAGAGGTGGGACCTTGAAGACCCGGAGAGGACTTGATCTACAGAAGTGGATTACCCATGTCATGGTGATGGTGGCATCTGCCTTCTCAGATATTACCCTGCTGGTGATGGGGCATTACCCTCTGCCCTTCCTAAAGGACAATGCAGCATGAAGATCCTCTAAGGTCTTAGCTTTCTGGTAAAGTCTTATATACTATAAATTGTCAAGTCTGGAGTGCTCGTTACAGCGGACAAAACTGAGTATCTGATAAAAGACTTAAGACAATTACACAAAGAATCCTGAGAACACAAGAAAAAAATGCAAGAAAGATATAAACATGTCTAATTAAAAATAATAATAAAGTTATAAATAATTAGTTATAAGGGGCTAAAAGATGGCTCAGGAGACAAAGGCACCTGCCACCAAGCCTAACAACCTGAATTTGATCCCCGAACCCACGAAAAGGTTAAGGGAGAGAATCAATTACTCGATGTCTTCCTCTGACCTCCACACACATGCTGTGACACTAAGGAACCAACACACACATCATATATAACAACAATGATAAAAGTAAAAATAATAAAAGCTTTTTAAAAAGTTAGACATTGCCAGGCAGTGTGGTCACGCCTTTAATCCCAGCACTTGGGAGGCAGAGGCAAGCGGATTTCTGAGTTCGAGGCAGCCTGGTCTACAGAGTGAGTTCCAGGACAGCCAGGGCTACACAGAGAAACCCTGTCTCGAAAAACCAAAAAAAAAAAAAAAAAAACTTTTTAGTTTTAATTTTTTTTTAAGGAGCTGAGATGTAGCTCAGCAGGTAAAACCACTCACCTCGCAAGCAAGTAAGGACCTGAGTTCGATCCCCAGAGCCCTGATCTAAAACGCTGGATATTGAGCTCTGCCTGTGTAATCCCAGAACTCCCATAGCGAGATGCAGGTAGGACTAGAACTGCCCAGAAGCACTCCTGTCAGATAGGTCGTTGTACTTAGCACAGCAGAAGCTAGAAACATCCTATCTCAACAGAGGCAGAGGCACATGGCTTCACTAAGTTGTCCCCTGAGCGCCACACATTGCACACATGTTGCCTACACACAACACACACACACACACACACACACACTCAATAATCAATAAAATGAAAATTTTTAATAAATCCTGAGAAGGGAAGCTCTCCTGATGGAACGACATGAGTGACTCTTGAGACAGTTATGCGAACTGTTAAGCAAAGAAGCAGAGATGATACAAAATCCCATCCCAGAAATTCAGATCCATCCGTCTAACTCTCCAGTAATTGTGTGGAAAGGAGGCTTGGGGAGCTGGAGGAGGCCAGAGGAGAGAGGTTTCACATATCTATATTGGAGCCAAAACATTAGAAAGCCAACCATGGTGGTACAGGGCTGTGGTCCTAGGTACTCAGGAAACTGAGGCAGCAAGATCGCTTGAGCCCAGGACTTTGAGACAACCTGAGCAACATAATGAGATCTCAATGGCAGTCCCTCCAAAATGATTACCATACCGCCTCGCCATGGGAAAGATGGTGACTCAGCAGTCAGAACACTTGCTATTCTTCCTCCTCAGGATCCAAGTTCAGTTCCCAGCACAACCATTGTAAGGATGGCTCCAGAGATCCAATGCCCTAGTCTGGTATCAGAATTCACATGTGCATACACATACATACACTCGTGCACATGCGCACATGCACACACATCCGTAACTAAAATTAAAATTAAATTCTTTAAAAAAATAAAACTTACATATTGATATTCCAGGAAAGCAAGGACAATTTAAAGTAAGAATCAAGAAAGAATAGTACCCATAACCTACAAGTTCATGAAGATTTACAGGTACTAATTAAAGGTGATTTTCACACTACCTCAGATATAATCTTTTATTTCATGAAAGCACAAAAAAGGACATTTGACACAAACCACTGTGATAGTAAAAGCATGTGTCTCTGTCCCCCCTCTCCCAGACCCAGTTGTGTGTGTGGGTTTGTGTGTATGTGTGTGTGGTGTGTACAGTGTATATATGTGTGTATGCATGTGCATGTAGTGTACAGTATATATATATATATATATACACACACACATATACATAGTATTTGTGTGTATATACAATATGTGTGTGTAGTATCTGTGTGGATGCATGTGTATACAGTGTATATGTATGTACATGTGTAGTATACTGTGTGTATAGTGTTTGTGTGTATGTATACATGTGTGTACAGTGTCTGTGTATGTATACAGTGTATATGTGTGTGCAGGTGTATATATAGTGTCTGAGTGTAGATACAATGTGTGTATGTACATGTGTAGTATAGTGTGTGTGTGTGTGTGTGTGTGTGTGTGTGTGTGTGTGTGTGGTGTGTGTGCTGGGGAGCTCACATACTTTGTCTTTAACATTGATCTACACTCCCAAACCTAGGTGGGATTTTTTGGTTTGGAGACTTGGCAGGGCAGTGTTTGCTTTATTCTGGATTTGATTTTCTGAGACAAGGTCTTATGTGCTTCTGGTTTTCTGCAACCAGGTCTCATGTAGACTGGCTATGTAGCCTTGAACTATCTATCCTCTGGCCTCCAACCCAAGTGCTAGGATTACAGATGTGACTACCACGCCTGGTTCTTGTTTGCTTTTAAACTTCCCACAGTGAAGCCTTGAAGAATTTTCTATCAACATCACTTCTTAACAATGTATCACTACATTGACTTTTCTCATAACAATTACAGCAGGGAAAACCGCTCTGCTGTTTTCCCAGTTGGCCTGTCCTACTCCTGGCCAGACTCAGGCGCTTCCCCTCCCCCACCGCACCCCACAGCCCCAGGAAGCTTCGGACTTCTGTCACTGCCACTGTGGAGTGAGCACTGCAGGAGCAGATCCATCAGCACAGGGATTAGTCCTTTGACTTGGTACAGTAGTGAAACCTATAAGCTTCAGGTCAGAGGTTTCTGATCCCAGACTCTGACATACGTAATCTCCCCCAATTCCGGGGTTTCTGAACCATAAAAGGGGACAGATAAAGAGTACAGACAGGGCATCCACGTGACTTCCAAGAAGGCCCTGCATGGTCCGCACCTGATTTCCATGCACATGCCTCCCCTCCCATTTTTTTTTTCTTTTCAGTTTTTGAGATAGGGTCTTACTCTTGCTCAGTCAGACCTCTTACCTCTGCCTCCACCATGCTGGGATTATAGTTGTTCACACCACACGAACTCCATCATTTCTTTCCACTAACAACAGTGACCATAAATCCCCAGCAGTGACCCCCGTAGCCAGGCTATTTGCTGCCTCAAGGCCTCTGCACACACTGGCCCTCTGCAGGATCCGGAGGCCGTTCTCCACTCCACAACCAATCATCCACCCACGGTGAAGCTCTTTCCTCCCTCTTTCAAGTCTCCATACCACTGTCACCTTCCACTGTCACCTTCCAGGACCCGTTGGCTAGTCCGTCTCAGCCCCCATCATTCACTCCCTTCTATGTGACAGTAAGGAGGACCTACTGCACACCAGGCACTATTCTGGATTCCAAGCACACAGCCATGAGGCAGGCCTCCATGGCTCATACCTGTCATTAGCACTTGGGAGGTAAAAGTAGGAAAATGGGTTCAACATTGTCCACAACTCTATAGCAAACTCAAGGTTAGCCTGGGCTATCTGACACTGTCTCAAAAAAGGAAAGAAGATACAGCAGTGGGCAAGATGACTCAGAAAGAACTCGGGGGGTGGGGGGTGTTAGTATGGGAAGACAAATTATAAACTCGTGAATGATGCATTTATTATACATTAGGCAGCCATAGGTGCTATAGAGACTAAAGTTATGAAGAAAGAATGGAAGTTGCTAGGGTGTGATTTTAAACCTGGGAGTTACTGAGACAATCGCATTGAGCTATGGGTAGAGGCTACAAGGAAGAAAGCAGGGAAGGGACCACATCTCAGGCAGAGCAAAGACCCTTAGCAACAAGAAAGCTGCAGTGACTAAGATTACCTGAACAAGGCGACCCGACCAATGAGAGCGCCGAGAGAGCCGAGGTAAGAAGGGATGGGTAAAAGAATGAAGGAGAAACCGGAAGGGGTGTGGCTCCAGGACCCCCCACGCCCACCTGCCCGCCCAGGTCTGTGTCCATCAGAGAGAACCATTTAGAGGGTTTGGAACAGGAGTAGAAGGCGATCTACTTTACACTTCAAACGCTGTGATTTAACTGGACTTGGTGGAGCACCCTCCCGGCTACTCGGCTATTTGGAAGACTGAGACAGGAAGATCTCAAACAAGTTCAAAGCCAGCCTGGAGCCACTTACAAGTCCTGGTCTCAAAATGAAACAGAAAAAGGCTGGGGTACATCTCAGTGGGAGAACATAAATGAAGCCATTTAATCCTTAGTAAATAAGCAAATAAAGTACAAAGCCTGTTGTTACTTTAGTAATGTATTTTATTACCCACCTACTTTCTCCAGTATATAAAGGAAGTGACCCCAGCTGCCCTGTCCACTCTACAGTCCCCACACCTAGCACAATGCAGTCTGCATACACTCAATAACTGCTTACAGATGAACAAGATAATCACGGGCTATATGTTCAAAATAAGCACCTTGCAAATGACCCTTGTATTATTTGAGTCTCCCAGAGTCCAGCCCAGTGACTGACACCTTGCAAGAGCCTATTTGCATAGATGAATGTTTGTGAAATTACTGAAAATCTCTACTTAAAACACGTGATGAGTCACAACCAATGAATGATAAGTAGCTTTTCGTCCCTGGCAGTTGCTAGAATGTGACCTATTCTGCTTTGAATCCGCCACTAAACTTTCACTGGTGCTACTGAGGGCACACCAAACACATCCCACTGTGACTCAGTCCTGTAAACACACCTCGCTATTCAGCAGCACCATTAGCCCGAGTCCATTGAAACGCTAATAAAATTTCTAAGTGGGTAAACTTACACTTCTTTTTAGAGAGAGAGACTCTTACTGTATCAGATAAGTTGATCCAAAGTGGTTTAATTTTGGATTTTTAAAAATTCAAATAGAAGCTTGTTAAATCATGAGCGGTGGCTCAAAGTTGTAATTGCAGCATCTGGGCTGGAATAAAGCACTCAAAACCAGCTTCAATTACATAACACATTCAAGGCTATCCTTGACTACCAGAGACCCTGTGTCCAAACAAAACGAAATGTAATAAGCTTCTTAACTCAACTAGGTAGGCAAAGACCAAAACCCTTCCACGGTTTACTCATTTTTTTTTTTTTACTTCGCCAGCGTCTTCACCAATAAAACTTTATGAGTATTACACCTGTTACCACGGCCCAGGGTGGGAGGGGAGTTGCGGGGGAGAAGACCACTGACAGGCAGGACAGAGGCCGCACAGTAGTCACCGTAGGGAAAGCCTTTGAAAGTCTTGAGAAATTTCCAGAAAGAAAACTGGAGCCCCAGTCATGCGTTGAAGCGTGTAAACACGCCAAAAATCCTAGGCCATAAAAACCGAATGCTCCTTCTCCCATGATGGCGTTTACTGGTACGGGAGTTGCGTGGAGGCCAGGTATGCTTAACTGTGCCCCCACCCGAACAAGGGATGGGATCATTCGAGCACAGCCACAGAGTTACCTCCAGCAAGAGCTTTGGAGCGATGGAAACTTTGGGGGAAGCAGGTGGAGTTGCTTCCAATAAAACTTTTCAAACATTTGTTAAGCCCCACGGCCACCGAGACCCTCCCCGGTTTAGCTCGGGCTACACGGTGCCCAACCGCGCCTGCTGCCACTCGGTCCCGACGCTCCCTTCCACTAGGGGAGGGCAAAATAACTTTCGGAAATAAGGCGCGTCCACAAAGGCAAGTGTTACACTGGACTTCTCCACCTCCCTAATGCAGCGGCTCCTGAGACCAGCAGCCTTGGATGCAATCCACCAGCCCCCCTCCCACACCGGGCATCTTTTCAGACCTCACGAGAGAGACCCTAAGGAGGACCAGGTGCTACCGTCAGACCCTAAAGGCAATTGTACAGACAACAAAGACCGCAAGCGATCAAAATGGAATTATAATCACCGCGGTCCCAGCGCCCCCTCTCCGCCCTGCCGAGGCTCAGGGCCGCTGCACCCGCCCCTTCTCCTCCAATGAGAGGGTCCGGCGTCCTGTCCAACGGTGGTGCGCCCCGGCCGCAGGTTCTCCGTCCCCAGGGCTAGCCTCCTACCCCCGTGGTTTTGCAATCTCTGCGCCGCAGCTTCAGCGTTCTAACACCCGGTTCAAAAATCTTTCCCGCCCAGGCGTGACGCGAGGAATGCAAACAATCAGCCGAGCGCGCCCGCCTGGGCCGGGCTGGGGGGGACGGAGGGGAGCCCCGGGGCCGAGCCGGGTGCACCCGCGGGCCGGGCCCGGAGGTGACACAAAGAAGCCGAGGACACCAACGCCAACCGCTGGCGCTCGCCGCGATCCCTAGGGTGCCCCGCCCGCCGCTAAGTTTACAGCGCCCCGCGCGCCCCGCTGTCCCCTCCCGGGTGAAGTTTCCAGCGGCCGGCTGGGAGCCCCGCATCAGGAGACTCCAGTGGGCCCCCGGGCTCCCCGCTGGGCTCCGGGGACTCCGCAGAGCTCGTGCCCGCCTCTTCCCCTCCCTCCCGCTCTCGCAGGGCGCTGTAGGGCGCCGGGCCCCCCGCGGCCGCGCTCACCGATGTCTGCCCGGCCTGGGGGCAAGGGCCAGAGCTCGACCCGTCCTGCTCCGCGACCCTCTCGCCTCGCTACCTCGATGGCGCCCCTCGATCGCTCTCCCGCTCGCTCTTCCGTGCGGCCGAAGGCTTGCGGTGCAGCCGAGCGCGCTCCGCTCTGGACTGGAGGCTGCAGACCACGCCCCGCGCCTCCCGGCCCGCCCAGTCCCGCGCTCGCCGCCGCCCGGAGCAGCGCACTGGGGGCGGAGCCGCCTCCCGCGGCCACCGCAACTTTCCCTCCGCCCTCCAGACCCTTGCAGGTGGCGGGAGCGACAAACTAACTCCGAAGGCAGATTCACGAGCCTCTGCCTCTGTGTCTACCCGCAGCTGGAGACAAAGGGGAGGCCGACTCTTCTAGAACACTTTTCAGGCAGGTTTCACTTCTTCACTGTGGGTGGATTCCTAGATCTACAAATCAGCTACCGGACCGCGATCCCGTCCTTGAACCCAGGTGGAGCCTTAGAGGAACATAGACTTTTCATCTGATTCTTAAGAGTGTCGGGGAGCCCAAACCTCGACGTCACCTACGGAGGTGAGATAAGGAGGCGCTTATTTAACAACGAAGATTAATGACACCCAGTTCCCCAACCCCCACCCCGGGCGCACAAGCCTGCAAGATAGAATGAGGAGAACCCCCTCAAACAACGACATTCAGGAGAAAGTGGGTCCTTGGGAATCTGTCCTGTAGGTGTTTCCAGCAAATTACTCAATCCTGTGAACTCAGGATGACATCACCTGACTCCCACTCTCGTCCCGAGCTCTATTACAGTATTATAAGACTCTTGAAGTCAGACACAAACGCATCACTTCACTGTTAATACACAAAGAACCAGTGGCCTGAAAGAACTCCTGAGTTTCTATCACAATCAAATTTAACTTTATGCAAGTCCCACCTCGTGCACGTTGTGTAACTGCAAAATCTCACCTGGATTGCTTAGTGCGCTGCTGATGGCCAAAATTAAATGGTAAGGGTCGAAGATGAAAAGTTTGACAGTGGGTTCGGCTAATCCATGTTTCTGGGAAACGTAGTTTGTAATTATATCCACACTTTCTTCTCTGAGAGTATTGAGGTGACAAAAGTAAACCGTGAAGATACACGTTGTATTGTCTTTCCTCACCGTACTATATCTGCATGGCATTTCTTGTATTCTAGGTTCACCCTGACCTTCCAAGTTCTTGGACGATTTACTATGCATCCTGTAATGGCTTTGTGGGCGGAGCTGGGGGTGTGGTTCAGTTGGTAGCAGGCTTGCCTAGCACCCTGGAAGCCCCTGGCTTTGATCCCCAGCACTTCATACAAACTTGAAGTGACGGTGCACACTTGTAATATCAGGACTCAGGAGGGGGGACAGGAGGATTGGGAAATTAAGGCTAGCTAGCTTCAGCCACATACAAATCTGAGACCAGGGTGGGGTACAAAAGACAAAATACATTTTTTCAAATGTACATATATATGTTTCAAAATAAATATATAGAATTATATTATATGTGTGTGTGATATTATACATATGTATATATGATCTATATATCATATACATAATATATGTAGTATGATAATATATTATGTATTATGTATACATATACACACATATATATGCATATATATGTGCATGTGTATAAAATATATATATGGATACAACAATGTCCATAAAACAAGAAGATTCTTTCCTTTTTAATCCAGAATTCTTTCCCTGAAATCACAGAGCCAGTGTCTAGAAAACATAACCTCTAATTGCTCTCTAGTCATTCTGTATTTGTTGCTTTCTTCACAGCAAATGTTACAAATCATCATGGCAGCCACCTCAGGAGAAATTGTGATAGTAATTTCCCAGTTACTGCTCCCTTCTGGGCATCCATGCTCTGCGCCCCTAGAATGAGAGCATCGCTGGCCCAAATCCTGCCTCAGAGTCTAGAATGTAGCATTCCAGAATGGTTTTCAGTGTTTCCAATTAGATCCTTCTAATTACCCGTGGTTTCTCTTGGCATGCCAATTTGGATGTGAAATTAATAGCTACTTTAAATCTGAAAGTAAGATTGGTGGTGGGATCACTAGACTAGATCCTCTTCGCTTTGAAGTGGAAATTAAAGCTGTAATGCTGAGCCAACCAAACAACCACACCTACATCATTTATGCACAACAAGGAGCCTGTAAACAGAGGGCTCCTTTCCTTCCCTCTCTGGGAAAAATGATCCGTGAACCAGCCCGGCCTACTTCCTCTCAAGAAACCTACACCTGTGGAGTGCTGAGGTTACAGGCATGAGCTACCACACCCAGTTTTATATAGCACTAGGGACAGAACCCAGGGCCTAGTCCTTGCCGAGCAAGTCATCTTCCAACTGGGCTGCATCTCTGGCTCTCTCTTAGCTTTTGTTTACATCAAAGTTCTGTATTTATTGGAAATGACTCACTGGTCTCAAGAACCCACCTGGAAGACTACAATTGGAACCAGGAATATAGCTCAGTGGTAGAGCACTTGCCTAGGATATATGAAGCCCTAGGTTCAATTGCCAGTTCAGAAAGGGGACCAAACTGAAAGTACCTGTGCAATCTGGCACACAAGCACGTTATGGTTTGCAGTGAGAACAGCTGAAGACATTCCATTAGCACTAACACACTGAGAAGTAGGTAAACGGAGACCTCTGATAAAGACCATGGTGAGTTGGTCGTCTTCATATCATTAAAGGAGCTGAATTCACCACCTTAAGTTCTGCAGAAATGACTCTCTGTCCAACACTGATCACTCTCAGACAAACAGTCTGCAACACAGCAAGAGGTGACTCTTTATCTTTGTATCTCAAGCCCCTAAACAAGAACTCAGGAGCTGGTTTGGGTCTGGTACATGGAGGCGGTGTAGAGGAGTGTGAGGTTGCATCTAGCTCTACCAAGAAAGGAGACTGAATGGCTAATGTGCCGAGGGCACAGAAGAGAGTACTATCAACATTAGAATCAGGCATTTACCAACCTTTTTAGTAATAAGGCTTTATAATGTTATAGTTGACCAGTGATAAGGACAAAAGTGACTTTAACATCAATCAATACAAGTATTAAATCGTATCTGAAGAGGCAGGCAGTAGTTCATTCAGGTGAGACATTGTTTTCCCCTCTTTTGTTAACATTGTTACCAGTAATGTCAAAAGCGAACTGGCCCCTGCTCCTCCTGGTCCTTGTTGGTGTCTCTTCTCTGCCTACAATCCCCCTCAAGGTTTCGCAGCACTTTGAGCGAACTCTCTAAGCCAGAGATGAAAATAGCTGGACAGGAAAAAAAAAAAACCGCTGCTCCCCTTTGTCCAGGAGTCTAGTCACACCCTGAAAAAACCCAAACTCTTATCTCCTTCTGGACTGGTTTCCTGCCACCCTGGAAACGCACAGGAATAAACCGTGGCTAATTGCTCCCTTGTCCCGCTTGCTTTTTCTGAGTATTGTTTTAATAAAAGTAGATAACTGTGTACAAAAAATAGACAAGTGTGCACAGCCAACTGGATCAGAGTCCAACATTCTAGAATTTGAAGAAAACATTGAAAGAATTTATTGAGCGTCACCGAAGCCGTGTGCATAAAGTGCTGAGCATACAGGCAGGCTGAGACTGAGCAGCAGGGACTCTCAGGTCTGTTTTCCTTTGCAATAGTGGGGCTTAGAAGATCACTACCGGCTCAAGGATGGCTCAGTGGTTAAGAGCACTGACTGCTCTTCCAGAGGTCCTGAGTTCAATTCTCAGCAAGCACATGGTGGCTCATAACCATCTGTAATGGGATCTGGTGCCTCTTCTGGTGTGTCTGAAGACAGCTACAGTGTACTCATATAAATGAAATAAATAAATCTTAAAAAAAAAAAAAAAGAAGAAGAAGAAGAAGATCATTTCTTCAAAATCACTTTGAACTGGTGTTGGATTGAACTTTTTTAAATTTAAGATTTATTTAGTTTATGTTTATGAATGTTTGCCTGAATGTATGAACTACATGCATGCCTGGTGCCTACAGAGGTCAGAAGAAGGTATTAGATCCCCTGGAATTGGAAGTCTGGATGATTGTGAGCCAGTTTGTAGGTGCTGGGAATCGAACTAGTCTCAAGACAAGGTGCTCTTCCACCTTGATTTTGTTAATTAAAAAAAATTTTAAAAAAATTTTTTAGAAAAGTTTTTAAAATTCAACAACCAATTTCAGTTTTACACAGAAGATTAAGGATTACTGACCTAAGGTCGATATGGTGACTCACACCTGTAAATTCAGCACTGGGGAAGCCAAGGCAGGCAGATCGCTATGACTGAAGGCCAGTCTGGAGTGCATAATGAGTTCTAAAACAGCCTGGGCTACAAAGTGAGATCCTGTATCAAAACAACAACAGGAGCATGAGCAAGCTGAGCAAAGCAGCACCCCACTGAATCCCAGCACTCAAGAGCTGAGGCAGGAGGATCAAGAACTTAAAGCCAGCTTGGGCCATACAGCAAGACTTTGTCTCAAAATAAACAATTGAGGGGTTAGAAAGATGGCTCCGCGGTTCAGAGCATGTATTGCTCTTGCAGAGGGATCAGGTTCAGTTTCCAGCACCCATGGGCTATCTCACAGCTATCCATAGCTCCTAGCTCCAAGGAAATCCAATGCTCTCCTCAGACCTCTGAAGGTACCAGACATGTACTTAGTAAACAGACATACATCAGATAAAACACTCACACATACTAAATAAAATTAATAAGTATAAAATATATAATAATAAATTTTGATTGGTTATTTGTTTTTCAAGACAGGGTTTCTCTGTGTAGCCGTGGGTATCTTAGAATTCACTCCGTAGACCAAGTTGAACTCACAGAGATCTACCTGCCTCTGCCTCCCCAATGCTGAGATTAAAGGCGTGTGTCACTACTGCCCAACTAATAAAAATAAACATTTTAAAAAGGGATCAGTGAGGGAGGCCCTCACTGCACTGGCCTGACCACCAGTTTGATCCCCAGAAACTCAGTAAAGGCAGAAAACCGTCTCCACAAAGTTGTGTGCTGACCACCACACATGCTCTGAGGCATGAACAATAATTTTAAAGCAAGATTATTAAAAGTACGAGGGTGTTGGCTCATCAGGTGAAACGACTGCTCTACAACCCTGTCACACGTGCCTGAGGACACATACAATTAAAAAAAAAAAAAGTGAAGTTGGACAAGATTTGTTCAAAAAAAATGCAAATTTTAAGAAATTATGTAGTAAGTCTTCTTTTTTTATTGCATCCTCAAGTAAAATGATGTAATATAACTATTCTTCTCAGCTCTCAACAAAGTAATAATATAAATAACCAAGTGGCCGGGCAGTGGTGGCGCACGCCTTTAATCCCAGGACTTGGGAGGCAGAGGCAGGCGGATTTCTGAGTTCGAGGCCAGCCTGGTCTATAGAGTGAGTTCCAGGACAGCCAGGGCTACACAGAGAAACCTGTCTAGAAAAAAAAAAAAAAAAATAAATAAATAAAAACCAAGTGTAGTGGCTAGCACCTATAATGCCGGCACTTGGAGAGCTAAGGCAGAAGAATTGCCTCAAGTTAAAACCAGCCTGGGATATATAGTGAGTTCTAAACCAGTCTGGACTACAGAGTAAGTAAGATACTGTCTCAAATAGTAGTAGAAGAAGAAGAAACATGATGCCCAGTGGCTGAAGATGTAGCTCCGTTGGTAGAGCTCCCATCAAGCATATGCAAAGTCCTGGGTTTGATTCCCAGCACCACACAAAGCAGGCATTTGACTCATGCCTGTAATCCATGCAGTCAATAGGCAGAGGCAGGGGCATCATTACAAGTTCTACACCAACCTGGCCTAAGAAAAGAGAACCAGGCCAACCAGGGCCATATGAGGAGATTGTCTCAACCACCCCCAAAAAGGGAAAAACTCTTTCTTTGGGACATTTTTTTTTTTTTTTGGTTTTTTCGAGACAGGGTTTCTCTGTGTAGCCCGGGCTGTCCTGGAAGTCACTCTGTAGACCAGGCTGGCCTCGAACTCAGAAATCGCCTGCCTCTGCCTCCCAAGTGCTGGGATTAAAGGCGTGCGCCACCACCGCCCGGCTTTTTTTTTTTTTGTTGTTTTGTTGTGTTGTTGTTGTTGTTGTTGTTTTGTCTCTGGGACATTTTAAAGAGATGCTGAATGAAATGGGAAATCATGAGAACAGAAGTAATAAATATCTGAGTTAGAAGCTGAGTGATTAGAGATGATATTATAGGTTTAAATATTTATATCAACCAAATACCGCGATGCAATATCTCCATGGCTGAGAAGCTTTCCCGCTATGTATGCAACATGGTCTTGGGTATTACTGGCTAAGAAGCAAAAGAGACAAAGAGAGAAAATGCTCTGGGCTATGGGTTACATGAGACTGTGTCTTTAAAAAAGGAAAAAAAAAAATCCACAGATGGTAACAAAAACAATAACTCTCATGTGTAAGATCCCTGGAGAGGGAAGGAAGGAAAGAAGGAAGGAAGGAAAGATACATCCCCAAACCAGAGTTTGAATGACGCCATAGTCACTTATTAGAAATGTATCTATTGGTAATTTTGTTTTTGTTTGTGTTTGTATAAAAAGCTTAATCTGACTTATAGTAACACTGTGGACACGGATCAGTTCACAGACTGTTAGCTGGATTCAGCTGATCTTGGTTAGATAGCATATTCTAAGCCGGCCTGAGATCATGTTTCAAAAATAAAAAATAAAGAGTCCAATATGAACATCAAAATGTTAAACACTTTCAGAAGAAACTATTTTTTAACTATTATTACCTAATGGTATGGAATGTTTTCTCAGAGAATAATACATAAAAAATCTCTAAAGAAAAAAAAAAAGAACATTAAAAGTAGGAATTTCTGTTCTTTGAAAATCACTAGGGGCAGGGCGGTGGTGGCCCACGCCTTTAATCCCAGCACTTGGGAGGCAGAGGCAGGTGGATTTCTGAGTTCGAGGCCAGCCTGGTCTACAGAGTGAGTTCCAGGATAGCCAGGGCTACACAGAGAAACCCTGTCTCAAAAAAAAAAAAAAAAAAAAAAAAAAAAAGAAAGAAAAGAAAGAAAGAAAAAGAAAATCACTAGGAGGGGCGGACAAGATGATTCATGGGTAAAAGAGCTTGGTGACCAGAGTTCAAGCTCCCGACTACACGAGGAAGAAATTTTACTTCAAGTCGTTGTGCTACATTGTATGAAGGTGTGTCTCTGTATATTCAATTGCTAATTCTGCATTTGCAGAGAGCTAAATACTGGCAGGATCTTGGTATTGTTGTTTCTGTGGCCCATTACCAGTCTTATATTTTGTAAATATTCATTCCTCCTCCTAGCCTAGAGGCAATCTAGATTTGTATCTGATTGGCTGTAATAAAGAGCGGAACAAGAAGAGCTGGGCAGGAAGTGGAGGGCGGAACTTCTGGGCAGAGGGAGCAGGAAGATGGGAGAGGAGGCAGGAGCTGGAGATTCACCAGGGACACAGAGGTGGACCCTTGAGTCAGTGGAGCAGAGAGGTAGATTGGCCACCTGGGAGGACATGGTACCAGAATTAGTCACGATGCATTTAGAGTAGCTGGGAGACGGCCCTAGCTAGAAGGCCAAAGCTTTATTTAGAATATTAAAAAGCCTCTGTGTCATTATTTATATCGCTGATGGCTGAGATAGTCCTGCTATACAACAGACACGCTATAGTATACATGTATCAGTATACATGTACACACATGAATTACACATGTGACCATACTCAAAAAATGACATAAATGTAATTTTCTTAAATCACTATCAAAGGAGTTTTGAAAAGACAAATTATAGAAAGAAGATATTTCCCACACTTGAAACCAGTGAGGAACTAGCTAGCATCTGCACCACACACGCATCTATAATTATTCTGCTTCCAACTACTAACGGCTGGAATTACAAGTGCCCACCACACCCACCTAGCACTTAGGTGTGTGCTGGGATCCAAACTCCAGTCCTCATGCTTGCACAGCAAGGCTTGTCCCACGGAACCACTTTCCCGCTCCTGGGCCACGGTATTTTATGCTTTCACAGATAATGTATCAATTAGTTTCCAATGACCACACTGGATAGTCTTAGCTTATATAAAGAAGTGTGATTTTAACATGCATTTCTTAGGCATCTTGTCATGTGTGTATTGGGCTAATTTTTGGTGGTTTGGTTATGTAGCATAGGTTATCCTTTGCTTTCAGGTACTGAAGTTACAGGAACAGGCTATGCATCTGGATTTTGTTGAACTTTAGTACATGCACACATATGTGTGAGGCGTTTCCTTTTGTGAAGTGTCTGGTCAAAACGTTCATCTCTTTTGAGATGTTACTTATTTTACTCTTTCTATTTCTTTATGGAGCTAGAAACTGCAAACCCAGGACCTCATAAACCTAGACAAGCCTCCTACCAACTGAGCTCTCCGTGTAGTTTTTAATCTATCTATTTATTTCGACTATTTTTTAAAGATTTATTTATTTATTTTATGTATATATAAGTACACTATAGCTGTCTTCAGACAAGGGCAACAGATCCCATTACAGATGGTTCTAAGCCACCATGTAATTGCTGGGAACTGAACTCAGGACCTCTGGAAGAACAGTCAGTGCTCTTAACCACTGAGCCATCTCTCCAGCCCAACTATAGTTTTTTTTGTTTTTGTTTTTTGTTTTTTTAAGATGGTCTCATTATGGCTTCAAATTCATTTGCCTCTGTCTCCCTATTGCTGAGATTAAAGACCTGCATCACCATGCCTAGCTTGGTTAATTTTTAAATTAGCAGACATAGTAGTGGATTTCATTGTGACATTTTATACATGCATACCATTATACTTTGTTTTTATTTATCCCTCCACTGCCTCTCTCAGTCCCTACCCCACTCCATCCTCTTGCCGGTCCCTTTATACTCTTTATTTTTGGAAGAAGGTTTCAAACTAGAAAAGAAAAAAACAAATAAACAAAACAAATAAACAAACAAATAAATTGTGCATGATGGTCTTGAATCTCTGGAAATTTGAAGCCAAACTGATCTACAAAGAAACTTCCAGGACACCCAGGTCTGCAGAGTTAAGTCTGTCTCAAAAATAAATAATAGGGGCTGGAGAAATGGCTCAGAGGTTTAAAGCACTGGCTGCTTTTTCAGAGGATCTGGGTTCAATTTCCAATACCCACCCATTTGGAGACTCCAGTTCCAGGAGATCCATACTGTCTCTGGCCTCCAAGGGCTTCAGCCGTGCATGTAGTACATCTATATACATTCAGACAAAGCACTCATACATATAAAATAACTAAATGTAAAAGTAGATAGATGATTAATAGATGAAAGATAGATAGATAGATAATAGATAGATAATAGATAAACATACATACATACATACATACATACATACATACATGAAACAAACTTTCACTAAATTGTCCAGGCTGGCCTTGAACTCATTCTGTAGCCCAGGCTGGCCTTAAAGTTCTAATCCTCCTACCTGAGCCTCTCCAGCACCTGGGATTTTAGGCCTCTGGAGATGGAGTTATGTAGACAGTTGTAAGCTGTCTGATGTGAGCATTGAGAAATTAACTCGGGTCCTCTGGAAGAGCAGCATGTGTTCTAAGCACTGATATATCTCTGAAGTACCACATACGTTTATTTTTAATTGCTACAGAAAAATATACAATTTCCCCATATTATTCCTTTTTTTTTTTCCTCTGATAAAAGCAACTAGAGGGAAGGGTTTATGTGGCTTAGAATTCTAGGTCCCAATCATCATTAAGGGAAGTCAGGGCAGAACCTAAGCAAGAACCGATGCAGAGCCTGTGGAAGAGCACTGCTTGCGAGCTCACTGGGAGATTCATGATTAACTAGGTTTTTTTTTTTTTTTTAATACAGCCCAGGACCACCTACCTAAGACGAAGTGTGTGCTTCCCACACTGGCTAGGCCTTCCTGCATCAATTAATAACCAAAACAACCTTCCACAGTCGTGCCCATAGTTCAATCTGAGAGGATAATCTTTTTGTTCAATTTTTTAAAACTTTTTATTGATTCTTTGTGAGTTTCACATCATGCACCCCAGACCCATTCATCGCCCCATCTCCTTTATTCTTGCAGTCTTCCTCAAAATAACACACACACACACACACACACCAAAACATAGAAAAACATCTCGTTGTGGAAGCTGTAGCATGTCACAGTGTGTCCCACAGTGTACCTGTCTGTCCACACGTCTTCGCTTGCAAATGTCCATTGCAGTGAGTCTGGCTTGAGATCTCTGGCTTCTGTGACACCATCAACATTGAATACTCCCAGTTATCCTGCTGTTCCCCTGTGCCATGGAGATTCTGCAACTTTGGGTCAGCCGAACTGGCCCTTTCGCATGTCCTAACCATTCGCAGGTGATTAGATTTGGGGGCGGGCCAGCTCAGAGTCTGGATCTGGGCCTGGTGTAGAGGGTTATCTCTTAACTGTACTCTTTCTCAGTGACTGTATTCTGTGTCAATGACAGTTGTAGCTTATAGGACATGTGTCGTGCCCAGAATTTCAGTATATGTATGGCATGTAGTTCAATCAGCTAAACACATCCTATCCCCAGCGCTCCCCCTTTCTATGGTGAGACTTCCAAAGGTTCGCTTTCTGCAATGCAAATGCGATACTGCTGTCACCTGCTCTGCAACACACTCAAGACTGTTAGCTCTTGCACTCAGGTACATGATCTTCAACTTCATCATCCTCCCTTTCTTTTTGCATGTTCAATTTGAGTCAGGCTTTTATCATTGGTAAGAGGTCTCCATTGTGCCCCCCGGGATTAGCTTATGTTCTATATTGTAAGGGTACTTTTCTCCCAATCAGTAAATTGATTTCTCATTTTCTAATAGATATGTTGGGGGAGCCAAAAGCTTGGTTTTTATTAGTGTTAACTATGAAAATATATTACCAACAAACAGGCGCCCTTCTTTATAAATGAAGAAAATATTGTTTATGATGGGCCACTTATCAGGCCTTCTCATTAAGTGATTCTATATGTAATTGGAGGAAATGTCAGATTATCTTCTTCATTATTTTGTTTTGAGATAGGATCTCCTATAGGCAGGCTGACCTCTTGCTATGCAGCCAACAATAACCTTGAACTTGTGATGTTCCTGCCTCTACCTCCCAAACGCTGGGAGTTCAGATACATTCCACCAACTATGAACTAATTAATTGTGTATGTGTCATGTGAAAGTCAGAGACAGTTGGTAGAAGTTGGTTCTCTCTTTCGATGTGTGTTCCAAGAACCAAATGGTGCTGTCCACGGAGCTACTCTGGTTCTCCCAACTCCAATTTTATGCAATGCTATGTTTTGAACCCAGGGCCTCGCACATGCTAGGCAAACACCCAAGCATCAACTGAGTCCCAGCCCCAGCCCCTGCTAAACTATTTTTAAAACTATTTTACAATCACACAGAAGTATGTGAATGCTCTGATTTCTCATAGACAAACCCTCCATATTTGTTAGCTTTGCATCACTGTGACCAAAACACAGACATATTAGGGGTAACGATTTCTTGTTTCTCTGCTCTTTGTCATAGTGGGGAAGGCACAGCAATAGGAGGAGTTTGGCTGCTGGCAGTGGGACCTGGGAAGTGGCAGGTTCATCACAGGGTGGCAGACAGAAATCAGAGAGAGCAGAACTGGAACCAGGCCACCCCTAGTGACCTACTTCAGCCAACCTGCTTTACCTACTTCCTAAAGGCTCTATACATTTAATGTAGCACCACAAGCTAAATGCTAAATGCTTAAAAGCCAACTCGTGTGTTATTATTTTATTTTTGCCATCTCACTGGTTAGTGTTGCCAACTTGGCAGAAACTAGAGTCACTTGGGAAGACAGAACCTCAGTGGAGGATCACTCCATCAGATTGGCCTGCGGGTATGTCGGGTATGTCACTGCAGTGTTTTCTTGACTGATGGTTGATGTGGGCAGATCTAGACCAATGTGGGCAGTGTCTCCATGAGCAGATGGTCCTGGATTGGATTCCCTCATGGCCCCTGCTTAGTCCCTACCTCCAGGTTCCTACTCTGAGCTTCTTTCTTGGCTACACTTCATGCTGGACTATAACCTATAAGCCAATTTAACCCTTTCCTCCCCAAGTTGCTGTTGGCCGTGGTGTTTATCACAGCCACAGAAATCCAAAGTAGGACTCCATGCCACGGTATATGATGTTGTACGCTTTTGTGGTTTTAATTTGCTGTCTTCTATTGAGCAGTGATACTAAGATCTTTTGGGTGACTTTTGACCATGTGCATCTCTTCCTTGGAGAAATGTCTAGGTGGGTGTCACTCCATTTACACCCATTGGATTATTTGTTTTCACTGAACTGAAAAATTTTTTTAATCATTGAGGATACAAAGTTCCTTACCCTACATGTGACATGCAAATATTTTTCCAGTTTTGTGTGTCATCTTCATTATTTTAAAGATGCTGCTTGAAATAATAAATTATTCATTTTAACAAAGTACACTTTGTATTTTTATATTTCATATTGTTGTTGCTTGGATCTTTCTTTTTAATTATGTACCTATGTCTCTGTGAGGCAGAGGCAAGAAGACCAGGAGCTCAA
The DNA here is from genome assembly GCA_021653895.1 of Mastomys natalensis. Taxonomy (NCBI): domain Eukaryota; kingdom Metazoa; phylum Chordata; class Mammalia; order Rodentia; family Muridae; genus Mastomys; species Mastomys natalensis. The sequence goes on from JAJTUV010001289.1 coordinate 333,014, forward strand.
GGCCAACCTTGGTTAATAGGGAACTTAACACAAGTCTGAATTACATGAGAATATTACCTAAAGCCAAGTATGGTGGCTCTGTTTGTTATTTTTTATTTTGCTACAACAGAATACCATGACAAGGCAACCTATGAAAAAGTTTATGAAGAGGGATGAACCCATTAACGGTGAGGAAACATGGCAGGAGCTCACATCTCAGACTGTAAGCACAATGCGGAGGAAGTAGTTAGGAATGACCCTGTCTTTAAACTCTCAAAGTCTGCCTCCAGTGACATACTTCCTCCAACAAGGCCACACCTTCTAAACCTCCCCCAATAATGCCACAAACTAGGGACCAAGTATTTGAATGCGTGAACCTATAGGGGCCGTTCTCATTTAAGCCACCAGAGTGACACAGCCTCAGAACTTGAGAGGTAAAGATTAGGGTGATCAGAAATTCCAGGTCATGTCCAGCTAGATAGCAAGAGAGTCCCAGGCTGGCTGGCTGGAACTACATGAGACTCTGCTAGAGGGAAAAAAAAAAAAACTTTAAAAAGGAAGAAACCTTTCTTTAAGACTGAGCTACATCGTTGGCCTATCAACACAGTGACCTATCACACAACAGTGACCTATCACAACAGCGACACACAGATAACTGGAGAAATAACCAAGCACTCTGTGTTGGTCTGATATGCTTGGCCTAGGGAGTGGCCTTATTAGGAGGTGTGGTCTTGTTGGCGTAGATGTGTCACTGGTGGTGGTGGCTGTAAGACCCTCACCCTAGCTGCCTGGAAGTCAGTCTTCTACTACCAGCCTTCCGATGAAGATGTAGAACTCTCAGCTCTGTCTGCACAATGCCTGCCTGGATGCTACATGTTCTTACCTTAACAATAACGGACTGAACCTCTGAACCTGTAAGCCAGCCCCAATTAAATGTTGTCCTTTATAAGACTTGCCTGGTCATGGTGTCTGTTCACAGCAGTTAAAACCCTAACTAAGACATGTCTCCGGTAAGTTCAACAAATAAAAGAAATAAGAGGTAAAGAAAGGAAACACAACTGCTCATAGGTATGGTGGAAGAGAAAGTTTATTATAGACAGGTGGAAGAGGGGCCAGAAGCAGGGACCTTTGGAGAATCAAGACTGTTCATGACTCTGAGCTGGGCATGTGGAGAAGGCAAGGGGGTGGAGAGGGGAACCAGGTGCAGCAGCCAGGAGGCCCAAAGGTGCAAACAGAGAAGGTAACCAAAATGGCTGGATTACATAAGGAAGAGAAGCCCACCCCCTAGGCTGGGGAGTTCAGGGTAGGGAACGGAGTATGTCAATGCAGGGCCCTGTAACAGGTAGGGACTAAGGGATGCAGAGAGAACTTGGTGGCCAGGTCTGCTTTGATAGTTAAATAGGTACCTCAGCCATTTGTCCTGGGTTTGAAACCCAAGTCAGTATCACTCTGATGCCAAAAACAGATACAGTTAGAACAAAAATAAAGAAAAGAAACAGAAAGGAGTTGATAACTCTTTCTCTGATAAACACAGAAACACAGATTCTCAATAAACACTTGAAAACTCAATTGAATATAGCACTTTTCAGATAGCATGCTCAAGTTGGCTTCATTCCTGCAATGCAAACACGGTTCAACATAAGGATATCAGTAAATATAACACATAGCTGGGCATGTGACTCAGACGGAAGAGCCACATCTAACATACACAAAGCTCTGGGTTTGATCCCAGGCACCCCATAAACCAAACATGGTAATATGTATCTATAATCCCAGAACTCAGGAGGTGGAGGCAGGAAGCTCACAAGTTCAAGGTCATGATTGGCTATATAGCAAGTTCAAGGTTAGCCTGGATATTTACAACCCTGTCTCAAAGGAAGGAAAAAAAGTAATAATAATACACAAATAAACTTAGGGGCAGAACTCACATGACCATCTCAATAAATCCGGAACCTAGATGTGGAACTCCTGCAGAGACCAATGAAGGAACGATGCTTTCTGGCTTGCTACCCGTCTCTAGCTTGCTCAGTTACTTTTCTTTTACAGTTCAGGCACATGTGGCTAGGAATGGCACCACCCACAGCGGACTGGGGCCTCCTACACCAATGAGAAATTTAAAAATGCCCCACGAACACGCCCACAGGCCAGTCTGATGGAGGCGGCTCGTCACTTGAGGTTCTTGCCTTGGCTTCCCTTGGTGATGGATTGGAATCTGTTAGCCAAATAAACCTTTTTCTCCTTGAGTTGCTTCTGGCCAGTGCTTTATAACAGCAACATAAAACAAACTAGAACAGGAATGTGGAGAGGGTTAAAAGGATATAAACAGAAAGGGCAAAAATCAAAGTATACCCATTTACAGATAACATGACCCTATACTTAAAAGACCCTAAGGACAGAGAATATAGCTCAGTTGTAGAAGAGTTACCTAGCATGCATAAGGTCCTAAAGTCAATTCCCAGCACCACAAAGACAAAACAAAATAACCTTAAGAACTCATCTAGAATCAGTTTGAGCTGTTAAACTCTTTCAGCAAAGTAGCAGGATGTAAAATAAACATACAACAAAAAAGTAGTTTTTCTATACCAATAATGAACTTTATAGGAAAGGAAATTGGAGCATGGTGTGTGTGTGTGTGTGTGTGTGTGTGTGTGTGTGTGTGTGTGTGTGTGTGACAGGAATCCTATTCACAATAACCTTTAAAAATAAATAAATAAATCAACCTAGTAGACTGGGGCTGCCGTGGCTGCCTCCTCTCCCAAGCTTTGAACTTGACCATGACACCAAGGACAAAAAGATGAAGAAAGTTGCGAATAGTCAGATAAGAAAGGAAGACACAGTAAGCAGGTCAGGGACAAGGCCAGAAGGAAATGGCCCAAAGACAGAGCCAGCCAAGCTCAGCCCTCCAGTCCTGTTTGACAAATTCTGCAAGGAAGTTTCCAAGTGTAAGTTCATTATTCCTGGCGTGGGCTCTGGGAGACCTAAGCCCTTCAGGAGCAAGTTAGGAAAGGACTTACCAGTTGGTACCAAAGCATAGGACCCTTGTAATTTACACCAGGAACACAAAGTTTTGAGCTACATCAGCTGCTGGAGAAAACCTGTTTGGGTTCAGACAAATGTATATTTGAAAAAAATAAAACGTTATTAAATAAAGAAGCTAGTAATAAACCCAGCCAAGGAGGTAAAAGAACTTTACAGTGAAAACTTTGAAACACTTAAGAATTTGAAGAAGACACTAGAAGACAGAAAGACATCTGGTTCATGCTTCTAGATTGACAGAATATTGTGGAAATGGCTATACTACCTAAACCAATACACATCAAAATATACTAATATTCTTGATTAAACTAGAAAAGCATACTAAAACTCACAGAAGTTCAAAGACCCTAAATAGCCAGTGCAATCCAGTACTTGATCTCAAATTACACTACAGAGCCATAGTAACAAAACCAGTATGGCATAGGCACACGCGTACAAACAGAAATGTAGACCAACAAATAATAGAAGACTCAAAAATAAAGAACCCAGAGCTGTAGCTTGGTTGGTAGGGGTTTGCCTAGTGTGTATGAGTCACTGGGTCCAATCCCCAGCACCATGTAAAGTGGGTATAGATACCTGCAGCTGTATAATCAGCACTGACGTGAAAGGATTAAAAGTTCAAGACCTTTCAGTGACTTAGAAACCAACTGGACTACATAAGACCCTGTCTCAACAACAACAAAAGATGCCAGAAATAAACCTATGCAACTGCAAACCAACAGCCACCTGATATTTAAAATTTTTATTGATTGTGTGTGTGTGTGTGTGGTGTGTGAGTGGTGTGTGTGTGTGTGCCATAGTGCTTGTGTGGAGGTCAGAGAACAACTGGAAAGAGTTGGTTCTCCTACCATGTGCACCTGGGTATCTAACTTGGGTTGTCTGTCTGTCTGTTTGTCTGTTTTTATTTTGTTTTCTTGTTGTAGGAGGGTGAGCAGAGTCTCTCTATGTCTCCCTGGCTATTCAGGAACTTATGTAGATCAGGCTGACCTCAAACTCGAAGAGATCCTTTTGCCTCAGCCTCTCCAGTGGTAGGCTTAAAGGCAAGAACTATGTCCAACCTCGGTTGTTTGGTTTTATAGCAAGCATCTGTATCCATTTTGCATCTCTGTGGCCCTAAAAAAAAAAAAAATTTTTTTTTTTTTTTTTTTTTTGAGATAGAGTTTCATGGAGTCCAAGCTGAAAGCAGAACTTGGCTATGTAACAAAGGATGACCTTGGACTTCTGATCTGCAGTGTGCTAGGATTACAGGCTTGTACCAGAAACTCTGTTTTTGTTGTTAGTTGTTTGCTTGTTTGACACAGGGAATTACTCTGTAGCATAGGCTGGCTTGGAACTTGTCATTTAGACCAGGCTGGCCTTAATCTTTTGGTGGTCCTCCTGCCTCCACCTCTTGGGTTTGTTCTTTGAGACAAGGTCTGATGGTTACTTGAAGGGAGAGAGGGGAGAATGGAAGAATTAAAGCAACCATCACATCTTGGAAAGAAGAGAGACAGACAGCAGACAGAGACAGAGAGACTCTCATAGCAAAGGAAGCAATTCAAATGAAGTTACAGGCAGTAGGAAAAGCTTTGTCAGGTAGATTCTAAGAGGACATTGGTATTTAAAAATTGAACACCCAAGGGTTTCTAACTGAACAAATAAATAAAACAAATGTCTCAAAGGAAGAAATACAAATGGCCGGTTAGTATATGAAAAAAAAAAAAAAGTTCATATCCTTAGCCATCAAGAAAAATGCTAATTAAACCACATGAAGATTCCATAGCAACTCAACCACAATGACTACAATCAAAAAATACATGAAGCTGGGACACAACCCAGATGGTGGAGTGCTGACCTAGTGGGCACAAAGCCTGGATTCTCTTTAGAACACTTTTTTCTTAAGCCAAAGCTTCAGCATGAGATTGTGATTACCTCTTGAGAATAGCCAATTTGGGTATTTTTGTTTAATATTCTTTAGACAGATTCATTAATACTCCAAAATTACTATAGTACTAATGACCCAAATATATCAGCCTCTAGTTTGTTTTGTTTTTGAGACAATATCTCTCACTGCGTATTCATGATTGTCCTGAAATTCATTTATATATAATGAGGTAACTTTGAACTCACAGAGTTCCACCTGCCTCTGCCAAGGACTGGATTAAAAGCTTGTGCTATCAAGCCCAGACAGACATTAGTTTTTACTATATAGAAGAAAGTAAGTCAGACATGTTGCCGTAAATATTATTTGGAGGTTTCTACCCCACCTTAGATCATTTAGTTCCCAAATTAAGGACATAAACTTTTATATTTATAATAAGCCTTAAAGGCAGTAGAGCTGCCAAGCAGTGGTGAAGCACACCTTTAATCCCAGCACTTGGGAGGCAGAGGCAGGCAGATTTCTGAGTTCGAGGCCAGCCTGGTCTACAGAGTGAGTTCCAGGATAGCCAGGACTATACAGAAAAACCCTGTCTCGAAAAACTAAAAAAAAAAAAAGCAGTAGAGCTGGGTAGATATCAGTCCTCTATGCTATTTTGTCTGCTTCGCCATCAATAACCCTGAGATATCACTTGCCATGTTCTTCCTGGGCTGCTCCTACTCCAACAAGCTGGCCCTCATGGCTATGAGCTCATGATCCACCTACCTCATGGCTCCTTCTTTCCCTGGGTCCTTTTCTTTCTCCTGTGGTCCCTGCCTTAGACTCCAAGTTCAGGAACTGAAGTCCCACCTACATGTCTTCTGCTCAGCTACTGGCTGTAGACATCTTTATTAACCAATCACGAGTAACTTGTGAGGCAAGGTTTACACAACAAAAGCTGGTATATTTGAGGATCTGCTTGGAACAACCGGATCTTGAGGCACAGAATTTAGCATTTGAATATAAGCAGCACCAGACCAATCAATCCACTATAAAAACACAGCATCTGTGGGGTTCAAATAGCAAGGAAAAGAAAGATCTGGGGAATCAGGTTTCTTCTGTTCATTCATTCATTCATTCATTCATTCAATAAATACCTATGGAATACACATTATGTGCCCACTGCCTTTTCAAGGTGCTAAATAGGCACAAGTTAAAAAACACTTTTAAAGGGCTAGAGAGATGGCTCAGGAGTAAAGAGCACTGAATGCTCTTCCAGAGGTCCTGAGTTCAATCCCCAGCACCGGTAAGGCTCTTTCTCCAGTTCAGGGAGATCCGATGCCCTCTTCTGGCCTTTCAGGCACTAAGCACCCAAGTACTACACAGCAGGCCAAATACTCATATACATAAAATAAAATTTAAAACAGATTTAAAAAAAAAAAACATAAAACCACAATCATCATGGACAGATTATATTATAATGTAAAACTTCATGAAAAAGTTAAAGTACATTTAACAGACATGTATAGACATGTCCAATGTTATATGCCTTTAATCCCAGAATTGAGCAGGCTGAGTCAGGAGGATTGCCATGAGTTTGAGGTCAACCTGGGCTACATAGTAGTTTCCAGGTCATCCTTGGCAAACAGTAAGCCCTGTTTCAAATCTTGACTCAGTTTTCCAAAAGATAATGCTCATCTTTCGAAAAGAACTCAGTGGCCTGGGTCTGTGGTCCAGAACTGCCGTCTCCGCCCGTGAGGGGCAGTCAAGGATGACCGGGAGTTCAAGGACAGTCTTGAACTACATAAAATGTTTGAAGCTAGCCTGAGCTGTATGAGACACATGTCAAACAGTAACAAAAAGCACAATGAGGATTGGAGAGATGTTTTAGTGAGTCTGAAACAAGGCCTGACCAGGGCCACAGGGTTGAAGAAAAGCTGACTCCCACAAAATATCTCACACACACAGACACACAAAGCACAGACTGTCTCATCCTGCAACCCAAAGCCATTTCTGTCCTCTGATTCTAGATTCCAACAGATATCTAACATAAGGAACTCCTCTGACTATAATGTAACTTGTTAGCCTGACCTTGAAATGCTGTTCCTCCAGATGCTGGACTCACAGGCTCACAGGCTCACAGGCCTGCTCCTCCATGTCCCCAGCACATTCATTAGCCTGCACTGTGTGTGCAGATGCTCCAGGAATAACTTTAGATGAAGATACAAAAGCACATTTTAAAAAATCTGATCCGCCGGGCGGTGGTGGCGCACGCCTTTAATCCCAGCACTTGGGAGGCAGAGACAGGCGGATTTCTGAGTTCGAGGCCAGCCTGGTCTACAGAGTGAGTTCCAGGACAGCTCGAGCTACACAGAGAAACCCTGTCTCGAAAAACCAAAAAAAAAAAAAAAAAATCTGATCCATGAATATCAATGCTTGGAGTAGAGTAAAGAAGAAAAACATAATAGTATAGTGAGAAGACCATGGACCGATTTAAAATTATTTTTAAATAGGGCCGGAGAGATGATTCTGTGGTTAAGAGCAGTTATTGTTTATCCAGAGGACCTGAATTTGATTCCCAGAATCTACATCTGGTGGTTCACAGCCACCTGTGCCTCTAGCTCCAAAGGGGATCCATCTGCACACACAGCTCACACACAGGTAATTAAAATAACCAAAAATTATTTAATATTTTAAACAAATATTTAATATTTATAATAATAAAATAATATTTGGGGGGGGGGGTTTCGAGTTTTTTCGAGACAGGGTTTCTCTGTGTAGTCCTGGCTGTCCTGGAATTCACTCTGTAGACCAGGCTGGCCTCGAACTCAGAAATCCACCTGCCTCTGCCTCCCAGTGCTGGGATTAAAGGCGTGCGCCACCACCGCCCGGCCAATAAAATGATATTTAATTTAAATATTTTAAAATAACACAAGAATAACTATATTAAATAGTGGCACCTAGAAGTAGCACATAGAAATTGATTAAATAACAGCTCAGTGGAAGAGCACGTGCTTAGAAAGAGGAAAGTCCTGGGTTTATCCTAAGCGCCAGAACAACAGCCTCTATGAAAGCACAGTTTAACTATAATGATGTTGAAAGAAATTATGAAGATTATAAATACTGAGTTCAAGGCATGAGATGTAGCTCAGACAGTGGGCTTACCTCACCTGAGCCTTGAGGTTGATCCTCAGCACTGAAAAACAACCCAACAACCAAACTGCATTTAAAAACGTGAAGAATACAAGCTCCATTCCATGTGACTTGTGGGAGCTGCTCTCTTGAAGAGATTTGGAGAGGAGCATTGAGGGTCAGGATAGCGGTGAAACAATACAGGACTGTGGTTTGCAGGAGTGGAGGGGCAAAGCCTGGTGACCTGAAGGAGCCAGGCTGGGCTGTGTGTGGTTTATCGAAAACAAAGACAGGCTGCACTTGAGCTAATCAGTTGTCAGCTCGTGGAGCCTCTGGCCTGGTATGTATCCATCCTCACACATGCTATCTACGTGAGAAAGAAATGTACAGAGATTCTGGGAGCTGCCTCTGCCTTTCATCTCCCTTGGTATTGGGTACTCGGGATGTGTCTATGGCTAGTTAGTAAATACTCTAATACTAGTGAAGAAATACACTTACACTTTTTTTCTTAAAGAATAGTATTCATATGGAATAAAACATGCATTATGTGTGCTTGGTGGATTGTCACAAACTCAGTGACCGCCCACCCCAGGCCTGTGGCATAGATTTGCAACCCACACTGGTCAGAATGCCAAGGCACAGAGATGGGAAATTCAGAACCTGTCAGGTACATAGAGTGAGTTCAAGGACAGCCTGGGCACTTTAGAGAGAGTCTCTCTCAAAATAAAAACATAAGGAATGGCTGGGGATAGGGGTGGAGGTGGGGGTGGGGGGTGGGGTGGGGGGTGTGGGGGGGGGGTGGGGGGGTGCAGCTTGGTGCTGAGGGCTTATCTATTCTGTGAGAGGCCCTAAATTCAAAGCCCAGTGCTGCAAAACCAAAAACCACAAAGAGTCCAGAAAGCAGTCTTAATCCTTTGGTTTTTTTTGTTTTGTTCTGCTTAGATACATCACTAGGCTATTATTGCATTCCGAACTCTTCAGCTACAACTCAATCTTTCCTCCGTTGAACTAGTATGGCATTTCAATATAGAAGAGAATTTCTCAAACTTCACAGAAGAAATAAAAAACCTAAGATTATTGGCCCGAGTCTGGCAGTGGTGGCACACGCCTTTAATCCCAGCACTTGGGAGGCAGAGGCAAGCGGATTTCTGAGTTCGAGGCCAGCCTGGTCTACAGAGTGAGTTCCAGGACAGCCAGGGCTACACAGAGAAACCCTGTCTCGAAAAACTAATTAAAAAGAAAAAAGATTATTGGCCCGTATTTTACTTTAATTTTTGAAAGATTTATTTTTGTTGCTTTTAATTCTGCGCTGTAGGAGGAGCTAAGATGGGAGGAGTAAGGAGAGAAAAAGGAAAAGGAAGAGGAGGAGTGAGGCAAGGGGGAGAGAGAGATGAAGGAGGATGAAGAGCCACGCAGGTATGGAGAACAGTCCTGGGTAACAACTTATATTTAGGTTAGCTAATTGGAAAACACCTCTAATTGCATGGGCATATTGTTACTGAGCATTACCAAACATATAAAGCCTTAGATTAATATTTAAACATTAGAGTTTCATTTCTACTGGGCCCTTGTGGATGGCAGGATGATCTGGGCAAAGCCCAGCCTTGTAGAGACAGCGTGGGAGATTGGCAGAGCCATCTCCCATGCTGGCGTCTCGTGGGTGATAGGGCCAGTGTCTCTGGCCACCTGAGCCATGGCAGCAGCGAGAAACACACCTTTGCCGCTTGCTCACAGGCCTAGGCTAGTCGGGAACATGGTGACTGATTAAGAACAAGCCAGATTGTGTGCTGCCAATTTAAAATATAACCACAACACTGCATGATTGCATGTGTGTGTGTGTGTGTGTGGTGTCTGTCTGTCTGTCTGTCCATATTGCAGACATGTGTACATGGATGATGTGCTGGAAGCTAGATGCATCAGATCCCCACTAGAACTGGGTTTGCAGAGTGTCGTGAGGCATCTGACATACAAGCCAGGAATCAAACTTGGGTCCTCTCAAATAGCTGAGCAGTCTCTCCAGCCCTCAACTAGTATTTTAAATTAAAATTTCAAATAGTCTTGATAATAAGCAATTACCTATTTTGAATTTCATTGCTCAAGACAAAGAAAACAAAAATCAATTTATATACTTTAAAAAAAAAAAACGAACTGGCTTTTGGTTTCTGATATTCATTTTTCTATTTTTCTTTCTACTATTTTTGTCTGGTTCTTGTTTAGTGTCTGACTTCATTGTATCTTCTTCCACTGTTGAATTTTTCTTGGAACCCGAAGAGCGTTGTGTGTGGTGTGTGTGTGTGTGTTGTGTTTCTGCTTTTACCCTGTCTTCTCTTTTCTCTCTTTCTTTCTCCCTCCCTCCCTTCCTTTCCTTCCTTCTCTCTCTCTCTCTCTCTCTCTCTCTCTCTCTCTCTCTCTCTCTCTCTCTCTTTTTCTCTCTCTTTTTAGATAAGCTTGAAGCAGTTGGTTGAGACCATCACCTGTCCACACAGGTTCTTGACCATCCTCCTCAAACAGAGTGGCAGACAGTGAAGAGTACAGAGGGAAAATACTTAGTTGCGAATTAGCAACTTTAAATAGGATAAAACTACATAAAACAGACTGACATTCAGGATTACAAGGAACAGGTTTGAACTCTAGTAGTAGCTGCTGTGGGCTGAGCGCCATTGCAACTCTAAGAATTCTTGGACCCCTTGAGGGTACCAAAAAAAAACCGTAGTAGTCCCTTCTGAAGCAGGTCGGCGGGTCACCCACTGGAGTCGCAGGTCAGTCAGGCAGGAAGCAGCTTCAAGGATAAATTCCTCTCGGCAGTCAAAAACTCAACATCTCGGAAGCTACGGTAGGAATGGGGTGTCCTCTATCTCACCCCACTCCTGCCTGCAGCGACTGCTTGGGTCCTGGGAGCTCCCTGTCTGGGGCAGGCACATAAAGTCTCTGTTGAGTCTTTCCGGGGCAAATCTCGAAGGCAGCCGGTTTTCCCAGTGAACAAGCAGGCTTGGAGCCAGACCCTGAGGTCTTTCGGCTTCTTCCCTGTAACTGACCAGGAGCCTTTAGGCAGGCTGTTGTATGTGGCCCATCTTCTTCTTCCTTTGTTTATCATTTTCTGAATCTTTGAGACTTGAGTCTCATATCTCACACCTGGAATTAAAACAAAAACATATTCACATAATATTTCTGTGTTGTTGTTGTTGTTTTCAAAGAAACAGAAATTCTCCCTACATTGTTTTAAATTCTCTCTACATTGTTAGTCTCTTCGCTAAGCATGTGTAGTGGTGCAGATCTTTAATCCAGCACTCGGGAAGCAGAGGCAAGTGGATCTCTATGAATTTGGTGCTAGCCTGGTTTACATATCCTGTCTCAAAAAAAAAACCCCACAAAAATGTAGGCTATTGATGCAGAATCTTAAAAAAACAAAAACAAGCAAACAAACAAAATTTCGATCTGGGTAGTGGTGGCACACACCTGGGATCTCTGTGAGTTCCTGAGGCTAGCCTGGGCTACAGAGAGTTCCATCCAGGGCTACACAGAGAAACCCTGTCTCAGAAAACAAAAACGAACAACAACAAAAATCTCTTTCAATTTCAATATTGCATTTTAATCCCTGAGAGCTATTTTATATTTTGGACATAGTTTATTCAGAATAGTTTAAATTTTTCACCAAATTTTCTTTCCCTATATAAGATTTAGGGGACACTTTGCTCAATTTCTAGACAGATGGAGATTTTTAAAGCATCTTTTTTTCTTCAAAGTGTTTGATGAGCCCCATGATTCCAGTCAGCACACAGTAGGAGATTCCGGTTTCCTTTCTGTCTGTGTGAGGGCCTGTTGTTCTCTTGTTGGCTTGGGTTACCATTAGCAGGCTTATGACAAGTAGATAATCCTGTGTAAGGAAGGCTCTTGCACCTTACCTGAGAAGCCTTCTGCCAGAATCCCACTGTTTTCAAGTCTGTTAGATTTCAACCTAACTTCAGGAAGAAGGAAAAAAAACAACAGCTCAGAATGTTCTAGAAGGACCCCTGCCCCCCACCCCCATTTTGTTAATATAACAAAAGGAAATTAAGTTCTTGTCTTTGCAATTATTTAAATAAAGATTTTTTTTTTTTTTTTTGGTTTTTTCGAGACAGGGTTTCTCTGTGTAGTCCGGGCTGTCCTGGAACTCGCTCGGTAGACCAGGCTGACCTCGAACTCAGAGAATCCGCCTGCCTCTGCCTCCCAAGTGCTGGGATTAAAGGCGTGCGCCACCACCGCCCGGCTAAATAAAGATTTTTAATGTAATCATTTTAACATTGAACTTTTGCTGTACTTAACGTTTTTGGGCAACTGCATCACAACACTGGTCAATAAATAAATAAAGGAGATTAGAAGGTTGGGCCTGGGCTGTAAACCAAACAGGCCGCAGAGTCAAATAGTCAGTAGTGTGTGTGCTTGGTAGTGAGAGGGGTGGGAGACACCGCACACAGCTTCGTGCCCTTACACACAGCAAGCAGCCTAAGGAATTCCTTTAACCTTCAGGGACTTCCCCTCGGGTAGAGCTGGATCCTTGGATTCACCACAGAAAGGAATTTCAAGAAAAGCCAGTCTGAAGAAGCATGGGAAGTTTCTTAAGAGGCATTTTTAAAGGTTGGAGAAGTGACACCGGGTGGTAATGTACTCACTACATAACTTAAGAGCTGAGCCTGGATCACTAGACCCCTGTAAAGCCAGATAGGGTAGGCTCTGTTTGTAATCCCAGAGCTCCTTAGTAAGGTGGCAGGCAGACAGGGGACTCCTGGAAGCTCCCGGGCCACCTAGCTCGGAATGCCCGGCAATAAACAAGAGACCTTGTCCCAAACAAGGTAGAAGGTTAAGACTGACACCTGAGGTTGTCCTCTGACACTTGCCCCATAAGATTATGGCGCAAGCATGCGCACGAGTGCACGCACACGCACGTGCACACAGAGGCGCAGGAGGAAGAGAAAAGAGATTTAAAGACATTAATAACTTAAGATTTCTGGTGACTCATGGAGTTACTAGAAAAAGAGGGGCCCAGGGAAAGGGTAGGGCTCTCCTGCCAGTGTGGACTCAGCTCCACAAGGGAACTCCTAATCTCACTTAACTGCTTTCTTTAGCCCTTTAGCCATAGATAGGACTTGGGTGCATTCTGGAGTTACCTTCAAAGGATTGCGAAGGAGTTTAAATGAGAACCCAGGTTAGCCCCTGTGGGCTAACAGGCTAACAAAGTCATAAGGCAAAACCGCAGATATGGAGGCAGGAAGTTAAAAGTATCCTTGCTGTAAACTAAGTGAATAGTTCCGGTGTGAGCATCTGAGAGAAGGGTGGAGTGCTACCCAGGGTCACACATTCTAACTGGTTTATTGTTCCTTTGACATTCTTTCCTGAAATGCTTCTGTATAAAAGAAATTGGCTTTTTGCTGGCAACCTTCACAGCAAAGGTTAGTTGGGCTGGGAACTTTGATTCTCAAGTGGGAAGCTTCACCCAGACTCTAGAGTTTGGGGTCTCCCTGCCCTCTTCATGGCCTTTCTTTCCCTGCTGTTCTGCCTCGCTTCAAAATGACTCACCAAAAAGGAACTTCTGTGTTGAGATTGAGTCCTAGAATCTAAGTAATTAAAAAAGAAGAAGAGGGCCGGGCGGTGGTGGCGCACGCCTTTAATCCCAGCACTTGGGAGGCAGAGGGCAGGTGGATTTCTGAGTTCGAGGCCAGCCTGGTCTACAGAGTGAGTTCCAGGACAGCCAGGGCTACACAGAGAAACTCTGTCTAAAAAAAAAAAAAAAAAACAAACAAAAAAAAAAACAAAAAAAAAAAAAAAAAAACAAAAAAAAAAAAAAAAGAAGAAGAGGAGGAAGAGAAGGAGAAAATAAAGGCCCAACATGAAAATCAACGTGCTTTAGTAGACAGACCAGCCGCCTTACCAGTCACTTAGGTCTATAAACCTCTATTTTACAGTCTCTGTATTTTAAAAAGAAACTGAGAACCACTAAAAGAAAGTGGGCTTGTAGCCGGGGGGTGGTGGCACACGCCTTTAATCCTAGCACTTGGGAGGCAGAGGCAGGCAGATTTCTGAGTTCGAGGCCAGCCTGGTCTACAGAGTGAGTTCCAGGACAGCCAGGGCTACACAGAGAAACCCTGTCTCGAAAAAACAAAAACAAAAAAAACCAAACAAACAAAAAATGAAAAGGAAGGAAGGAAAGAAGGAAGAAAAAGGGCTTCTTTATAGTTTAGGTAGCACTCGAGAGCTAAATCCTCACACTCTTTGTCTTTCTAGAAGAAACAAAATGAACCAGAGGTCCAAGGGCTGGATTCAGCCGGGGACTGTGGCATGGTGACTTGGCTGTGAGGTCAGCTGTCTCAGTCTCTTCCTGGAGGCATAGCTCAGCCTAGTCTCTGTTCTGGCATGGATTCCTAGGGCAATTCTAATTCTTTAGGGTCCATTGTTTGTTCCCATTTCAGCCCTTTTTCAATAGACTTTGGAGTTTTCTTTATCTTTTGGACACACAAAACTGTGCAACAAAATCCTACTCAGTCTTTTTGAATAGGTGCCTTCTGATAAAAGCCTCTGGTGAGGTTTCTTTCTCTTTTTTTTTTTTTTTGAGATAGGGTCTCACCATGGCTAGCTTTGAACTCACAAAGATGCCCTTGTCACCTGAGTGCTGAATTGTGTCTTGGTCTTAGTGGTGTTCATCCCTGTCCCCTCCTTCCTTCCCTTCCTCCTCCTCTACTTCTCCTCCTCCTCTTCCTCTTCTTCCTCCTCCTCTTCCAATTTCCTTTTTCCCTCATCTTTTTCCTCCTCCTGCCTTCTCTTTCCTATTTTCCCTTCTTGGTGTTTTTTGGTTTGGTTTGGTTTAGGTTTGGTTTGGCTTGGCTTGGCTTGCCTTGGTTTGGTTTAGTTTGGTTTGGTTTGGTTTGGTTTGGTTTGGTTTGGTTTGGTTTGGTTTAGGTCTGGTTTGGTTTGGTTTTTCCCCCAAACAGTACCTCACATGGTGCAGCCAGGCCTCAAACTCTAAATCTTTCTACTTCTTCCTTGGGTGATGAAACTCAGGCAAACACCACCATGTCCTGCTGATGAGGTGCTTTCTGTCAGGAGGGAGGGAAGGAAGGAAGAAGGGAGAATGGGAGGGAGAGTGGGATTGAGAGAGGACAGAGGGCCCTATTCCGGGGCTAAATAATGTTACTTTCTTAGTACAAGTGTAGCATGTTTATTTTTAACAGTGCAACAGTGACATCTAGTGGAGAAGATAGTTCAGTATGTTAACAATGATGACGTCACGGTTTCTATTTGTCAATTAAGGGGAAAAAAGTGCCCCTTAATAAATTTGTGGTTGCCGGGCGGTGGTGGCGCACGCCTTTAATCCCAGCACTTGGGAGGCAGAGGCAGGCGGATTTCTGAGTTCGAGGCCAGCCTGGTCTACAGAGTGAGTTCCAGGACAGCCCGGGCTACACAGAGAAACCCTGTCTCGAAAAACAAAACAAAAAAAAAATAATAAATTTGTGGTTTTCCTAAATACCAGCCAGTACTACAGTAGGAAAAGTATCTAAACTTACACTAGAAATGCTTCCAGCTACCGTGTATGCCACAGATCTTGGCTGTGGGCGGAGTTGTTCAGCTGGCTTTGAGGTGAAACCTGGCATCCACTTAGACAAGTGATGAAACTTGTTCTCAGTCTCCTTTCTTCCCTCTCCTAAGCCTCTGGTGAAGTGTGAGTGGGTTGAGGTGGTTTTTTTATTATCATATTTTATTTTTTTATTGTAGAGACAGGTCTCATGCCATAGCTATGTCTGATCTGTCACTTACTGTGTAGCCTGGTCTAGCCTTGACTTCATGGCAGCTGTCCCTCAGCCTCCTGAACTCTGGGATTACAGGTGTTTACGATCAATATTGAGAAAGGGCTTTATTGGCATCAGTTCACACAATGGATGGACTCTAATCAGACTCCTAAAACATTCTTACCATAATAGTAAAATAATATCTACCAGAGCCTGGGTTGAGCTCCCGAGGGGAGGAGATTAAAGCAGACTCCTAGGTAAATATGTCAGAAGGAGAAGAGCTCAATGTACTTATGTAGATCAAACAAATAAACAAACAACGCCCCCGAGTGAATTCTAAATGGTTCTTTGTTCTCTTTCAAGCTTAGTCTTGCTCAGAAGTCCTAGAAAATTACCCCACCCTTCCATAGAAGGATGGCTAGTTCCAATATCTGAAAGAACCCGAATAACTAAAGAAGACTCCTGTCCAGAAACGCTGGGACTGGAACCCCCAGGGCCTTGTGCACTCGGGGCAAACACTTCATCAATGGAGCCACATACCAGTCCTGGTTTGTCATTCTTCAGACAGGTTCTCATGTGGTACACGATGCTCTCTTCCTCTTGATCCTCCTACTGCATCCTACTGAGTGCTGGGATTACAGGAAGGCATTTCCTGTTGGACAGAAGGACCGAGAGACAGAGACAGAGGATGCCAAGGCTAGTGTAGAGGGACAAAGCTAGGATTATTTTTCAAGTTCGACACATGAATAACACCTAGCATAGGTGTCCAGTCTGCAGCCCATTAGCCATATACATCCCAGAATAACTGTGAATTTGGCCCAACACATTTGTCAATGACAACACCATATTGCTATGTAGAAAGTTGAACACCCAATTGTAAAACATTGGTCATCCCAGATTATACACAGGATGCTTCACTAAAATGTATGTTTTAAGAATTGTTCCTAGCCGGGCGGTGGTGGCGCACGCCTTTAATCCCAGCACTTGGGAGGCAGAGGCAGGCGGATTTCTGAGTTCGAGGCCAGCCTGGTCTACAGAGTGAGTTCCAGGACAGCCCGGGCTACACAGAGAAACCCTGTCTCGAAAAACCAAAAAAAAAAAAAAATTGTCCCTTGAGACTAGAGAGATAGCTCAGCACTTACAAGCACTTGTTGCTCTTTTAAAGAACCCAGGTTCGATTCCATGCAACCATGTGGTAGCTCCAGTTCTAGAGATCAAAGACATTCTTCTGACTTCTGTGGGCTCCAGGCACACACATAGCATACATGCATACAAGTAGGCAAAACATTTGTACCCATAAAAACATAAATACAAATAAATAATTAAAAAATAATTGTAAATATCCCTTTTTTGGTTTTTCGAGACAGGGTTTCTCTGTATAGCCCTGGCTGTGTCCTGGAACTCACTCTGTAGACCAGGCTGGCTTCGAACTCAGAAATCCACCTGCCTCTGCCTCCCAAGTGCTGGCATTAAAGGCATGTGCCACCACTGGCCGGCTTTTAAATATCCCTTAATAAATATTTTTCCTACATACTGTAACAGGGTCCCAGACCTTAGTAGGCCCCCAGTTAGCACCATGGACTCCATGAGGAAGAGCCATTCAGGCTGTAAAACTTAGCATGTAGACAGCACCACCTGCCAAAATGAAAACATTAGACCTAATCTATCAAAGTTCATAGTTGTGGAAAGTCTCTAACCCTTACTTTTTGGCTTCCGTAGTTCTGCTTCAGGCTAACTGTTCTTGTTGTCAACCTAGGACATGTGTTGTTTGTTTGTTGCTTGTTTTTGTTTTGTTTTGTTTTTGGGGTTTTTGTTTTTTGTTTTTGTTTTTTTTGTTTTTTTTTTTTTTTGATCCCTGAGTGTTGAGTGTAGTTGCCAGCCAGTTAATAGACTTTCTGTTGTCTAAAGCCATGTCTGAGCAGTTGTCTCTGGTGAATACCAAACACTGGCAGCTCCATGTGTTCTGCAGACTTTAGGTTCCAGGGTCTGTCCATTGGCTTGTGGGTTATGCTGGCATCCACTTAACTCATTTGGGCAACGGACAATATTTTGCTCCAAGCTGCCTTTCTCTCCACTAAATTTCTTGTTAAAATGTGAGTGGGCTGTTGTTGTTGTGTTTTATCTAAGGGGTTCTTTTGTTTGTTTTGGTTACATTATATAGTTACACTATAACTCATCTGTGTGGAAATTCACTATGCAGACCAATTTTAATAATCCTGTTGCCTCAGCCTTCCAGCTTCATAAGGTGTTTTGACAGGAATGATACAGGCAGTGTATGGGGCTAATCAAACTCTTAAATGAGATAATAGTGAAATAATATTTAGCAGGACTGAGTCTAGAATGGGGAAGAGGATTAAAGTAAGATTCCTAGATAAAGCTGATGAATGAGGAAGATTTCAACAACTCATCCAGAGAAAAGAGAATAGATTAAGAAGCCCAGAACCCGATGAGCAACTTCTAGGTTGCTGTTAGCCTTGCCTAGGAGTTCTAGGAAATTGCACTATCCTTCTGTGGTAGGGCTGATTCTAATATTTGAAAGAAATCTGGTGCCTGAAAGAGGCTCCCATTTGCTCTGAGTCTGCTGTGAGCAAGGTTGTTAAGATTTTATACACACTAATTCACACCGTGTTTTCTATGGAAGTTCTTTGTATTTGTACGTTTGGATTTCTTGATGTTGCTTTTTTTTTTTTTAAAGATTTATTTATTTATTTCATGTATGTGGGTACACTGTTGCTGTCTTCAGACACACCAGAAGAGGGCATCGGATCCAATTACAGATGGTTGTGAGCCACCATGTGGTTGCTGGGAATTGAACTCAGGACCTCTGGAAGAGCAGTCAGTGCTCTTAACCGCTGAGCCATCTCACCAGCCCCCGTATGTTTGGATTTCTTATTTCTTGTCATTTTGTGTAAAGACAAAGTCTCAATATCTACGCTTATCTCAAACTTGGCAATTCTCTGGGCTCCATGCCCTGTGTGCTAAGACTACAGGTTTATGTCACCATACTGAGCTATATGCAACTTTCTGATGTGTAGACTGTCTGTTCTTCCCTTCCCTTCCCTTCCCTTCCCTTCCCTTCCCTTCCCTTCCCTTCCCTTCCCTTCCCTTCCCTTCCCTTCCTTCTCTTTCCTCTCTCTCTCTCTCTCTCTTTCTCTCTCTCTCTCTCTCTCTCTCTCTCTCTCTTTCTTTCTTTCTTTCTTTCTTGTTTTGTTTGAGACAGGGTTCTTGTCTGTCCTAGAACTCACTCTATAGACCAGGCTAGCCTTGAACTCAGAGATTTGCCTGCCTCTGCTTCCCAAGTGCTGGGACTAAAGGTAGGTGCTACCACCACCCAGTTCACTCCACATTTTCTTATTTAGTTCCTTTTTTTGAGATAAGGGGAGTCTCTTGCTGAAGCACAGTATTGTGGTACATGCAAGCACACACATACATCACACATATACACTGGCACAAAAACTATATAATCACCTCATTAGATACAAAAGAAGATATTTGATAAAATTCAATAATTTTGCCAAACATAGTCACACCTATAACCCCAGCATTGGGAAATACAGTCAGAAGGATTGATACAAGTTTACAGGCAGTCTGGTTTCCATTGTGAGTTTGGGGCCAGCAAGGGATACATAGAACCTGTCTCAAAAGAAGTATCACTGAAGGCCACTATGTATACATGAGTGGTTGGGAGGACTATGATTCCAGCATCGGGCAAAGACTCTATCACCAACCTACATCTTTAGTTATAT